>OZ017738.1:321572364-321902364 GCA_963969285.1 Odontomyia ornata
ACCCATCTCATGTAAAGACTTTGTCTTTCATCCTCTAAACACCGAAGATGACTCAAAGGAGTCGAAACATGTCAACTCACACAACAAAGCAAGGCCTGACGGCTTTTCAAGAAAAAAGGGAATTGGCCTGCCGATATCAAATAAACAAAATGATTGACTAATCGAAATTAAATTTTAAAAAATGTGTTCTTAAATTATTCAGAACTTTCCAGTACAGAAGGGTCTTAAAATGAAATCTTAATAAAAACACAAGAACCATGATAATTCCGAAATAATTTTACGTGAAATAAAAAGTAATTTCAACATTGATCTGAACCTTAAGCCAATAAGGAATGTTGGGGCTGTTATTAAATCGGACTCCATACAAAATACAGAAAAGCTCCAAGCCATTTGATTACCAATGGCTAGAAGAAAACTAAACCATTGAAACAACAAATATGCAGCAGCCCAGGGTTCTAATAAACGACATCAAAAGAAAATACACTAGTAAAGAATTAAAATATGAGATGAAAAGTTTACATCACTCCAGTACAGAGGATCATAAACTGGGTATACCAACAGGATGAGTGCTGTTCTGGGCCTCTACAGAAAGTTTCGTGTTAGAATTCCAGACAGGACCGATTGATCAGATTCGGAGTCGCTATTCGGTGAGGCAGAACTCTACACGGATGGCTCTAGGACCAAAGCGAACTGGAGCAGAATGGTTCTTAAACCGCGACATGGGCTAGTTACAGGGTATTCCTTTTGTGCTCATTTGCAGGGAATAGATATTGCTGAAGATTTTATTTGCCAACAGTGCTTAGAAGAGGATGAGAGAACCATGCGCTATGTATGTGAATTTCCAGCCTCTGCCTATACCACGCTGCAGATATTTGTTGTCAAACAATGAGCTGGAATATGTTCACGGATGAAAGTCTAGCGGATCTTCTTCGTCACTCTAAAATAACGAGTAGGGTCTGATCGAAGCAATGGACCAATTTCTGAGCGCTCAAGAGTGACTGAAACAGCCATATTCCAACATAAAATAAACAACAACCAACATTAAATAAACAAACAAGCGGGCGTTGGCTGATAATAATAACCGCCCTGCCTTATATGTCATATGCTCGAGGACCCTCACTTAACTGCTCAAACAACAGAACGAATTACAATTTGAATTGAAACTTTGTGGATAAGATTTTGGATAGATTAAGTAACATTTTGTAGTTCCCCTGTAAAACTATTAGTTCACTTTACTTTTTCTAAATACCAAACTATAATTTCTCTCGTTTGCAGTGACATTTATTTCAATTGATTATCATGCATTATACCTGCTTGCATTACATCTTTCTGCAATTTCAGAGGCTAGATAAGTTTTAAACTCAAGATGGATAATTACTCAACAATAGTGTTACTTCATTAGAACAACAAACGTAGGCTCTAATTATGGCTTGCTGCTAAGATTCAAGTTTTCATAATGAATAGCAAACTGTTCTAGATACTCATTTTCCTGGATAGTACCGATGTTATCAACTTCGATGAACATATTTATGCGAACGTTATGAGGTAAGACATGCAAGAATGGTTAGTGGCACATATTTGCTAGAAATATATTAGATCTGAAATCGACACTCAAAGAATGAAGAGATACCAATTGAAACCTAGCTTGCAATATTAATTTTGCTGCAGTTGCAAACTGAAAGCGTTCGAAGTTATTCTTCCTTCGGTTTGACCGGGCTAATTATATTCTATGTAAACGTGGATTTGTGAAATATGAAGTAAAGGAGTAGGTGTATGATCATACACAGAAATTTGACACATCCTTACCTTGGTTTCTTTCGGCAATAGGACCGGCAGCCATCCTTTATTTAAATTTAAGCAGGCAATATTTTGCCGCAGCGAGACTTCTTCGACTTGCTTGTTAGTTGACTGTCAATTTGACACTACCTGCCACTATTCCAATCCAAGTTCGATACTTCCAGTTTATCGATACTTTCAGAAGAAATGTAAGTAACTAAATAAAATGAATACAATTTCAAAATAATTATCTTATCAAGTATCATACTTAATAAGAACCCTTATGGTATAATATTTCAATCGTACATTAAGAAATAACACTAAATTATTGAGCATTGTTCAGTTCATCTTCATTCCAGTGTCAATTCGAGTTGTCAACTTCGATGACATATTTGTCTGAATATCACACAGCAACAGTCAAAAATGCTTTGACACCCGGTAACAATGAGTAATCCCTGGGACGAAGTATCCAGACTGACTACTAAGTTCCTCTTTTTGAATTGCAAAGGAAGCAAAGATGATGAAATCTTCAAAGATTTAAATGATCTACTTAACGAGTTGAACAGTGTTGCATGCCAAAATCAACAATTCATCGATGAAAAGGTTTGTGCAATTTTATTTGACTTGACTTATGAACCATCTGTTTATATTTTTCATTTAGAGTGGAATTCGTCTCATCGAATCTTTGACAAACATTTCGGCCGATGAAGAGACAATTATTGTAAAAGCGTGTTATTTATTAACAAGTTTAATAACCAAGCAAAAACTTCAGGCTCCGCTCAGCACGTTTCGGACTGTAATCGAGTGGCTGCTAGGATGTCTCGATCCGAAATATGCAGACATTGCAGGCGATGTTATGAAAGCTTTACATGCAATGTTAAAATATCACCCAAATCATTCAGGAGAGGTTTGTCCCTAAATACTCTTAGAAGTACATTCATTAATTTCAATAATCAACAGTTGCAGGAATCCTTACTTGCTCCAAGTGGTCCATTGGTTAGATTTCTGGCGAAGAAAGATAGCTCAAAGCCAAACCAAAATTATGATGGTTGCTCCAATGAAGAAATGGTACAGGCTGCTATGCTGTGCATTGAGTCATTAATGCCATCTGCCGAAGACGAGTGCTCAGATCTACTCATGGAAACGCTTAATACCATCGGCACAGATATAATCCGGCGGTTCTACTCTGAAAATGATCAAATAAAACAGCATACGAACTCCATTATATATATCACCTCCTCTATAACAACTTTACATAAGATAGCGTCGATAGACAGGGATTGGCTAGAAAAAAATATTGGTGAAATTCTTGGAATTGGGAAGTCTTATATGCTCTACGGATTGCCTGGTATTGAACACTGTAGTCCCCAGAAGGTTATTGTCTCCCAGCAGTCGATTTTGGAGCCTGTAAGTACGCAAACTAATAAAGGAGGCAAAATACCGAAAACGAGAAAGCCCAGAAATGTTTCTAAAAGCAAGAAAAAGGAAGCAAGGAGTAAAAATTCAAAAGGCGAAGAATCTGATCGAGATAATTACTTGAAAGTTGAATGTGAGTAAGGTTTTTATAAATTTTGATGCATAATCAAAAATTCTGTATTTGTAAGATATTTTATTTCGAAAGCTTAAAATAGGAAAGTAATACCTATTTCGTTGGACAGAGAAATCTTTGCGAAAATATCAGGGGTATAATTGAGAACAGTACTACCCCTTACCAAACTCTGCACAGAAAGATAATCGCATTTAAAATGTTTGAAATGAAATTTAACTCAATGCTTTTCAAAAATGGATTCAGGTTTGTTGCAAATAAATAATGTTTGTTAATTTCCCATATAGTAGGGCTATAAATCAATGAGAATAAAATAAAGCTAATGACGTAGTCGGGGCAAAATACCTCAAATACACAAAATATCACACTTGGCGAATACAGCATTGAAAATGTAACGAGAACCAGCAATGAAAGAGACTAAATATGTCGAAAAATACAATTTACAAATAAAATATTGTATTTTATTCAGGTTTGATGATTTTGAAGACCAGCTGCATACGCAAGAAAACAAAGCTTCAAGTATATAAATCTGTGATAAGACCTGTCTTATGCTACAGGTCAGATACCTTCTCTATACTCCCTTGTGTACAGTCGAGTTTCAAGCGCAGTGTATAGAGTAGTAATAATCCGGACGAGAATAGTTATTTCCTTTTCTTTGTTCGAAAAGTCAAAGTCAAAAGCGCTTTATTTAATACCAATCGTTATAAATTTTTAAAAGAACATAAAGCAAATTCCAAACAATAAAACTATAAAAAACTTAATGGCCCGAATGGCTTTCTAAATTTATACTTTATCAATTAAACACATTTATTGAAAAAAATACACTTGCAAATTTGAATTAATTAAGATTATTAGATGTTTTTTTGATTCAATTGGAAAAAGTAGAAAAAACCAACCAGCATTATTCAAAAATTACTTATACTACTAACACAACATTCTTTGTTCGAATTTGGCGTCATAACGGAACTTCCTTTGAATGCAGCTTTTAACTTAGTTTTCTTTGTTTGAAGTCAAAGATAATTTAAAGTCTTTTTAAAGTGAACACTACAACCTCTTGGCGGTTCAAGTTAATAAATATTCTATTTAAATGGATGGAAGTAAGAAGAGTAAAGTCCCACCGGACATAATCGTTGTAGAGGTCATAGTCTTGGGTAGCGCAGGCGACTCCAAAAGACCAAAGATAGTTACAAATACTAAAAAACCAACGCAAAGTTCTTTTAAAACTCGTCAAAAAACTGATAGCTATCCCATTAGTAAAACATATAAGACATTAACAGATGCCATTGAAGTTAGCAGCGCCAAGATATCATTCCCTAACCTAAAAATTTCTCCGGACACAGAAATTTTTCTACCCCCTGAAGCTAAGTTTGAACACTTTATGTCCTCCACACTCTCTGATTCCAACAATTCTCAATCAAAGTCCATAACTTGTGAAACCAACAATATTGAAATGGAATTAGACGATTCTACAGTTTCATGTGAACTTAACCCTAGTAAATTGCAAATTTCTAACCTCACGCCAGACTCTAATGAAAACTTTTGTAATAAAGATCCCGCTACTGCTTTATCGATTCTTAATAGTAAAAGTAGCTTGAGCAAAGTTCTAGAGAAGTTTCCGAGCGCATAACGAAGCCCACGACAAAGAAGACTAACAAACGCTCAATCTATACGACTTAAATGATAAAAGGAAAAATTTCCATGTTCTTGTTGATGCTTTGAAAACAGTGGAAAGACGATGAGGTTAGACCATTTGACATTTTATGCCTTCGTCGACGTCACACAAACAGCTTTTCATAGAATACGTATGACTTTCCAGTCCGCAGTGGAAGCAAATAACTTAGTAAAAAATGAAAATCTAAAAGCCCATAATTTAACAGCCTGCATTCCTTATAGCTTCGTAACGAGAATTGGTGTCCCAACGAACATTCCTTTTGACATAACTGAGCAAGACAAGAGATAATGCAAGTTTGCATTCCTTGCAATTATACCGGAGTCGCCTTAACAAATACTTTACGATTGAGAAAAAGTTCAGATGTCGACAACATACATGGATAACAAAGAAAATTATCGAGGCTAGTATTAACAAAGGGAAGGCTTATAAAAAATACTAAAAGAACGCTGAAGATCACGCACTTGAATATCTGTATAACCAAGTTTTAAAAGAATCAAAACGTCTCATAATAGAAGCTAAATTTTCATATTACTCCAGAAGAT
Organism: Odontomyia ornata; assembly: GCA_963969285.1. Taxonomy (NCBI): domain Eukaryota; kingdom Metazoa; phylum Arthropoda; class Insecta; order Diptera; family Stratiomyidae; genus Odontomyia; species Odontomyia ornata. Next base: position 321,577,901 of record OZ017738.1, read on the forward strand.
TGGAAACAGCGGCAGACAACTCGCACGAAATACGGAAAGTAATGAATGAAGTAAAAGATAATTCATCACCCTAGATCAGGTCATCTAATGCTGAATCTTTTGGCATAGACTCTAATAATGCAGCGCGCCCATGTGGAACAGCAAACTCGCTAAACTACTTTTTTTCAACAATTGGTGAAAAAATTACCAAGGAGTGACAAGTCAACTAGCTATTTCAATATCACAAATAGCCATCCTGAGTCCATCTTTCATATTCATCAAACGACTAAAAGAGAAGTATGAAATGCAATCGAAGATTTGAAAAAAAATGCAGCACCAGGTATTGACAACATCACACATTAAATAATTCTAGTCAAAGAGCAGGCAGCTGAACTACTGGGAAATTTTATAAATGAGCATATTAGAAATGGAACATTTCCGGACGAAGAGAAACGCAAAAATAATTCCAATATTCAAAGGAGGAGATCATGTGGGCCCGAATAATTACCGCCCGGTTGCACTTTTGACAACCTTTAGTAAAATATTCGAAAAACTTGTAAATAATCTTTTAAAATCTTTCTTAATGGACAATTCTATCATAAATCCGAAGCAGTTTGGCTTTCAAAAGAACAAGAGTACCTTCGAGGCATTACTTTCTATCTCACGTTACATCAATGAAAGTCTTGATAAAGGAGATTATGTTATTGCAGTTTTTGTGGACCTGAAGAAGGCTTTTGATACGGTTGATCATGACCTGTTACTTCAAAAACTTGAATCGTATGGTATACAAGGTAAACCTAAACAACTTTTTAAAGTTTTTGGAAGGAAGATTCCAAATAGCATCAACTAATAATGTCTTGAGGAATGTAGCACCAATGAAATCGGGGGTTCCTCAAGAATCCATACTTGGTCCAACCTTGTTTTTGCTTCAATATATGTAAACTAAAAGGTCACCACACATTATATGCTGGTGATACCGTACTCCTTTATTCAGGACATGATAAAGTTGCCATGGAGAATATCGTCTACGAGGATCTAGATAAATATCATTCATGGCTTATCGAAAACAAGCTAGCATTGAATACTACAAAGACAAAATACATTATTTTTGAACAGAAGAATAAGAAAGACGTAGAAGTTGACCTAAAAATTAACAGTGAAAAATTGCAAAGAGTGTTTGAAATTAAATATCTCGGTCTTACCATAGATCATCGTTTGACATGTTTGCCACACATAAATAATTTGTGGAGACAACTGGCACCAATGATAGGAATGTTGAGAAGATATGGAGAGTTTCCAATGCATATAAAGAAACTTGTATTAAATGCATTTGTGCTGACAATGCTACATTATGCGGAGGTCATTTGGAGTCAATTGTCAAAGCAAAACCTTAATATTGTGCCCAGGTTGCTAGCTAAAGCCTATAAAAATATCCTAAACCTTCCAATTCTCACTCCAACAAGACTAGTGTATCAACGGACCAACGCATTCACCTTCAGTCAAATCATTACTATGGAGAAATCTAAATTTATCTTCAAATGTCTAAATTCCACTGAATTGGAACAAAAACCCTTCGTAAAAGTATCACAAATGAATCCATATAATTCAAGAAATGTGAACAATTTTGTAATACCTTACGCCAGAACTGATCGACTAAAGAACGATGCAACGAATGCTGCTCTGCGTATATACAACAATCTTCCGGAAACAGTGAAAACCGCAAAATCATTATTCGTTTTTAAGAAAAGATTTAGGAACATCAAATAAATTCAAATTAATGAAAAGTCCGGAGGATTGAAAATGCAGTATCTTAGAGCACTTAGACCCTATCGTCGAGATACTTAAAGACAGCTAGTTTTTATAAACTCAGATTTTTTTATCGCGTCGTATTATTTTTTTTTTTCATCTCTGAGAACTGTTTATGAATCGAACTAGACTAGCAAGAAAGGAGTACTTCACAGCATTTTGTGTGCGCCCTTATACCAATGTTTTAGCATTGCCTGGAAGCACACGTAGGAATCGACGACGTGTGAAGTGCAGATCGCACGAGTGTTGTGCGACGATGAAAGAGTGATGGAGAGAGTGGTAGGGAATGGAGGTAAGTAAAAAAAAATATATATATTGAAATTATAAATCAAAAGGACCGATCCCGCTGATAAATACAAAAGGAAGAACTTCCAGATGTTGTTAGGCTTGACTTCGCGCCGATAAAAGTTGAATACTTCCTCAATAGACCCAAACAATGCCACAAATGTCTGGGCTGGGCCACACACAAAGCAAAGAATTTCCGCAAGAAGGCAGAAGATGTATAAACTGCAGCGTAAAAACTTGCAACAATGGGTCGGAATGCAATACAGTCAAATGTTTCCTCTATGGGGAAAAATTCCCATCCACCAACAGGTCGTGCCTTAAATGGAAAAAGTATGCTATTTCAGTTGAAATAAATTCAATAAAAACATTACCGTAAAAGAAGCAAACGGTCAAAGAAAATTATTACTCTTATTTAAAAGACAACGAATCTATGAATGATCTGTTTCCTCAACTCATCAAAAATAAGTCAGCCAACAATAGAGATTCAAACAATGCTGTAAACAAAATCCTACTTAGAAACTCACTTATCCCCTTCGATAAGAAACCATCTCAGATACATAATAGAATAAACCAACCAGCACTAAACTATGCTGAAGTACTAATGAAAAACAACAACTCTTTAACTAGTAAAAATCCTGTTGCATTGTTTAAAAACCCTTACTATCATACTAACTCTCCTGTTGAGAAACTTATTAACCTCTTGAATAAAAATATAAATTCGCACAATAATACATCCAAATATATTCAAATGGACTATGACGTTATTGTATTAATAATAAAAACACTTAATAATCTCAAGCAATGAACTCTGGATGGAAGTGAAAGCGGCTATTAAGACCGTGGCAGAACAGACAATGGGAGATCAAGCCCGGCGCAAGAGAAATGATTGGTTCGATGACGAGTGCCTGAATGGGTTAGACAAAAAGAATCAGGCGTACAAAGAATCAAAGAATACTTAAGTAGAAAAATCAGGACGAAGAGCGAAAACTATGAAAATCTCAGAAGAGTAGCGAATTAGATCATTAGAGCTAAGAAAAGAAAATAGTATGACCACCAATTGAGAAGTATCGACGTTAGTCTAGCGAGCAACAATACATGACAAACATACAAAGCAGTGAAAAGCCTGAAACGAGGTTATCAGCCCAAGACCACGCTCTGCCGTGATGACATCGTCAATATCATCGCTGATAAAATCAGGAGATGGGCATCATATTTCAAGAACTTCCTCAATCCGCCGCACAGCTCCAGAACATTGGATTTTATAAATGTTTCCGGAGAGCTTCCATTTGCCCCACTAACTCTGGATGAATTTTTTTCCCCCATTAAAGCCCAAAAGAGTAATAAAGCGCCGAGCATTATGTAGTGAAAGGGTTATGATATAATGTCAGTATAGGACTGCAGCGATGGTGTGCTGCCTTGGCGGAAGACGATGGTAGTATCCGCCTAGATTAGCCTTGTCTGGGGACGCGTGAATGCGCTGGCAGGCTAGCGTTGCGGTGTCGTGGGGAGGGTTCTTTCCCCCAGCACAAGGACCCACTACAAAAGAATTTCGTATTTACGAATTCCGGGGTCATATCAAAGACGACCGAAGTCGAAAAAGGAGGTAACCAACTAAGTGTCGGTAATTGCTGGCGAAAGGGACAAGCTGGACCTGGAGAAGACAGACGGACTTAAGGGGACTTCATCGTTACCCGGCGATTCTTATAGCCCACAAATAAGAGTGGAGCATCCAGATGGAGGTGGTGCCCCCTCGCACCCTCCCAACCGGATCAAGATCCAAACGTAGACGTGGCCATATATTTCCCATTTGAGTGGGAAACTCCTACAAACATAATTTGCATGAACTTTCCCATCAAATGAGAAATATAGACTTGACCAATTTATGTTATAGAATTATGTGATCGAATCACATAACCCTATACTATAAAAAGGCACGCGTGCGGAAGGCCACTCTACGCGGCAAGAGCCCCTGTTAAACGACAAAAAACGGAGGAGCGCGCCCTATGGCTAGGCCATATGAGCCATCGATGCGGGTCCTATACCCGATCAGGTATAACGGAATGGAAAGACCGACGGTTCCGCTTTAATAATCCATTTTATTCATTTCTAACTCACTGCCAAATTTTATTCTTGCATCGAATTTTCTCTATAATTTTATCAATTCTTCATTTAAAATCTAGCTTTTGAACTTTAACAAACATTTTTTCTTTCATTTTTCTGTAATTATAATTTTCCTTTAGAACAACATGTAAGACTACTACTACATGAAAAATAAAAATAGTGATAGTAAAGTTTTAAGGATAAAATATACTATGGATAAAGTTTAAACCTAAATACATTTGCTTTATGATTGTGTACTGAGCGAAATGTTTATATTTCTATATGAGATGCAGTATTCTAAATATAATTTGTCTATGTATTTGTCTTTCCTATTTATCCTTCTTTTGTTTCTGGTTTATACAATTCTACAATAGCTAGTTAATTTAAAAACAAATGGATCCATTAGTTTTGACATTTAACTATTTTTACTTTTTTTTTCTCTGTACCCTTTGATTCTGAATCTTGACGTATTTGATTTGAATTAAACATTTTTATCTATTAAAAAAAAAAATATTGTCCTATTTAAAATTTCTATATATAATTCAGGCTACTCTCACTTTATATCTTCTGGTTTAAGTATTACAGTTTTGTTTTGTATAAGAAATCTTTGCTATTGAGTTTTAATACAATAAGTTTGTTTGTTCGTTCTTTGTTTCGTAATATACATAAAGCATGGATGTACATATCGAATAGAAACATTCACATGTATTAGTGGGTTGTGTCGTATTTAGTTTGAACATTTTTTTTCAAGATATTTATACAACATAGAAACATTTGAGCTAATTGTAATCTACCTCAATGATAAGACAATGAGTTTTTTTATTTTATTTTTGTATATGTGTGACTGTGATTGATATTTGTTTTATTTTATTGCATTTATCTAAATTGTAATGGATGCTGACTATTTGAGTTATATTGACATTTTACTAGTACTTTAATATTTTATATTGTTTCAAAAATAATAAAGTACTTGAAATAGGGAGGTTACTTATAAATGGCACCATTTATTATTTAAATGTGCTTATATGTTGTATGTACGTTTTAATTAAACATTTTTATGGCGATTATACATTTAATGTATTTCTTCTTACATTCCTTTTTCTGTTTCTTCTCTTTCGGAATAGCTAAGCAATTTTGAATAGAAAATCGCAATGAGACGTTATATTGTTTGTTGTTTCTGTTCTTTTATTTTATGCTTATGCATATAAATCCCATTTTAAATTTATTATGCTGAGTTCAATGCACGTGCTAATCACTATTTCAATCTGTTTACTTCTTCTCTCTTTGAAATTTCCTCTTTAACTGTCAGATTGCATATATAAAAAAATAAATTATTTTTTTTTCGCATAAATCTCAATAGAGGGCCACTTTCACTTTTTGTTTTGTTACTTCTAATTCCTAATTCTGCTTATAATTAATATTTTTTTATGTATATACTTGAACAAATATTATAAAAGAGTAAGACCATCATTACATAGTATTATAAAATTATTGTATAAAATAAAACTAGGTTACTTCAATTTTTTTATTGTTTAGGTTGAGGTTGGCGAAAATCTTGATTTGCAATCAGACTATGTAAACCAAAATATATGTTTCTAATAGTCAAAAGAATACTTGTTAGAAGAAAAAAATAATTGTCTTCACCTTTAACCTATCATTTGTGTCTTTTCGCCTTTCATGTAGCATGGCCATTATAAAATCCTATTAGGTATACTTGGGTTTCTCGAATTTCTATCTGCTACAATATATTCAAATAAAATTGCATTCTCTACAATATTTTCTTTTTACCCACTCAAGACCAACTTTGCAATAGTTTGACTTCTTGTTCTTTCTACTCTCCCTTACTTACTTTGTGTTTCTAACTACACACATATTGTATGAAGCAAATTAAACGACGGTATCTACTTCATTCTCGTTTAGCAAAGAAATGATCAACATTAAAAATCCTTCTTTTGTGTGTCGTAACATGGGAGGTGTTTTTTATCCTCTTGTAAACAGTTTTTGTTATAATGAGACCCTCATCCAAGAAAATATTAATTAGTGGTAAATAACAAAAGGGCTATTTTAATAAAACAGGAAAAAACAAAGCAACCCTGCGGGTGATCCTATGGTTACAATAACTTGTGTAGACGTGTATTTAGAAAAACTGCTTTGTGTTACCCTTTCGGATTTCTCGAAGGGCCTAATACTTATCACGTCTTTGACGAACGTTTTCACGATGAATCTTATCGTTTGCGGTTTCCTTGGTTTCATCACTTGATTGAGCTATATCTTTTTACAGGGCCTTCAACTGATCGTGAAGTTTTTCATTTCTTTCAGCTAATGTAAGGCGGTCCTCAACTGGATCCTTAATACGTTCATCTGTAACTAAGTCACGAGAAATATCTTCTGGAGAATCACCATTTGTAAGCTCTCCGTCGTTCGCATCTTCAACAACGGGATGATGTTGAGGAGTGGTTGTAGCAGCCAACAAAGCAGCAGCAGCTTTGCTCTGTTTACGTCTTGCTTCCTCAAAGTTTCCTTCGGGGCACAAAACCCAGGTTCCGATCGTCAAATTCTCGTCGCACTCGCTTATAATAACGATTAGGGAACGTCTGTCACCATATGTCAAAGGCAAACTTTTTATGACTGCACTGTTTTTAATCTCACTCGGGGTCCGACATCATCCTTTGCAATGTGGATCCTATCACCAACCAGCATAGCTTATATTCCAGCCCCTCTACATTGCCTAAAGTCTTATGAGCCTTTTCTTTATTTTTCCCTTCTTTTTCTTTTTTTTTTTTCTTTAACTGATAGAAAATTTAGCTTACTTGGATTGTTGATGGGTCTTCCTTTATTGACTCAATAAATTCGTTGAGAAGTTTCCACTGTTCCAGCGTAAATTTGATTTTAACCTCTTGATCCGATGGTTCGATTGCGGGTTCCAAAGCGGCCAAAATTCACCGTTCCGAGTGCGCCCACGCGGCACGTTGACATCCAAGAGATTCTAATTTTTTGCCAGAATATGCGCGCCCACTAATTTACAAATCTCCTCTTATCTATTCGGGATTTCGTCGTCGAGCAGCTCCACACCCCGCAACCTCTCAATTTTTTCTTCTTTTCGTCCTCCCTCCCAGGCATCCCTGTCATCGCTTTTCTCTTTCCACTCTTCCGAATTTAGTACACCGGTTCGGCGTACCCGATCAACGTTCTTACACTGCTAATTTTATGTGGCGTATTTAAATTGTACTAAATGAACTAAATTTGAACGAAGTAAAGAAAAATGGATAGGATTTGAATTAGCAATTAAAGTTAAATCTCATAACGAAATAAATCTCATAACGGATATAATTAATGGGAGACATTTAATTTAATATAAAAGAAAATTGATATAAAATTACATTTAATATAAAGGGAAATTGATATAAAATAACATTTGATAATAATACTAAGAAGAATAATTATTTTATAAATTACGATTACAATGGAAATGATGACATAGTTTTTCTAAATCTGCCACATAAAACCACAAGTAGGGGATAGGAACGTTTTCGAGCAGTTTGCTTGTGTAACTGATCGATTAATACAATTGATGAGATTCCAGTAGAGCTCATTAAATATGGTCGCAGCAGTGTTCAGAAAGCTATTCACAAAGTCATCCAGCATATTTGGCAACAAGAGCATATGCCGAAAGAGTGGAGCCAATCAATTATGTTCCCTATCAACAAAAAAGATGATACGGCATACCACTGCTTTGTACGGCGCAGAAAATATTTTCAAAGATCTTAGAAAACAAAATCAGAGCAAACGCTAACAGTATTATTGGGGAGTATGAAGGTGATTTTAGAGCAGCTAGATCGACGATAGACCAATTGTTCACTGTCGAGTAGGTATTTGAGAAATGCTTGGAGTTCAACATAGACGTACACCAAATTTTCGTTGACCTTAAGCAAGCATACAACAGTATTGATCATAACGTACTGTACTAAATAATGCTTTGCGTTGTCATCCCAGGTAAATTAGTCCATCTTACCAAAATGACAATGACGTCGACGACCGCATCAATAACCGACTCACCGATGCCTTTGACACAAATATCGGACTAAAGCAGGGATATGGGCTGGCCCCATTGCTATTCAATTTGGCTCTAAAATACGTCATAAGAAAGCTACCTGTCGATACACGAGGTACATTACTATAAAAGTCGAGCCAAGTAGTAGCCTATGCGGATGACATCAAAATTTTGTCAAGGCCAAGGCCAACTGCCAAAGAACTCTTCCTGAAATTCGACAGCGAAGCAAAACTAGTAGGGCTACAGAACAATGAAAATAAAACAAACCTCATGAAGCAGTCGAGGAAAAATACCTCAAATGCCCAAAATATCACACTTGGCGAATACAATACCGAAAGCGTGGGCGAATTTGTATATTTACGCGCTAAAATAACGAGAAACGATAAAGAAAGAGACAAAATACAACAGATACCCAAAAAGGTATTCGTTGGGAGAACTGAAGGCCGGAGACCAGTGGGGAAACCGAGGAAACGCTGGTCTAACTCGGTTGACGAAGACAGTTCATCGCTGCGCGGATTTAGAAATCGGAGGACGCGGTCAATGGACCGAGACAGTTGGAGGCTCTATTTGCAAGAAGCGAAGGCCTAAGAGGGGTTGTAGTACTACGAAGAAGAAGTTTTGGAAAGCTCGCATTAAGGCCCTCGGTATTATACACCACATAACAGCCTTTTACGTATCAGGGAGATGAAGGGAGTTTAGGCCCTCATTGTGGGATTCCCAAGCACGCAAGGCTTCTAGACACGCAAGGCTTCTAGTTTGGAATCGTAGATGATTACCTTAAATAAAAACATTTCCGAGGGTTCCTTCCTTATATGGGGAGATCTTCCCCTCCTCAAGTGCCTTTGGAAGTCTTTTTGATGCCGAAATTTTCAAGGGGCCATCGCCTCTGATTAATTTACCAAGTTTGTTGTGTGTTTAGCTAGACTTGGTTTGTAGGTTTCTAGCAGACTAACGAACAGACAAAAAAAAAAAAATGCGAAGCCATCCCATTAATCACAAAGTACTCAAAGATAAAATAAACGAATTATATAATTGTACGCAATAAAAAAAAACTCTGAGTTTATAAAAACAGCTGTTTCTTCAAGCATTTCGACGATATGGCCGAAAATGCCCTAAGATATTATATTGAAATCTTCAAGGCTATGCTTCAATTAGTATTCATTAGATTATTCCACTTTGCTTAAACACCAAAAGTGAGTTTGCACTTTTTGGACTTAAATTCAATCATAAGAATAGCTGTCTCTTCAAATTTTTGATGGTAGGATCGAAAGTGAAATTTACTGGACTAAGATCTAATCGTTCTTGATTCGATATTCTTTAAGTCTTTTCGAAAGTTCACTGCTTTAGCTTTTATAATTCTCGAGAAAAACTGCTGTGATAGATAGTCTGACTGATGGATAGACGGCCATAGGTCGGAAATTTAATGGGATTTTATATTTTTGCAAAAATCATAAAAAGTGTATGTATGTGTAATCATTCTAAAAACTAATACAATTCACATTTTCACTAAAAAAGCTTTTAAAACCAAGAGATAATTTACTAGCTTTTGAAAATTTATGTATTCAAGTATTTTCATATGTATTTTTAGGCGATATCAGTACCCTGTCACCATTTAACAGAACGAGTGAATCCGATTTTTCAGAGTCAGAATCTGGCCGGACTCAAAATGAAATGCACAAACAATCCAAGCTCCGTATGGCAGCCATATCGTTAATCTGCGCCATTGCTAAAAATGTCGATAAAAAAATTATTTATGGATATTGGCATTCTATTTTTCCATCCGAGCCAGCTGCGGCATCGAGCAAGGATATACTAAGCTGTATCATGAAAGACCCGAACCCAAGATGCAGAGTCGCTGCTTTGCAAGCTACGTCATTGCTATTGTTTGGTTCCAAGTCATATTTAGCCCAGGCAGAAACTAGGTATTTTATTTTTCCCATTTTTTTAAAGAAAAATTCACATAGCTGCACTGTAGGAAAACACCTTCGGCATTCACACCGTTTTCAATATCTTTGGGAAATATGGTACTAGCAATATATGAATCGCTAACTCATGCCTTAAGTACAGAAAGTTCGCTGCCTGTTTTGACACAAATACTGAAATGCATGGGTATTCTAATACAGGTAAGTATTAAAGGCTATTTATAATCATATCTAATAATTCCTGAGCTTACCAGGCTACCCCATTTCATCGTTTGGATAATAGCTTTGTAGCTCCAATCGTTAAATATATTCGACGTCTAATTTATCATAAAGGTAGGAACATTTCAAGGAAATGTGTTGTCCAACTGTAATTCTAATCATTTTATTATTACTAGATTCGACCATTCAAGTAGCTGCACTGATGGTTATGGAATTTATGATATCTGTGCAAGACATCACCAATGAAATATCAGAATGCATAGGAATACCAAAAAGCAAATTGAAAGTATCAAATCAAAATCAAAATCAGCTAAACGATGTCGGTGCTAATGATGTGTAAGTAAATGTCAATGCGTATAATTTTTTTTTACACTGACTAATTCTTTAGAATTGAACCCCATGACGAAGAAGAGTTCATCGACTCTGATTATGAATGTGATGCTGGCGAATCGTCAGAAGACAGTAAAAATCAAGATGAAAGTAAATCAAGCAAAATGTCCTGGCTACTACAGAAAGTCTTAGAAAACTTAGGAGTAACAGTAGGAAGCTTAAAGGTACCCTTATAAAAAGTAAACAATTTATACAAAGAGTCATTATGAAATCAATATTATTTTGGCACTCGCATCTTTTTTCATGAAAAACTTTTTACCTTGCTTTGTTGTATGAGCAGACGCGTTTCGACTCCTTTGAGTCATCTTCAGTGTCTAAAGGATGTGCGGAAGGGCATTACTTTGTAGGTAGCAGGTAGGTACCAAATTAGGCCAGATAGAGAGATATTAGGTTTTTGTTTTTTGAATTGTTGGATGTCCGTTTGTTCTGGTTTGCTAGCTTCCATTTTCATCGGAGGGTGTGATCTAGTACTGAGCAAATGTCGTTGGAATTTGTAATAAGTTCTCCGTTGATAATTTCACCGTCTGTCTTTCTATATTTATATAGCTTACGTTGTACTTCAAAGAGTGGCGTAATTTTTTTTGGGTTTACTCGTATGTAGCAGTGGTTAGTATTAGAAGGAATGATTAGTCTGCTTGGATCTTATTAGTGGGGTCTTTGTATACCAGTTCGTATTCATTGGCGTTAAGACGTAGTCCGCTGTTTTTAGTATCACCGTCGTATGCTTTTATCAGCCTTTGTCACTGTTAGTAAGTTCTCGGTAAGTTTTTTTTCTGAATGTGTCTTAATATTTTATTGTCTTCGTGGAAATTCGTTTTGTTAATGTTTAATATACAGAAAACCAGCCACAACTGATCATACCATACACGTAACATCTAACCACCCCGCACAACTATCACTATACAAACTATCAAACTTCCTTAAGAAATACAAACTGCATTCAAAACTAACAACAACATTGGAAACAAACTGAAACCAAAACAAAATGACATAATATATGAGAACAGCGTCATAAACATGCTAGCATGCAAGGAATGCGACATGGTATGCATAGGAAGGACAACACGGAAACTAACGACAAGATACAAGGAGCACTTACGATATTTCTTACACAACAAGGTAGACTCAATTTATGCGACGCACCTACAAAACCACCCAAGCTGACGCTATGACAAACTCTATCGCATTGCTGCACAAACAAACAAAGTAAAGAACTGAGACTTGATATCCTAGAAAGGCTTGAAATATTCGAGTTTAAACATAGAAAAACAGAGGGTAACATTACCAACGAACAACTTATTAGAAATTCCGACGCAATTTTCACAGTACTAGACCACACTCTCCGGCGGAAACGAAGCGGGACGAACCAGAACAAACGGACATCCAACAACCCAAAAAACAAAAACCTAATATCTCTCTACCTGCCCTAATTTAGTACCTACCTGCATAGCTCATCCTGCATAAAGCCATTTCCTTCCACACATCCTTTAGACACTGAAGATGGCTCAAAGGAGCCGAAACACGTCTGCTCACACAACAAAGCAAGGCTCGTCGGCTTTTCAAGAAAAAATAAAATTAACCTGTTGATTACAAATAAACAAAATAATTGACTAAAAAACTTTTTATACATATTTAATTTATATTGTACATACAAAGCAAAGAATAACATAAATACAATTTAACTTTTATTTTTATTTTCTAAAGCAATCCACTATACTAGCTGCAACTCCTGTTCGAATCGAGAGCCTTCAAGTTTTAACTAGCATGGCTCCGCATTTTCTATTGCTAAAAGATAATCTGGAATTAATTGAAACAGCCCTAGAAAAATCACTCAACGATTCTCAATCTGAAGTTCGACTTTACACTGGTAAAGCGCTAGATACCATTGGACATTCCATGAGCGCGTATCTCCTAGAAAAAGGTATTTACATATCAACTATCATTCAACAGTGTTTTATGATATTACCTACAGCTGGAAAAGATTCTGGTGAGCTTAGTTTGTGTGTGAGCTTTTGGACAAAAATCTTGCCGTTTGTTATCCAAAAAATCCAAGATCAATCTCAAAGCCCAGCACTCAAAGTTAGCCTATGTGATTTCATGTCAAATATAGGTATTCACGTATTTGAACGGCTTCCAGTGAGTATGATTTTTCGTTATTTAGTTTATTAGTAATAGTTCCAGTGAGTATGATTTTTCGTTATTTAGTTTATTAGTAATAACGTCTCCTTTTCAGCACGCAACACACATTCAACTTATATCTTTGCTATCTGGTGCTAGTTTCCATGAAGAAAATACAGTGAAAGCAAGCGCTGTTCGAGCTTTGGCAGTTTATGCTTTATTTCCTTCATTACGTGATGATCTGTGCTTTGTTGAAAATACGGCTGAATCCATAATTCCTCTTCTTAAGGACAGTAATTTATTTGTACGAGTAAAAGCCTCGTGGGCTATGGGCAATATCAGTGATACATTGGTGGCGAATTGGTGAGAATAGAAACATAATTTTTAGTGAATAGTTTTTCATTTAAATAAATTTTAGTGTCGAACAAAATACAGAAAGAATATCAAATGATCTATTTGCACGCATTTTAGAAGTATCATCAGAATCTGCGTCTGATAATGATAAGGTAATCTCATACATAAAAATATATACAAATTATAATCAAATTTTCTACATAAAAGATAACATGAATATTTGTTCGTTACTTTGGATTCGCTCAAAATCCTTGGGTTCGATCGTCTTTGCTCACCACACTTTCCAAGTAAAGTCACTACTATCCGCTCGCCACATTTTCAATGTAAGGCCACGACTTCAGGCTTTAATGAATGAACAATTTTATTTCATCCGATTGGCTAAAACTTACTTTGGACCATCCAAAATACCTGAAATTAACTGTCACAGAAGAGGGTATGCCTCATTATGCTCCCAAAGGAATGAAAAGTACATACGAGGGTGGTCCCAAAAGTATCCGACCTGACTTATGAATACAGATAGTTTTCAAAAAACAATTACTGCGATTGACAATACCACCTTTCAACAACTTAATGTGAAAAATTCATATCGGTGCGTTTATTACTATTTTTTTTACAGACATTCAAAGTAAACGCTCTCAGTGAATTTGTAAATATGGAAAAAATCGGGCATCGTTATGCGATGTCTAAGTCCAACCGATATCAAAGCCAACTTGGATTCTACTCGGGGGAAGTCTGCTCCTTCGTTTACAATGGTCAAATATTGGGTAGCTGAATTTAAGCGAGGTCGTACGTGCTGCCAAGATGAACACCGCAGAGGTCGACCAAGTGAGGTCACTACGTCGGAAAATGTGAAGAAAATCCACAAAATGGTATTGGATTACCGTCGACTAGAAGTGCACAAGATGGCAGACATTGCAGGCATTTTAAAAAGTGCTGTGCACCGCATTTTGACCAAAAATTTGGACATGAGAAGGCTGTGCGCAAGATGGGTGCCGCGTTTGCTCACAATAGAGCACAAACAGCAACGTGAGGATGTTTCCATCGAGTGTTTGACAATATTTCGCAGCAATAAAGCTGAGTTTTTGCGTCGGTTCATAACCATGGACGAAACATGGGACGATCATTTTACACCTGAGACCAAGGAGCAGTGGACTGAACAGGGAAAACCGGCTCCAAAGAAAGCAAAGACAGTTCAGTCAGCTGGCAAGGTCATGGCCCGTTTTCTGGGATGCGCGTCGAATAATATTTATTGGTTATCTCGAAAAAGAAAAAACAATCAACGGCACATATTATGCAGCCTTATTGCAGCGTTTGTGTGATGAAATCAAGAAAAACGGGCCCATCTGACGAAAAAGAAAGTGTTGTTTCATCACGACAACGCACCAGTCCACACGTGGGTCATTGCGATGGCTGAAGTTAATGAGTTGAGCTCGAATTGCTTCCTCACGCACCCTATACGCCAGATCTGGCTCCCTCGGAGTATTTTCTTTTCCCGAATTTGAAAAAATGGCTCTGTGGCAAAAAATTTGCCAACAATGAAGAGGTAGAGTCTGCGGCCAATAGCTATTTTGAGGAGCTTGACGGTTCCTACTATAAAGCGGGTATCGAAGCTATTGAACATCGTTGGGAAAAGTGTGTCGATTTGAAAGGGAAACATGTTGACAAATAAAAAACATTTTGGCAATTTTTTTACTGTTTTCTTTGTTGAGTCGGGTACTTTTGGGACCGCCCTCGTATATGCTTATTTAAGCGATATTCCATAGATTTTAGGCAAAATATAATAAAAATCAATATGGATAGTAAATAAATAATTCACTAGAAAAACATGCTGTGAGGATTACAGTAGAGTAGTGTTGCGTAACTCAAGCAAGATCCACCTCAAATGTCCCATACATCATTAGAGAAATGTATAATACCTTAAAAATCGGATTTGAACTCCGTCACTCCTTTAATAAATTTTGTTCATATTCATATTAACGAGGTATAGTTTGGTACCAAGTAATGCTTGACGCAACAAAGAATAAGGAGGCGAAAGAGATCGTTTGAGGTAAGTGGAGTTTGGGCCGGCAAAATGAGTTTTTTTAAGTGAAACATCCCACCCATTCCACTGCTATAACACATTTTGTTTATTTCTGTATGATGGGAAAGTACATGCGACAATGAATAAAAAGGCAAAAGAAAACGCTTGCGTAACAAATTAAATTTGTGGGAAAATTAAATTTTAAAATGTATCCCTTAAATGGTAAGAGCATATCATACTCAATGATTAAAAAAGCATTATTGCATATTGCATAACTCATTAATTGTTAAAACATTTTAGACATTCATACTTTGAGACTTTGATTTCACGTAATGATAAATATTCATGGTTTAATTTTTCAAAAAACTCAACCCTCTTCTACAATAGATTTCTTCTATTAATCATTGAAATTTCGTTTATTTTTAAAATTATACGGAAAAGAGCATTTTTAGCAGATCTTTCAAAACTAATGAAAAATCCTAAACCTTAAACGTAACTCTTAAAGCCCTTTCAAATGAGATGTTATACTCAAGATTTTCCGTTTTATTTATCTTAATAGTTTGGCTAATAAAAGCAATTAAAGGCTTGCTGATACTTCATTGATTTAAGTAATCACAAGGTTGAATGTAATTTTTGCAAAACAATACTATAGTACAGCGGTAGCAACTCATTTGAAATGGGTCAACATACCACATTATACTTCAAAATGAGTAGCTTATACAAACTATCGGATGCTGTTGAGACTGTACAGCGTAAATTCACACGTTCTCTATTCTACAAATATAATCTCCCTTACAGCTCCTACGATGAGCACTTACAGATCCTCAACATCCCATCACCCAAAAAAAGGAGAGAATTCTTAGACCTGTGTTGCTTATTTAAAATATATTACGGTATGCTTTCATCCAACCTTGGGGAAAGGCTTTATATATGCCCCACCTCAATTATTTTTATAACGCGTATCACGTTGCTACAATGAACTCCAGCTGGGTCCCCTGCCACATTCCTTAAACGCTTGTAAAAGCATATTACGAGTACATAACATTCTCCTTAGCTCCTAATAGTTTATTAGTATTTTATATTCTTGTGTTTTTTTTTCTATTCAAGTTGCTGACTTTGTTTTGATTACATAGATTATATTTCATTACCTATTTTGTAATTGGATTCATGGATCTGTAAGACAGCATAAAAAATAAACAAATAAATTAACTCCATGTAAAAAAAAAATTAGGTAACCGAGTAAGCACTGGAGAGAAAAAAGTTACCTCAAAATAATCTACTGCAAAGTAGGTCACCGCATAAGCAGTCCGAATGCCTTATTTTTCTATGGTCAATACCGAATTACTGAGATCCGCAAGCAATTAGGTTTCGTATCCAGTTAAACAATTTCCGGGGCAAAAGCTTCTCTTCGAAATGTGAGAAAGTTATAATAATTAAGGTATCTTGATTGTTTAGTAAAATGAACTTTATTAAAATAATATAGAAAATGTTACAACGATTTGAGAATTAATTAGTCTATATACGGCACGACGGTTCTTCTTCTAAGAAAATTCTTAATTCGACTGACAAGTGTCAACAAGTATAGAGGTTGCTACGCCGATACAATTTCATTCCCGTTTGGACATCACAACAATATTTGTAAGTGCCTCTAATCACATACACACACAAGTGCGTATTGCTATGCGGAAATAAGCGTGAATATTTCCAACAGCTTCATTGCTTTAAAATAAACCTATGCTTAATTTCAGTCAATTTTTTTCTTAATTGTATAACGATTTTTCTTTAGCCTTTCATTATTTAGCAACGCTACTAAATTATTTGAATTTGTTTTGAAAATAAGTCATGGATTCATGCTACTTGTAAATGACTGTAAATTTTATGTTATGAATGGATTATATTCCTCCAATCTTTTTTTACAGCAGTGATTCTGTAGTAATCGTCATCAATGAATGATATAGAAATGAACAACAGTATGCACATGATCTTATACAAATTATAATAAATTCCAAACATCAGAAAAATGAGGAAGGAAAACGTAAGCGAGAGAGAGAGAGAGAGAGACAATATACTTGTACATCTTGTATACTCCAAGACTTTAAAACATCCATTATTCAAAGAAATAATAATAAAAATTGCATTCTTTTACCAACCGCGAACTCGCTCTAAAAGATAAAGTAAATGGATTCTAATAAAGTGGCGAGTTCCGCAAACGACCATTGAAAAGTTGTAAATTAACAAGAGATTTCATGCATTGAAAACATAGTAGATGAATTATTTGAAAAGCCAATTGACCTTGAAAAGCAATCAAACGACGAGGAGGAAACGTTCATAAATCATCAATTGCCGCCCTCAATAAAATCGTTAGACAGTAACAACAAGCAATCGCCGCCCCTACCACTTCCTCCATCATCTGCTACCTTCCCGTTTCAATCATAAACCAAACAATTCATCAACACTGAGCCACACAAAAATGCATATAGGTAAAGTGCGATGCAACAAAATGAAACTATATGCAATCATTATTTCTGAAATGAAAGTGTTTTAACTATTTTATCATTGAAAATTCGTCATGTAGTCAAATAAATCTTAATTGTTCGTATGTTTTGTGTAAACGAGACAGGCAACACGTAGTCACTTATTATGTCCATATATTTTAAACTAAATGTATATTTATTTTGCGTTTAAGAAATAGTGACACACGGTTACACAAATTTAAATTACGACGAAAAGAAAACATACAAGAAAAATAGAATTGTTGAATATCTTTTTATAAATTAACGCAACAATGAATTGAGAAGACATCACGAACAAGAAATGGATCAAAATAATGCTCGCGGAGTGTGGTTGAAACGGAAAATTTAAGCGGAACGATATTGTTGGAACTGGATTAGGTTGGATGAAACGGATCCCGTGAAGATGAAAATGGATAGGAGGGAGTCTGCGATTGATTTTGACGGCGAGCACTTCGGACGCGAATGGGAAAAAAGAAACAAATTATTCGGAGAGTGGAGTGTTTTCACAGTGTGTTGAAGGACTGTAATAAAAAGCATTATAACCGCCACAGCACCTTGAAAAGAAATAAACTTTTTCTAATTTCATTTTTGCGTGATATCGAATTGTGAAGTGTTTGTCATTTGACATTTTGAACGGAAGAAAAGCAAACGCCCGCGCATGCAGCGATTAATATGGGATTAGTGAAAGTCAGCGATCACCAAGAACAACGGGTTCATTACAGTGCTCTATTTCGATGATGTTTGAGAAAAACGGTTGTGTGAATAGCGTTTGCACTATTTTTTCGCCCGAAACGCTTGCAAAGTCCGACGAGATAAGAGGTGTCGCTTGCTTTTGAAGTGAAAGATGCAATTCTGTGTTTTGTGGTGCTCGCCTGTTTTGTGTGCGGAAATTGCGAGATTTCCAAGTGTACGCTCCGCTTTTGGCTGTTTTGTTGCCAATTAATGTAGACAAATCATCTCCACGCGCTTTGTGCTTTAATTGCCATACACATTAAGTGAAGTTCGCATGGATGTTGCAACCACTTTTCCTTTCTCACTGGCTACCACGCACCCCATGCTCGCTTTCGCAGCCTTGGGACACTTAATCTTGTGAATACTACACCAAAATTTCGGTTTTGTTCTCATTCAGCAAGGACTTTGGCGTATTTGATGGTCTGCTTGGCAATTCGTTGGTTTGGACTTCATCGCATAACAACGGCCGGTGCTAAACGAGGAACGCCAGTTGGGATTTGGTGCGTGCGCTCAAGTCAAGGACATGACGAATATTACGCTGGGATAAAAAATGGACAATAGAATGCGGAAATAGAGGCTAAAAGGAAAGGCGAAAAGGTAAAGTTTTAACTTATTAACTGAGTGAGCAATATTTCGCGCGAAATCCCAGCGTAAAGTGAAAATCGTGGTGCGTGCAGTTTCGTGGAGATTCAGAGACCGCCGAAGAATCGTTAATTTCGAAAAAAAAATTCAAGCATCGTTGAGAGAGGTTTATGGGGCAGTTGACTAGAAATGAAACATGCAATTTATTGCTATTAGATAATTATCTTTTTTCACCGAGAGTAAATCTACTTGATGGACGATCAAAAATCTTAAATAGAAACCATATGACAGACTAAGCAAAATATATAAAACACGAACTATTTAAAGACATTTTTTTTATATTTAAAATTGATTTGGTTATTTAAAATTTCGGGTTTTTCTCTTAATAGCCTAGATAAGTCTCAATTTTTTCACATTGTGATAGGTAAACAAAAAAAGAAAATATATGAATTTTTTGTGAATTTGCATCTGAGGAAAAATTAGGCTTTGATGAGTGGTACCACGTATCGAACCCAATTTTTTTTCTTTTTTTTATCCATTGAATAAAGAATAGAGCTCATGCATGTCGGATTTATAATGAATCGCAGTTACGTGCTAAATCGCATAAATATTTTTGCATGTTCATAACGGAACGCGAATGCGACGATTGTCCAACTCTTAATATCTGTTATCAAGCTTATACTACTTTGAAAATGTATGGTACCTGTAAAATAGAGAATAAACGACAAAGCATGAAATGTTAAATGTAAAACGTCGGCCTTTCCTTTCTTCAACTTCTAACCGGGTATAGGACCCGGTACGGTGGCAGGCTTCCACCTCAAAACATGAGCCAGCCGCCGGGTACTCATTAATCCTTCTTTTGTTTCAGGTGACGTCGTGGGTTGAGTGGCCCAAGCAGAGTGCCTCTTTATGGCATAGAGTTATGCAATCAAATCGTATAATTCTATGGCATAAATTGGTCACCGGGGTACTCCCCTTCTGATGGGAAAGCTCATACAATTCAAGTTGTATGAGTTTTCCACTCAGAAGAGGAATACCTGGCCACTTCAACAAGATATCTATGGATTTATTCCGGTTGGGTGGGTACGAAGGGGCTCCACCACCACCCGTTTGCCCCTCTTTCATTTGTGGGCCATGAACTTCGTCGGGTAATGACGAGGTCACCCCAAGCTCGCCTTTCTTTTCAGGTTCCCCTTGTTCTCATGACAAGCTCTAATTCCCTCGGTGTAGTTATCTACACTTTTTGCGACTTTGGTCGCCTCTTGATCTGAAATCAAATTCATGAATGCGAAATTTTTTTGTAGTGGGTCCTCGTGCTGGGGAAAATGAACCCGCCCCACGACACCGCAATGCTAGCCTGCCAGCGCATTCACGCGTCTCCAGACGAGGGCATTCTCGGCAGATACCGACACCTTCTTCTGCCGAGGCAGCAGACCATCGCTGCAGTCCTTTACGGACTTTATGAAAACATTTTATTCACTACAATTCAGTACGAAGATTCTTTAGCCGTGTTGAAGTTATTGTACCATTTAGAAAGTATGAGATATAGATTGATCTACAATACGACGGAGTCTTTAGCAAACTCTATCAAAGGAAAAATAAATAGCAATTATATATATTTTACAAAGACAATATAATTAAATACATTACCTTGATCATAAACGTTACTGTCCTTCACGAAAATTTCGATTTAAATTAATTTAATTTAATGAGTCTGCATTTTTGCCAGTTTTAAATGGTTATGTGGCTTACTTATAACTTCAAATGCAAATGCTTTTCCCAAGATGATACACTAGATTTACAAGTATCCACAGTTTCAATTTACCCTAATACTAATTAACCACTAGTCTTTTCAGTTTAAAAACTCAATATGATCGTCGTACTGTTTAAACCGGCCCCGGCCTCTCGGTTGCATTGCATCTAGCGTTCTAGGTCCTTTGATCGCGTATTCCAGTTGGAAACTCGTGGCCAGTGTATACTCCGGCATACACTCGGCACGGCCTCCCATTGTAGTTTTTTTATTCATTTTTATAATAACTGGTGCCCAATTTGTCATTTGTTTGGTTTTGTTTTCTTTGACCCATAGTCCCATATGTTTTGCTGATTGAACGATCTCTTCGAAGACCTCTTGAAGGAAGCAAAAAAGTCGGTCCATTATACGAGTATATGCGTATACTACCAATTGTGCAGATTTCGCGACCTACGTACCGTTTGTTACTATGGACAGAAATGTTCTTCACAACGTGCTCAAGTGTCAGGTTGAAGAAGGTTGACTGCAAATTGTCTCACTATTTCAACCCTTTCCCTGAGGATTAAGATTCAGGTAGTGTGTTTTGAATTTTATCTTAGTGCTCGATATTGTACATTTTAGCCTTTATCACATTATTTTGGTGAGATTTCTTGTTCACGGAGTAGATTGGCATTTCGATTAATACTGTTTTGTAAAAACCCTATAAAGGATTGGTATACAGTAATGTTATATTCTCAGCATTTTTTCAATATTTGATATCACTGAGGTATCTCTTTAATAGTCAATCTTCTTGGTCTGAAACCACATTAGTATTCTCCAATCATTGATGGAAATGTTGTAGCAAGTGTAAAAAATGATATTGCTCTATGATTTTAAGAACAAAGTCGATTCCCTTATTTGTATACTGGGCAAATAATTATTTTACCCTAGTTTTTGTGATATTTTCTCGATCGATATTCTTTGATTTCGTTAAGTCTATCGCCTATTTTTAATAGTTCTGCCGGGATTCGGCCTACACAGGTCACTCTGTTCAGCTTCAATGCGGGCATTGCTGAGCTCACGTTCCGGAGAGATGGTATGGGTTCGCATTTTTCATCTGGATTCTCCGGGTTGCTGTTCATTGGCGGTGATTCTGTATCAGGCTTCAAAAGATGTTAAAAATTTCGCACCCAGCGTTTCCAGGTTCTCATTTTCATTAATTTAGATGTTACCATCTTCTTCCTTACACAGGTTTGTTTTAAGATTGTTCTCTTGCCTAATTTGTTCCACAATACCGAATCTGGCACCTGTGATAATCATCGTCAAGTTTCAAAATTCAATCATTTTTCGATTTTTGCTGTTTTTTTTTCTGCTTAACTTTTTTGGCGTTATTACGCGAGCTCATGGTATGTATCTTCCCTTGGTAAATTACGTGCTTGTATGAGAAACTTGTAAGCCTCGTTTTATTGTGTTCCTACACTCATCATCAAACTAATAATTTTTGCTCTGGGTTCTTGATGTTCCAATACTAGTTCGGTGGAGTTTCAGATGGAGTTTTTCACACCTTGCCGCATTTGTTCGGTAATCTACTTCCTAGTGTAATTCCAAAGAATTTTCCAAGAAAGCCGCGTATCTGAACTGACCGAGCTCTCCTTTTAATCCTCTAAGTGGAGCTTTGGAGTCCGAAAGTAACCGCGGTGACAGTTGAAAATTTCAATGTTAGAAAATTTAAATAGTACTATCAACTTTATCTAGGAAAAAATACGAAATATTTTCAGTTCACATAATGGAAATTGCTACCACTGAAGTATTTATTCGAAACCTTTGAAGCATTTATTCAAATCTTTCATTACTCTTTTGAGACAATCAATCAAAAGTATAAAATTTTTTTTAAATTTTAACTCGTATCTTAAAATCATTTACTAAAATTCAGGTTCGAAGCAATGCTGTTCGCACGCTTGGAAATCTTATTCGTCTTTTCACTGCTGAACATCTCGCACTACCATCCTGGCAAATTCTTTTCAAAAATGCAATCGAAAAACTAGTGCATACCTTAAACACAGGCGGAAATGCAAAAGTCAAATGGAATGCATGCTATGCCATTGGAAACTTGATGAAAAACGAATTGCTATTCACCAACATTAAGGACTACGATTGGCAAAACGTTATTTTTACATCGTTAACAAATGTGATAGTCAACAATGCAAATTTTAAAGTTCGAATCAATGGTGCTGCAGCATTGTCTGTCATCGAGACCCGAGAATTCTACGGCCAGTATTTGTCAAAGATATGGTCGGCATTGCTTTTAGCATTAGAGCAATCTAATCATTTAGTAGATTTCAATGAATACAAGCATAGGGATAATTTACAGGAACAGGTAAGTTGAAAACAACTCGAAACTAGGAGAAAAACTAGCTAGTCTCTCTTTACAGATTTGCACGACACTGAGTCATGTGATAAAAATTTGCAATACTGAAGACTATGTTATGATGAAGAATGAACTTGTTTCTATGCTGGAAGCTATCACGCAAACTTGGCAGCGAGTAATAAACCGTGTATTACCCGAAAATGCAGCTCCTCTTTTATCATGTTCGATATATCTTAATAAGTTACTCGAAAAACCCAACTTATCGAGTGAAACAAAAAATGCAATTAACGTTTTAGCATCATGTTTTATATCACCATGCAACGATTATATGTAAGCACATGAGTAGCAACTTACTATTAATGTGCTAGAATTTTAAATTCACCTTAAAATAATCGCATTCAAGAAATAAAATATTCATACTTTTACACGAAATAAACCCTGAAAATAAATATTTAAACAGATAAAACTTTATTTTAGATATTAGTTAAATAGCTTATACAATTATCTACCAAGTTGGGAATTAACAATGATCGCGGCTGATTCACTAATTTTGCTCTATAAGTCAGGAAATAATATCCAACCCAGTGCTTAGAATTCTGAAATGGGCAATATAACGATGTCCTTTTTGGAAATAACAGCGCATAAAATCATATAAATAAATAAGAAGATAAATTTGCCTTTTGAAAAACGCTGTTTATTGTAACTTAAACTTTCCAAATACCGACATTTCGAAGACCAGGTGTCTTTTTCCTCAGTGGCGGTATTCTGAATCTTATCTTTATTAATTACAAAACTAGGCAATAAAAACCAAGTAAATATCCTTAAGTAATTAACAAAAAAAAAAAAATTACAATTGAAAACTTTCAGGCAAACCCTTGCCACAATCGATACTTAGCAGGTAGATGAATAATGAAAATTCCAAAAAAGATTACAACAAAATTAAGTCATTCGATGATTTTACTAAGTTCGCTGCATCCGAATCCTAAGTCTGAGTACAAACTTTTATCGCTGGGGACTCTCGAGATCTTATCCGTAGTAGATCCTAGAATTGATTCCATCCAACACTCCCTGATTATAAGTACTGTATTGTATCCCGTCTTCCTTAATATGCGCTTAAACCTTCATTAGCTGACGGGTAAGTAATTGAGTTCCGTTGTACTTGTCATTTTCTCTGTAGAAAGAGCAATGTAAACTCGTTTTTCCTTTGTTGCTTATCTATTTTCGCGTTCTTTGTTCAATTAAGGCTTTGCCATATCCATTTGTCCATGCTGTTTCTACTATGTATTCCTTTTCGCGTTATAAACGCTCTTTGTTCATCGGTACCGGGATCATACGATGTAACATTGAATTGTACGAACTTGGTATCGTTCTCAGCATGCTGATATTTTCCTCTAAATATCAAATTCTATTAATCCTCGGCCCCTTATGATTAAATGGTCTAGTAATGGTAGTTCAACCTTGTTCTCTTTTGTAATCGAGAACGTGATTCTGGGATGTATTCCATTGAGTGCATTCACCAATTCTTCAGCCTCGTCAACCTTGATCGTGAAAATATCGTCAACGCATCTTATTCATATTTTGGGCATCAATTTGTTCTTGTTCCTCCATTCCATTGAATTATCATGCTTAAGTAGCCAGTTTTCAATCAGTGCTAGAGCCTGCTTTACTAAAAGACTTGGAATAAGAGACGACGTAATAGTAAACTAGTATAACATCGTCCGTTAACTTCTACTTATAAAAAAATATCTACCAACTTATCTGTACTTTTTATTTATCGCTTTCTAGGCTTGTAAGAAAGTTTGGCATTGACGTAAATCAAATAAAGTATTAGTGACAGTACCGTTCCCTGTGGTAGTCCATAATGAGGATTAAAAGTTAAGTTGCTGAAGGTATCATGTAGTTTTACTTGTTGAGTTCTACCATGTAAATAGGTTATGAGTAAATTCAGTGGAGTTTGTTTGATTCCTATGTTTTCCATTTTTTAATTAGCTTTTCGTAAGAAATAGTATCGAATGCTTTTGTTAGGTCCATTAATACTGCCAAATGTTTTTTATCATGGTCTAAATTTGAATATATAAAATCCATGGCTTCTAGCACTGCATCTTCCGTATTTGTTCCTGGTCGGAATCCAAATTGCTGTTTTGACAGGAGCTTGTTTTCTATGAGATATTTGATTGATCGTTTTTTTATACAGCGTTCGAATATTTTGCTTATTATTGGGAGAAGGGAGATTGATTGATAATTTGCTGCGTCATTTGACATACCACCCTTAAATATAGGAACCACTATTGCTCTTTTAAAAACGGAGGGGAAACAACCTTCTCGGAGACATTTATTGAAGAGTAATGATAATGGTAATGCAATTTTGTCATTGACGTATTTTAGAGTAGTTGCTGAAATATTATCGTAGCCTGCAACGGAGTTGTTTTTTATGTTATTGATTAAAAGCAATACTTCCTCATTTGTAATTTTGGTTAGGTGGAAATTTGAGCTAGTATTTATAGTACTATCTAGTTCCGCGTGGATTGAGTCTTCCTGAATAGTTTCAGCTATTAGTTTACCAGTATTTGAGAAGATTTCATTTAGATGGTTTCCTATGATTTTATTTTTAATGTCATGAGAAGGTGGTATTGACGAGCTGACATTAGGGTAGTATGGCAAGGGGAATTTCGTAATTCTGTTTAGCTTTATTAACAGATTTTTTCACAATTTCCCATAGCTTTTGATTATTTTTACACGATTTGATTTGTTTCTGAATGTAATTTCTCTTGGCAAATTGGATAATTTATATTATCCATTATATTAGGTGATGTTTTAAGAATATTCAAGTTGATATCTCCTACGATTATGTGTAATAACCCATTTCTCTCCTTTGGGATCATTAAATTCATCTCCTCTAAAAAGCGTTCAACTTCTGTTGAAGGGGATCTATACAGAGCTAAAATATTAATTTTTTCATTAGTTGTACTAGTTATTTTGATTTTAAACCTAGTTACTTCGTTGTTCGATATTTCGTAGCATTCTTGATTCAGTGATTTTTTTATATAAACAATCACTCCATCATTTTTATTCCTATTTAATTTTGTAAAAATCATTTTATAATTTAATATATCAAAATGTTTTGAAATTGACTCAAAATCAGATACATAGTTACTGTGGTGTGTCTCGGAGAGTGCTATAATGTCAAAAGTAACATTCAATTCATTTAATAGTATAATAAGATCGTCAAAGTTTCTTTTGATACTTCTAATATTTAAATGTAGAATTTTGAATCCGTTGTTCTTAATTAGTTGCGTTTTAAAATCTTTGGCTAACAATATTTCTTTAGTTTCGAATGGTTGAATGAATTGATTCATTATTATTAGGACTTTTGTCGTACTTTCTATTTCAGTTTATTCTAATTTAAAATATCAGCAAGGTTTTTACATTTAATGGCGTATGAATTTTCGTTTTTCCTGATAAAAACATTTCCGTCTCTAACCCAAACGAACTTAAAGTTTTCGTCTTTGCAAATTTTTTTGCTTCTCTTAAGAGAAGAGCAGATTTCGGTGTCAGATGATCTCCGATGTATAGTCGCCCGTCGCCTAGTTGTCTACAAATTTCTGCTGCTGTGAAATGAATTTTATCTGATGTTCAGATAAATCTTACTACTATTGCTGGCGTTGTGGTTGTTCTAGAGTTAGATGTTCGGTGGACATGACTGAAATCTGACTTACTCACCTTCGCACCGATGTGTCGCGCGATAGTTTCTACTATTTCGGTGGTGTTTTCATTTGGTGTAACGTCGATTCCATTAATAACAACATTGTCTCGCCGCAATTCATTTTGTAGGAACTCGTTTTGAACCTCCAGTGCATCGATTTGTTCCTTTAGCCGTTTGTTATCGATCCTAACGTG
This sequence comes from Odontomyia ornata, assembly GCA_963969285.1. NCBI lineage: Eukaryota > Metazoa > Arthropoda > Insecta > Diptera > Stratiomyidae > Odontomyia > Odontomyia ornata. Next base: position 321,604,966 of record OZ017738.1, read on the forward strand.
TTTTATTTCATCGAGCACTTCTTTGAATTGTGTGGAGTACTCGTCGAATTTATCCAACAGAAACTGCACGGATGCCACCAGTTCATCTTTTAGTTCCGATTTAATTATGGCACGCACTTTATTTAGGATTTCGTCACTGTCTGTAATTTGCAGCCCTCACACTTCCATTCTCCTTTCTTTGCACCCAGTTCACGGATATTTTCGGCGTTTCTTTGGCCACCGCATGACGAATGGAAATAATTTTAACACTTTGTGCACATTATTAAATCTTTCGGGTCTACGAAGCACCTCGAACACTTGTGGCAGCTGTCACTCATATTGGGGCTTTGGAAGATATACGATGGCTAATTTAGTAAAATTTTAGTGCACTAAGATTAGAAATTTCACAATTTATCACTTTTAATAGATGGGCACAGCACAAAGGGTAGTTTTGTTTCCGAATCTGTTTAGGGAGATGATAATTTTAAACTATATTTGAATTTTTTGGGGAGTTAGATTTAGTGTGTGTTCACTTGCCAAAAGATAAACAATATATGGGTTTGAAACATGAACCCTAACCAAAGCATCGGCAAATACATTGAATGCCTTTGAGCGACCAGTGGGGAAACCGAGGAAACGCTGGTCTGACTCGGTCGACGAAAACAGTTCATCGATGCTCGGATTTCGAAATTGAAGGACGCGGTCAATGGACCGAGACAGTTGGGTGTTATTTGCAGGAAGCGAAGGTCCGAGAGAGGCTGTAGTACTACGAAGAAGAAGAAGAAGGTTTGACAGAGGGCATAATATTTTTGAGACTATGTCTCAGGTACAACGTAATTTCGAAGAGCCACAAAGTTGTTTTGAGGTAATCGATTAATGGAACGGACAAAGAAAAAATGGTTATGAAGAGTAGCGACTATGGATTTTGGAACGTTTTTCCGTCGTCCCTTATCACAATTGTTTCTTCCACAGACCTCAGTGTCTTTTTTCCTCCTGATTAGTTTCCTCCAGATCTTTCGTTTGTTTTTGTGCGAGCAAATAGCAGGATTCACTTTTGTATGGGTCGTTGTCCCTTAATTGTTTCTATTTATTGCGTGGATATTTTTATTTGCTACGGGTAAGTAAAAGTTGGTGATTTTATTTTTATGGGTTTTTATGGTTTGGTCCCGTGTTTCTGTTTCTATAGTTATTGTATAGTTTTTTCACTGTTTAAGATAGTACTTTCAAGGGCCCGAATGTTACATGCTGACACACTACTTCAGAACTCCAGTTTTTCTATCACCGCGAAGACAGTCGCCGAGAAAACTGCAAAAGACCCGAAGTTGCAAGCATTACTACAGGAGCTCAAGACCAGCCGCAAGGATAGCTTGTACACTGTCCCTGGCAACATGCTATCTGAAGTGGACAGAGGTTGGCGTAATCCGTGATGCTCCGTCTTTTGTTTCAAAAATCTCTGTGCTTGAAGGCATCTTTTCGGTGCGTGTTTACCCCTACGTGATGGTGTTGGACAACGCTTCCATTTTCAAAGGCGAAGAATTCCAGAGATATTATAAGGAGCGTGGGGTATCCCAAAATTTCAGCGCGTCGAATCATCCAGCCATGAATGATCATGCAGTGCAGTGCAGCATCCAGACGCTCCTTTGGAGCTGTACCTTAAGAGAAGGATCCGCACTTGTCTCGATGCCCTGCTCCCCAACAGCAAAGCTCTTGCTCTAACAGCACCTCTCACCTTGCGGGTTCGTAGTCTCCAAGTGGGAGAGAGAGTTCAAGCAAAGTTGGAAATCAAGAAGTTTGGGCCAGTACCATTATATGGTCGAATTGGACACCAGCCGCAAACTGAAACACCACATTAATCAGTTGGTCGCCCCCTTGGTTCCAAAGAAACAAGTCTTCTACACTCGTTCAATTTCGCAGCACAGAATGAGTTTGCCATTCTCAGCAGAAATTGCAGGGGTGCCAACTGACTGTCAGTCGCCTCCAGCGCCAACTTCGACACATGAAAATCGTCCAGGTATACAGTTCGACACACATGGTCCGCTTGTTCAGCCTAGTCCGCCTGCGACTCCAACACCCAGGTGTACCAGAAACCGACAAAAGCCTGCATATCTCAGGATCTATGTCTTCAACATTTGTCTAATTCCTTAAAATAAGTGGGGGGTCCATAGTGAAGGGTGCGAGCATATTCAACCAAGACTGTATCATTGTGTAGAGTACGAACATATTCTCGTTTAGTCGGTTGAGTAGTGAGTGCCGAGCCGCGTGTATTTTGGCCATGTCTCTATGTAAATTGCATATAATTATTGTCACAATAAACAGTATTATGTGTAGTTTATATCCAATGTAGCATATTATTCGCCACAAAAAATACGCATTAATTGACAAACTAACCAATATAGAAATATCAAAAGACTAAATTAGTACTATCAATCGATGGTTTATCTTGATCGACAAAGACAATTCATCGCTGCTCGGATTTCAAAATTGGAGGACGCAGCCAATGGACCGAAGCAGTTGGATGCGCTTTTTGCAGGAAGCGAAGGCCCGAGAAGAAATTAGTATCATTTGATATGAAGGAGTTATATCCATCGATTTCAGTAGCAGAAACAATCAGTATATTGCATGAAACACTACTTAACAAGAGAAAGAGTGAAGACATTTCTATACAGCTTACAAACAGTTTGGAACCTACATTTGTGATAACTGCGATCTCGCGGATCGATATTCCGCAGAGATCTGTCACCCCTATACATAAATTTCCCAACCAGCTGATAAGGTTGGAGGACAGATCTCTGCGACTGAAGGCCACTGACTTCGACGGGTGATGAAAGAAGTAAAAACAAAACTGACAGCACGCGGTGACTGCACCGGGACGTGGGTGAGAAGTGAAATAAATGGCGGTCCTATGTTTACTTGTTGTTGCGAGTTAAGTGACTGAAATTCGCGATTTCATGTACTTTGAGAAGTAATAAGGAAGTGCCGGACAAGCTTTGCGTCCATGCAACATCGTGCAAAGTTGAGACGATTTATAGTGCTCGCCTATATCAAAGTCGTATGGTGCTCTCCAATTATAACTTCAAAACAGTTATCATAGTGTATCTTTTCAGTCCCGTTAAGGTATAAAGTTAAATCACTTTTAATACTGATATTTATCGTCCGTTTACCCTCCTCTAACTTTACAGTGTGCTCAATATAACAATAGCATCACAATAAAATCGCGAATTCAATTCATAAATGCAAAGGTTATGTACACTAATATTGTGTCTGGCCTCTTAAGTTCGTGTAATTCAGCTTTAATGCTAGAATCTTTAGCGAATATAATGCAATTAATGGTTATATGTATTGATCATCGAAGATTATTACACGTTGTGGAGCAACCAGACTAGTAAGAGACGCAGGCACGCGAAAAAGCTTATGATTTTCAAATTTTTAACTCTGCAGCTGTCTGGCGCATTGACAGTGTCCGCACTGTAGTTTGGTGCCGCGTGGATGAGAATTCCACAGTGTTATGGCATTCACGATGCATGCCATATAAGAATATCTGTAATGAATCATGCGACGCCGCTGGCGACCACTACTAACACACCTTGCTGCTAGGTGGCTTGTCATTTCACGTTGGTTGTGACGAGCGCACATCCCACGTCAATTTTGTCGTGGGATGTCAAGAGGATTTGACAGCCACATGGCAGTGAAGTGTGCACGTAGTGGCCACCACCCAAGAAGGGAAGTGATAGTCCGGGGAAAAGAAAAAACGTGGTAGCGGGTTGGCGCTCTCCGATTAGTTGTCAGGTTAGAAATCTTACAGTGTATATACGAAGTGTAATCGATAGATTGACTGAGTGGAGAGGAATTTGAGTTTGAGGGTAAATTATGAAGGTGTTTTTCATCAAATTGGGAACAATGAGGCAGAAGTAGGTGCGTATAATGCTACATATTGTGTTATTTTCCTGCTATGAAAAGCGTCAAATTCTTTCGTTGATAAAATTCTTCTGTGGTGTAGCACTCATTGTACTCGTATTCGTTTATTATTTCTTCTGGGTTTTGGGGCTGCTGTGTATGCCGATTGAAGAAGATCATTGGATTCACGGTCTGTTCCCGCCTCTGCAATATGCGTTCGCAATCCCGGCAGCCTTTGGGGTTACCTTCATCGGAGGCTTGTCAATTTTTACATTGGTGAAGATACGCAATTATACTTGAAAGATCACGTTATGAAGCGGTCCTAATTGTGATTTTGCACAGACGACTTCACGAAGGTCATGAAAAGGTAAGCCGGTAATAAACACCAGTAAAGTTCCTTTGCTTCTTGATTGCTTTTCTTATCAGCAAACTGGTTGAAATAACGACTGTGATGGTGTATATATGTGTCCTGCAGAGCGACTGCGGTCAAACAATCAATAGCAGCCCTCGTCAAACGTCGCTTGCTTAAACTGCGAAACTGGTGCAGTGGGTGGTTAATCATCGGCATTTTTTGTTGTAACTTGTGGCCGCAATACTACGCTCGCTGCCGGGCTGTAAAACTAAAGGCATCCTCAACACGAATCTCGTTGTGGGCGAAACGTTCGTGCTTAACCAAGACAACTATTCCCTCGCTAAAGACCACCCCGACACAAATGGGAACCGAACTAAGCATATCAATTCGGAAATCATGTGTACATTGGATGTCGGACCCAATTTGTGAGTACAAGATTTATAAAGTTCAATGAACTGATAAGAAGTACACCTAATAAATGCTGCTCAAATGAAGGACAAACAAAAAAAAATAATGATTTATAAGCTAGTTACCTTTAAGTTTCTGATTCGATCTTACAAAAAGCAATTTTTACTCTAAAATTACATTTACATAATTTTTAATGAGTTGAAAATTTCATAATTCCATTCCAATTAACTTTTAATTCGATTTCATAAGAATTGTAATTTTAAGAATTAGTTTTACAATAGTCATCATTGAAGATGACCCAAAAGAGTCGAAACGCGTCTGCTCACACAGCAAAGCAAGGCCCGACGGCTTTTCAAGGAAAAAACTTTATAATGAGTTTCAGCCCTTCTAACAAACTAAACCCAACTTTATATTCGTGGTCACATCATTACTTACCATAGAATTTACATTACTAGTTAGCTCAAGTATTTGATTCTAAATTCAAGCTTTTTATTGGGCTTTTTCATTGGCAATAAGAAAACAATGTTTTTGCGGGTTTCTGATGTGCTTTTGCTATTAAAATATAATTTTAACGAAAAATTTGGTACGGGCAAAAGGCTGCGATTATTTGGTTTAATTTGTCTTTACCTTATACTCAGCAGTATTATTAATTTAGAGATTATATAAATCTTTTTGGATTTATAAGTTAATAAGTTGATCACAACAATGTTTAGAAAATTTTGTCTGCAATCATAAATTTGTAGTGCGAATGTCTATTACATTGGTTCACACAGTCAATCCTTAAAGTTCCTTTTAAATTATTTTAAATAATTTCCAGCTCCTTACAAGTACTGCTGAAGAAAAAAAGAATAACTATTTTATGTTATTTACAGAGGCCTACAATATAAAACAAACGACAAATATAATTAACGTAAATAAAAGAAGATACGTAAAAATAAATAAATGAATCTTACCTACAAAATCTATAATCAACAAATAAAACAAGTACATAAGATTATCTAAATATAATATTGATCAGTATTATAATATTTATTTAAATGAATTTAATCTGGGTATTACAATATATAACCTTCCAGATCTCCATTCCATTTGTTGATTTTATGATAATAAAATCTTTGTAGGCTTAAACAGTTTTATATAATTTTTCCTGCGTATATTGAGTGCAAAAATGAAGTTCTAGTTTTTTTTGACAGAACAATTATTTCCATTAGGCACATAGCATAGGAGTCAAAGTAGACCCACATTCAATAAATATGCGTAATAATTTAGAAGAGAGCTAACTATGATTACTTTAACATTACTATGAATTAGATAATTGCAGATTATTTAAACTACTCGTAAGTTGAATTCAACGCTTTATTTTGATACTCGTAGGACAAAAAAAACATTAAAATGAATTGCTAAACTCTAACAACGACATTCCTTTCCAGTGATTCCCTTCCTTTCAGCGAGAAATAGAGTGCATGGTAAGTATGCCGTCGCGAGGGTAGGGTTTGAGAAAATCCGCTGAGGTCGGTTTCGCGTCGCGCGCGGTACGCGGTACCTCAGTTGATCTTGGTTTCTCTTTAGCGCAGTTTTTTTCGGATTTACGTTAACGTAGTATATTTTTCGGTTCCGCGTCGGAAATTCGGAAACGCAAAGTAAAGATTAGATCTTTGTCCTTTGACTGATTGTATGAAGAAATATGGAGTAACGTAAAGTAGGTTTCCTCTCCGTATGGTTTTGTTTTGGTGACGCGTTTGAAAACGGGCATGTATTGGTGGCTGAAGATTGTAAATGAGCGTAATCCATTTGGAGACCCGCGACCGAAATCCTCTCCGATCTAGCTGGCCGACAAGCAGCCACCGCGAAAATGGATGACGGTGCACGGATTTGTTGACCGGTTGGTACCATCCTTTGGCACTACTCAGACTTAACGTCTAGAACCGATGAGAGGTCGGTTCCTCGTTCGGATCAAGACATTAAAATCATTACATATCTTCAAATCGTTCCTACTCAAAAGAGTGTCTAAACTCTGAAGGATGGTATTCTGTGATACTGTTAGCGACAGTCGACCATAGGGGATCGTTCACCTCACTGGGTACAGGCGTAAATGGAAGCATCAGTGATTCACTGGAGTACGGAAAAAGTGGTTTGCCACAAGATCTCGAAACAAATGAGCTACTGATAACGAAATCAAAAGCCATTGGATAAACTCAGGTTCTGATTTGTTTATTAGTTAATTCAAATCTTTGCTTATCAAAAAACCGAACCTTACAGAGACAGCGATTCCTTGTCTGAAGAAGGAGAAATGTTTAATAATATGTACCTTGTCGCAATATCAAGGTATTATACACATTCGTTGGTATGAAACCAAGATTTACTATGCTCAGTCAAGGTCTTGAAGTTCACGAGACAAAGTCGTCATACCATCATTAAAGTGTGTTTATAGGTAATTTTCCATGAAGAATGCGATTTAGTTATGGGGTCCTGGCTAAGCGAATTACAAGACGGAGCAAACAATGAAGTTAACACGCATATTGCTAAAGTAAATGAAGATGACGACGAAAATGGAATCGCAATTAGAGACGCGCTTTCTAGTTATCAAATCGTTAATGGAAATACTAATGAAGAACGTATTTACGATGTAACTAAGAACCATTAGCTATTCATCGAGCATTGAAAAGAGCATCAATTCGATTTTTCTACCATTAAGTACTGAAAGCCATTATTTTTAATGGTCATTATATTTCTTAAATTAGACTCGGTATACCATCGGAAAAACAAATTGATATATTTTTCACATTTTCTCGTATGTATCGATAGCATAGCGAATTATTGAAAAATTTAATAAACTATGTGACCAACCCCATTAATACTCCATTAGGGATCGATTTTAATAACACACTTTCTTAAATTTTGTATTATTAACCCATTTTACGAAAACGCATACGCTACTTCAGGTGGCATAACTATTTGTTTAGGCTTAGAACTGCCTAGTTATTCTGCTGACTATAAAAGTGGCCGAGAAATAAAAATGAGCCGCTCGCAACAAAGCATTAAACAGGCAGAATAATAGATATTCACCCATTAATTTTTTTAAACATTTTCTTAGCCAGTCCAATCAGTTTATTTTGAATACTTACGTTACTGTTGTGTCCCGTGTATTTAAGTGAACGTTGGTTAGACTAAGATTATATTATTTACAGAAACGTGAACACATATGAAATAGATTACATGTATACATATATCGAATGCTTTCTTATGGCCGCTATAATCATTTAGAGGTTATTGCTTATTATCACTTTAAGCTAAGTACATAAAAATAGGTGGAGATAAAAATGTTAGTAAAACATTTAGCTTACTAGTTAGATGGTAATGTAAAATTGTAAAGTATTATTTATTGTTAGTGATAAACAAACGCACCCTAGGCGAAAAAAACAAAGGGGTTCAATAATCTTAAGATGAATATTTTGACAAGGAACTTTTATATGTATCCCAATCAGATGAATGTTCAGCCAACTCCTTTGTAAGTGAAACTATGATTAGGAATGTTTTTACTTAGCGACTTAATACAAAACGAAACTTAATAAGTATATTCACGCCTAAGCCAATATTCCAGGATTTGAAATTTTCCATGTATGCCAGGGTAACTTAGCTTGTTGATAAGTATAGTTCTTAGTATGATTGTAGTTTATATGGTTCAACGTGGATTAAAATTAATTATGAATTGCTGAATTTATGACCGGGTCTTTCCTTTCCAGTAAACCCTTCCCTTTCAGCAGGATAATGCAGACGAAAGGTGAGTATGACGGCGAGAAGGTAGGGTTCCAGTAATACGCGAATGGTAGGTTTCGCGTTGCGGTCGATACGTGGTGCCATATTTTGAATTTGTGTCAGGATGATTCAGTGGGGAGGAACAATGGATGTGAATAATAACAAAAAGAACGAAACTATCAATTAAACAATTTATTTGGCAATCAATTCACGGCGGATGGCGGACCTCGACTGCCTCATGTCGAATGACAGTATCGTCGTGTCTGTGATGTTCGGTGTGCTTACACAGACAACTCGGCCATTCCTGCATCGGAATCGTTCTCGATTTCGTCACTGCTGTCTCCGTCATTGGTTTCTTCGTCGGTTTCGATTTCCGGTGGGTTTGAACACCACGGTCGGATCTTGTCAACGGCGTAAACTGAACAAAACGGCTTTTGTGAAATTCGTAAACCTGGTATATCCTCGATAAGGTACCGGTCCTTGCCAAGAATGCGGGCGATTATATAGGGTCCCTTAAATTTGGGTTCCAACTTTCGACTCTCCCCAGTCGAAACAGCTTCGTTCTCAATGAGTACAATATCGTTAATCATATATTCTTTGGGCGAAGAATGCTTTTTGTCGAAACGTTCCTTCCAACTCAGCCGCTGATTTTCAATATTCTCCAAAGCTATATTTCGTTTAGTTGCTAGGTCCACGAGTACTGGTTCTGATTCGTTTTTGTTAATAAACTCGTCTTGTAGAACTGAGATAAGATTATTATTTGTCACATCTCTGAGTGTAAAATCGAATATGATTTCATTTGGACTGAATCCAGTAGTATTATTCCTCTGTGTATTTATACTCCATTGCAGCGCGGGTAGTAAATCGTCCCAATCGTTTTTATTTTCGGCGGTCGTACGTAGATAAGACAATATGGTTTGGTTTGCACGCTCCACTTGTCCGTTTGCACGCGGAGTACGGACGGCAGTTTTGATATGAATAATTTCATGTGACTTGCAGAACGCAGCAAATTTTCGCGACACAAATGCGGAACCACGGTCGGTTATAATTCGCGTAGGCAAACCGAAATAGCTCGTTAAATCAATTAAAATATTAATCATGGGTTGCGTAGAGATATTCCGGACGGGTTTTGCCACTAGATATTTCGAAAAAGGATCGGAAATTGCAACTATATACATATTGCCCCTTTTGTTACGTTTGAACGGTCCAAGGTGGTCGGTATGCAATTGATGGAATGGTATCGGTAACATCGATTCCGTATATAAACGTCCTTCAGGCTTTCCTGAACGCGATTTATTATAGCAGCAATTAACACACGAGTCTATATAGTCTTTTAAAACTTTACGCATTTTAGGAAACCAATACTTTTGTTGGATGCGCCCCATTGTCTTTTCAACCCCGAAATGTCCGTAATTATCGTGAAAATTTTGCACTACGCGTAGTCTGAGGGATTTTGGTATCACTAATTTTAGCTGCTCGTTAACGTTTCGATACAAACGGAAATCTTTTAGTTCATATTCACTTTTGATTTGTTTAACACGTTCATCTTTTATTTTATTTTGAATAACGTTCACTATGTGCCGGAGTTGATCGTCTTTCAACTGCATAGTATAAATCCAATCGTCTGATCCACTTGTTATAGCAATGACGAGTCCTGCAACTTCAGGCGGCAGCTCGGGAGGTCGGCTGAGTGCATCGACATGTGCAAGTCGTCGTCCGGGTCGGTGCACAAGCTCAGCATCGTATTCAGTCAATCGTAACATCCACCTGGCAATACGAGGGATCATTTTGGTTTTCGTCTTCATATGCGTTATCGCTGAACAATCGGTAACTACACGGATGGGTCTGCCTAGAACAAAAACACGAAATCTGTCTAGACTCTCGACCACAGCGAGCACCTCAAGCTCGTAGCTGTGATAACGGCTTTCGGCTTCGGAACAATGGCGGTTATAGTAAAAGACGGGTTTCCAATTCTTTCCATCCATCGACTGCAGTAATACACCAGCAAGTCCGACTGTACTGGCGTCAGTGTGTATTTCGTGTCGTGCGTTGATATCGAACAGCACCAACACTGGTTCGTTGCACAGAATCTCCTTGAGCTTCTGGAACGATTCGGATTGGTCGCTTCCCCATAGAAAGTGTTTCAATCCCTCCGTGTATTTTCTCAGCTGTTGAGTGATCGGTTTCGAAATCAGCGAATAATTGGGTACGAATTTTCGGAAATATCCTGTGAGTCCGAGAAATCGTCTCACTTCGGTTACATTCCTCGGCGCTTCAAAGTTCTTTATCGCGCTAACCTTTTGTTCTCCCGGTTTTATGCCTTCATCGTTGACAATATGTCCCAAGTACTCGATTTCGTCGGCAAGAAAACTGCACTTATCAAGTCTCATTGTTAATCCGTAAGATTTCAAAAGCTCTAAAAATTTTCAGAGCGACGATAGACCAGTCTCTATGTCTTTGCTTGGTAGAACTATATCGTCCAAATACGCAATCGCTTCTCCGGGCCCCATTTTTGAAATGGTCTTGTTTATTAAGCTTTGAAAAACTCTCGGCGCGTTCACCAGACCAAAAGGCATGCGATTGTACTCATAATGTCCATTATGAGTAACGAAAGCGGTGTACGGTTTCGACGTTTCGTCCACTTCGATTTGATGGTAGCCCATCCTTAGATCAAGCGTGGTGTAATATTTGTTGCCTGCTAATTTAGCAAACTGATCCTCGATATTTGGCATAGGGAAAGGTTGCTTAATGGTTTTTCCATTTATAATTGGCGATAGTCCACGCATAAACGATTTTCGCCGTTTTTCTTCTCTATGAGAACGAGTAGTTCGACTATGATGTTTTCGACGGCTTGTCGTTTTACATATGGGAGTCGATATGGTCGTTGTGTAACCGGTTCGCGTGTGTTCAACGATATTGCCATCTTTACAGCCGAACATTTTCCCAATTCGTGTAAATTTGTTGCAAAAAGTGTACGGAACTCAGACAACAACATTTTTACTTGGTTTTGTTCCTTGGCTTTTAAGGATGTCCCCAATTTTAATGCCTCGTCATTTTCCAACCAGCATTCTTTCCCTCAAATGACCAGTGATTGTCCTTCTCAACATAGCACGTCCCAACCTAATAGCATTTCGTATTCGATACAATCATCCTCGACAACTAACACATCTACGTCGTACGTCTTGTGATCAATGTTCATTGAGACGATTACTTTGCTCGTACATTCGTATTTACCACCCGCAAATCCGCACAGAACAACATTGCAAGGAACGATATCACCTATAGGGTTCGCCAACGATGCTCTCATTAACGTTCTATTGCTCCCCGGATCCACGAATGCTCGAATCTCACGACCTCGTATTGACACCACTTTGATGATTTCCTTTCCATTTTCATTCGTCTGGATTTCGTACGTTTTAGCGCTATCCGGCGCAGATCTCATATGCGGGCAATCGGTGGTTTGATGAGTGGTACGATTGCATGTTGCGCATCTTGCACGGCGTTGCGGTTGTGGACAACGGACGGAGATATGTCCGGGCTTGAAACAATTATGGCAGACGGGTTCTTTCGGTTTTCTCGGTAATGACGGTGTTTCAGGCTTACTCGTAGGACTCGGCGGACGCATGTCGTATGATCGGGGTTTCGGTTGGAAAGATTTTTTTGAACGGCAAGTGTCGGTATAGCGTCGAATTGCTGATAATAATTCGTGGCAAAAATTAAATTGTTGTGCCGATGATATTTTCCCGAAATCGATATCGTTGCAACCACTTATCACGTATTTTATGATTGCTGCGTCAGGCAATCCACCTTTCCGGCCTAACGCTAGAACTCGATAATAATATTCCTCCATCGATTCGGTAAAATTGCGTTTCGTTTCAGCCATACGGAGATGAATATCGGCGATGTTCATGAGACACGGAAAATCTGTAAGAAATTTTCCGACAAACTCTGTCCAAGAATTAAAAACTGGCGACATGTCGATCCATGTTTTAGCAGCACCCTTCAACTTCGAAAACATTGAAAGTAGCACAAGACGGTCACTCCATCGGTAGGCTTCCTTTAGTTGTGTGACACGACACACAAACTGTTCGGACGTTAAAGAATCGGCGGCAAACGGGTGAAACTCCGGCAACACATCGGCAATGTCGCGAACATTCACAGACCCGATCTCACTCGTCGGTTGATATACATACGAGTACATGCCTGTTGGCGGTTGAGCGAGATGCGGACCCGTCGGAGCGGAGGCATTTGTGACCTACATGCGCGGCTGGTGATGTGAAGCAAACGAAACATTACTCATCATCAGTCCATGTATATGCGTAGGCATCGTGTATGCGAGTGGTTGAGTCATATTGGTCGACGACGGCAACTGCGGTGGCACATACGGTTGTGTGTGTGTGTTCGTGTTTACACTTCCACTTATGAACGATTGAACGTTTTCGTCCACGCGTTGTAAAACTGTTTGTGTTACTGGCGGCGAAACGTTTTGTGGCACACCAACACTCAAATTTTGCAGCTGACGGACTGTTTCTTCGAGTTCGCGGACTCTCGGCAAGAGATCACTATCTATCCCTGTCGCACTTTTATCACCCAATTCGGCGAGGCGTTGAACTAGCATGGACTTGTTCCCGGCGGTCGCCAATCCATGATATCGGCACTTCTCGCGCAGCGCTTTCACCGTCAATCCATTTAATTCGGTTATCAAATCCATCATCCCACTTCTGAACTGTCAGGATGATTCAGTGGGGAGGAACAATGGATGTGAATAATAACAAAAAGAACGAAACCATCAATTAAACAATTTATTTGGCAATCAATTCACGGTGGATGGCGGACCTCGACTGCCTCATGTCGAATGACAGTATCGTTGTGTCTGTGATGTTCGGTGTGCTTACACTGACATTTGTGTTTTTATGTTAGAGTAGGTTTTTTTCGGTTTTGAATTCGAGTAGAGTATGTCGGGTACCGCGTCGATAATATTCGGGAACGCGTATTTTTTTTTAGCGGTTGTCTTTGTTCTTTTTCCTCAGATCGAGGCTGCGTAATTTAAAGTAGAGTATGGAAGTTGTTCGACGCGTCTTAAACCGGGCATTTAAACCGGTGGCTAAGTTTTTGTATTTCGAACTTAGTCTGCTCGCGTAAGACCTTCGACCGAAACTCCTCTCCGAATGAGCTTGCTAGCCAGCAGCCACCACGGAGTAGTCTAAGAGTGTCCGGACTTGTTCACATGATGGGTACAGTCTGTTGTCTCTAAAGAAGTATTCACAATCGATGTAGGGTGCACTGGTGCCATCTCCAAGTCGGCTCGGAAAACACTTTGTACACAATGAAACACCCACTTGGATGTAATATTTGAGCCTTCAAAACTTCTCTTCGCAAAACAAAAAAAAAATATAATAACTACGGGCACGAAAACACGGGACCAAATCAAATCAAAAACATCACTGACTTTCACGCACCTGTAGGAAAGAACAATAAAATTAAAGAATAACGACCCATACAAAAAAGGAAGTAGCATAACTTGCTCGCACAAAAACAAATGAACATATACCTAGTGATTAAGAACCGCAAAATCTAGAAAAATATTAATCAGAAAGAAAAAAAATGGGTCTGTCGAAGAAGGAAAAAAACTAGCCAAATATCAAAAACATAAATGGGAAACCTTAATGTTGGCCAATCAAGCAAAAACCCAAGCAAATACGTCAAGCAAAACAAGCAATTAACTCCCTCTTCCAGTTATCATGGAAGAGGAAATTAATAAAACAGAAAGGGAAAAACTGAACCGAGAGAAATTTATGCATTGACAGATTGAACGTCAGCCAAAATTTTTATGCAGTATTGGCAAGTACAGTTGATGGCGAAAAACTTGAAGACATAGACTACGACACCCCAAGCCAGGAACCAGCAGGTAGCCATAACTTAAATTTTCTTCTTCCTCGTAGCACTACAGTCCCGCTCGGGCCTTTACTTTCTGCAAATATCGTCTCCAATTTTCTTGGTGCATTGACCACGTCCTCCAATTTCGAAATCCGAGCAGCGATGACCTTTCTTCGTCGACCGAGTCAGATCAGCGTTTCCTCGGTTTCCCCACTGGTCTCCGCCCTTCAGTTCTCCCAACGAATACCTTTTTCGGCATCTGTTGTTCGTTCATACGATTCACGTGGCCAGCCCATTGCAGCTTCCGCAGTCTTACAATCGTTGAGACCTCCAGCTCGTCAAAAATTTCAGACAGCTCATGGTTATATCGAATTCGCTATTGGCCCCCATCTAGCTTCGCTCCGATTATTCGCCTCAGGACCCATCGCTTGAATGCGTTCAATATGTTAGCGGATGCTTGGGTTAGGGTCCATGTTTGGCACTCATAGCATAACACAGGGATTCTACGTCTAGCACTCGTTGCGTGTAGACGTGTTTTTAATCGCTCCTGTCATTAATTTTAAAAATTAATTAATTTTTCGCAAAAGTCAGTTTCAAACAATTGAAATATTTTTTTACGAGCCAGTCAAAAGCAAATTTTGATTTTATTGGGAAACCCATCACCGTCGAATTATTCGAGCATTTATCGAATACCTGAAATTCATTTCCTGAAGAAATATCAAAAGTGGAAATACGTTCAAGGGAAGTCCCGGTCTGAGAACATTCCCTCTAGTCTCGCTGCGAAAGCAACGAGATGGAGGAGCCCGATGGCTTCAGCCATCAATCGGAAGGACCATGCCCATCGCCAATGATGATGGGCGAAAAAAAACTTAAAAGAAAATACGAGAATCAAGAACAAAACCCAACAATCCTATCGGTTATGGAAATCGAACAGCTTATCCAAGGAAAGGAGAAAGCTGAAAGAATCGAAAAAGAAAATGAAGAACTCAAGCTTCGAGTTAAATCTTTAGAAGCACTTGTTGGAACGTTAACGTTCAACAAGGATAAAGAAAGCAAGAAAAGCCGACAAGCAACCCCAAAAACCGAAGAGAAGAAAATTAAAAAGCCACAGGAAGAGGCCAATCAAGAGGATGTTCTCAGCGCAGGAGGCGCAAACGAAAGCAGAAATTATTATGCAGCGCTAGCTGGTCTGGAAGAAACAATGAACGTTGAAGAGGATACAGGTAAAACATCAAAATTAGAAAATAATTTCATTGAATATCTTAAGAGTTAAAAATCAGGAGAAAAAATCAAAAGGTTTGTCTGCTGGTCCGTCCGTTAACATTAATGAAAAAAAAGAAAAAGTCCCACCAATCAATGTGTTTGGGCAAACGGGCAAAGATATGGTTCGGCTTTTGGCAGCCGAAAATAAACTAAAAGATTTTCAGATAAAAAGAGTCAATGCCGATAAGTTGACAATAAGGACTAAGTCGCTGGTTGATTTCCAGGCAACAAAAAGTGCCTTAAATTCTGGAGATATTCCGCATTTCACGTACACCCCGAAAAGCGAGAAGAACCAAGCCTTTTTATTGAAGGGTCTGGACTGTGGTGAGGACACAATCGATCTCCTTCAAGTGCTCCAAGAAGCTGCACCAGAAATACAGTTTATTTCAGTTAAAAATTTTGCAACGAGGAGATCGATTGTGGAGCGCAAAAACTTGCCTCACTACTTAGTCCAGATTTCGAGCAAAAGTAGTTCGAGTGCCCTGCAGAAAATACGGTACTTGAACTTCCGCGTAGTGAGATGGGAACGCCTCCAGAAAAATGAGGTCAACTAGTGCTTCAGGTGTCAAAGATTCGGGCATTCGGCTGCCAATTGCGCCATGAAATATAGGTGTGTGAAATGTAAAGACATTCATGCTCCCGGCGAGTGCAAATTGGCTCAGGCGGAGCCAAAAGAAAAACTATATTGTGTGAACTGCGGTGCCTTTGGTCATCCAGCATCATATCGAGGATGCCCCCGGTATCAAGATGCAAAGATCAAAGTCACTCCGAAACAAAGTCAAGCACACCGCAGTGTGATACCTACCAACTTCGTCAAGCCCGGGGTGTCATTTGCACTTGCTGCGAGAGGACCAGCAGACAATGTAAATAAAATGAATAATGTAAGTGGCAATAATGAGCTGCTCCTTAAAATTTATCAGCAACTAAATTCCTTATCAGAGCGAATCGATAAACAAGATTCGAAAATTAACATTGTTTTTCAGCGTTTAGGGCTTTCAAATTCCTCAAAATAAGTTGTCATCCAGCCACATTCCCACGGATAGGATTCGTCTCATCTCGATCAACGTCAACTCCATTGTTACTTTACATCGGCGTGATTATCTCCTTGAATTCATTGCCAGACAAAAGCCTGACATCGTGCTTCTCACTGAAACCCACCTCAGTTCATGGCACTCCATGACATTCAAGGATTTTGAGTTCGTAAGAAACGATAGGGTGACAGGTGATGGGGGAGGTGGCACCAGATTATTGGTTCGAAGACCCTATCGTTTCCAAAATATTGAAAAAGTCGAATTCAAAAGCTTTGAATCTCTTGAAGTGTCCGTTATCAAAATCTCACTGCCAGGTGGGGATAACCTCTTCGTTATCTCTGCCTATGCAACTGGTGGAACTGTTCTCAAGCTCAAGGAGGAGCTCAATTCCTCGTTCGAAATACTCGAATTGAACAGGCTGCATAACTATTATATTCTTGCTGGTGACCTGAACGCCAAGCATACATCATGGCTGAACGCCACCAATAATCCAAGAGGTGTATTCCTGAAATCGTGGATAACAGAGAACCAAATTGAATACAGGTGCAATCTATATGGGTCGGAGTTCCCAACATACCCTAGGACAAATTCATATTTGGACCTTTGCATTGCTGACGCAAGACTCGAATTCAACTTTAATAGTCCTCAACGGAAACTGCAGGTGCTTCCTTATGATAGCGACCATAACGCAATCGTAATGGAAATCAATCATCACAGGGATGATTTCTTCCTCATTCCAGTTCAACATGAAAATCATCGGTTGAATTTCAAAAAAACAGACTGGGGAAAGTTTCAAAAGAAGTTTAATCGCGAGTACCAGAAGCAATGTCCCCCTTCTGATGGTGGCAACTCTTGTTCAATGGTTCCTAATGACAGGAATCTAACTAACGATGAAATAGATGTCTATTTGTCGAAGTTAGAGAAGCTGACGTTGGAAACGATTGAGAAAGTAGTTCCAAAGATTAAACATCGAAACAATATGGAAGGATATGAAACACCAACCATCGCAAGGTTGAAAAGATTGAAAAGCCTTCTTCTCACCTTGTCAACAATATTTATCGACGATTTTTGGACTACAACCATCCCTCGTTGTCTTTGTTGAAATTACATCTGAAGAATGTCCGGAACTTAATCCGGTCATACTTTAGGAGTGAGGTCAGCAATCAATGGGCGGAAAAATTGAGGGGTATTAGCCCACAGGACCCAGACGGCGTGTTCGCGAAAGTGAATAGCATATTCCGCAAGAAGTCTCGAGTGAAGGTTTCGAATCTTGAAGTCACTAGTGATGAGATAAATCTTCTCGATAGGGCTGGTATCGAAATTGATAGTACGACTCCGGATAGAAATGGAAACAGGATTATTTGTGAAGGATTGGATAAACTTGCCCTGATTGGTACACATTTTGAGTTGGTTCATCTACCAAACCCTGAGAGAGGGAACGAAATTTTTTCAGAGGTCGTTGAAGCAAAAGTTTCCGACTTCAAATCATGCCTGAACGGCCAATCAATTCTTCATTTCAATGAAACATTAACATCTGACCTCATGCCGAGCTTGAATCTTATTGATTATTTTGTCAGCTATGAAGACTTATGTTTCATATTTGGCAGAATAAACAACAAGAAATCACGTGGTACTGATGGTATTCCAAATGTAGTTCTCCGACATTTGCCTGAGGTTGCTATTAGGAACTATTGCATATTGTTCAACAACATGTTTAGCAATTCATATTTCCCAAATGAGTGGAAAAAAGCTAAGGTATTTCCGATCTTGAAGAAAGGAAAAGAATCTTCATGCCCCAAAAGCTATCGCCCAACAAGCTTGCTGCCTAACATCAGCAAGGTGTTTGAAGTGATACTCAACAGAGCATTAAACGCCCACATTGAGGAAAATGAGTTGATGCCAAATTGCCAATTTGGTTTTCGTGCCAGGCATTCGACCACACATGCAATAACGAAAGTAACCTCAGACATCTGTTGGAAACTAAATGATAGACAATGTGTTGGAGCATGTCTCATTGATATGGAGAAAGCCTTTGATACGGTATGGTTAGATGGACTTATTTTTAAACTCCTTCAGGACAAGTTGCCCAGACACCTTGTCGCCATGATGTGTAATATGTTATACGGGAAATCGTTTGTTGTAACTGATGGAAATCTGACAACAATGCGCGAGTTCAAGGTCTTGAATGGTCTACAGCAGCCTCTGCTCTTTTCAATCTTCATTCGCAAGCTATTGAACGGCTTTGATTTTAACGTCTCGCCAACGCGATCATTGGTAGCGTTTGCTGATGATCTGATCATCTATACGGCAGACCGAAAAGCTACAATAGTTCAGAGCAATCTCCAAAAAATGTTCAATGATGTACAGCTGTACACTGACAATTGGCGAATGAAAATCAATGCGCAGAAGTGTGAAACAATCTTGTTACGGACAACGCTGCAGGGGGTCAGTCAAGACCTGAAACGTAATTGGAAAGATTTCCACATCATGGCTGGTGAGAGTAGTCTAGAACGGGTTCCACATAAATCCTGTGTTCGATACCTCGGTGTTTATCTCGATCAGTATCTGTACTATACTGAACATGTGAAAATCATGCTCAGTAAGGCACTTAAAGTAGTCATGGCCCTTCGAAAGCTCTTTCATTCCAGATACATTGATCAAAAGGTCAAAATTATCTGTTACAAGACCCTTGTTAGACCAATTCTGACATATGGATGTCAGATCTGGTACAACCAGAGTGCTAGTACTATGGAAAAATTAAGAGTTTTCGAAAGGAAATGTCTTCGTGCATGTACTGGTTTGTACAGAAAGCCTGAGACGGATTGGAAACATTATATATCGAATAGAAGAATTTATCAAACTGCTGAAGTGACGAGGGTCGATATCTTCATATTGAAGCTTCTTCGGAATCATATCGCAAGATCTGTGACTGTGAGTGAAAACCCTTGGATTTCACAGCCGTTCCACCCTACAGACGGGTATATAGCGACTTGCCTCGCTACTGGCTTCATTCCTCCAGAAGCATTCGTGTATTTGGACATGAATCGATATGTTTTTGATTCTGACGGCGTCCCAGTCATATATCACATATATCGACGGACCACCGATAAGAAGATAAAATATCCTCCTAATTTGAGTTCACGAGACCAACGATTTCAATGGAGGTACTCATTTGCTAGATTCGTTGAAGCTGATCGAGTTGAGACGGCGCAATCCAGGTATTGGTGGCTGAATGACAATGTCTAAATTATTCGTGTTTATTTTCAGTTTTGGTGTTCTTCGTTATTTAGTTTTTGAGTTTCAGCTCATTATTGCTACATTTAGTGTTGTTGTTTATTTTTGTTAAAAATTAGGTATAGGTTAGGTATATGTAATGTTTACTATATTCCGTTAGAGATAAGATTAAACACTTAGGTTAGGAACATTGTTATTGATTTTTTTAGTATAAGTTAAAGTTTTTGATTGTATTTTATTAGAAATAAGTTACAACATATTAGGTGTAGGATCAAAGTTTCACTGTTGTGTTTTGATTATAAATAATTTTAGGATAGTGTTGGTTGGTTTTTTCTCCTTTTTCCAATTAAATTTTAAAAATATGTAATAATCGTAATCAATTGAATTTGCTATAGTTTTTTTTTTGATGATATGAGTTAACGATAACGTACAAATTTACAGAGCCATTTGGGCCATTAAGTTTTTTGATTGTTATTGTTTGGAATTTGCTTTATATTCTTTTAAAATTTATAACGATTAGTATTAAATAAAGCGCTTTTGACTTTGACTTTGACTTTAGCATAACACAGGTTTTATCGCAGATTTGTATGCTTGGAGCTTTGTTTTCCTGTGTATACAGCTAGTATAATTTAAGTTTTAAATGACGCAAATTCAACAAATAAATTAAATAATAACGAGAAAATTTTGCCAATCAATGTGTTTGACCAAAGCGGGGTAAAGTGGTGAAATTGTTATCAGCCAGGTAGGGAGTCAATGATTTCAGTTGTAATAACCGAGGAGCTATGGCTCTAAAAGGCAGCGCTGCCACTTCACTCCAGCACGATAAAAATTCAACGAAAATTAAGAGCCACAATTCTAGCTCGTAAAGTACGTTTGAAATTCCTTTCCTTACAATTCCACACGATAATCATTCAACAGCGTTTCAGAGCTCTATTGGCTATGAGAAATGAAAAGCATGCATTTTTGTCATTAAAATCAAGCACAATAGTGTTGCAGAGACGTTATAGAGGGCTCATTTCAATGAGGGAGCAAAGAGCCAATTATCTTAAACTGAAGAAATCTGCGATAAACATTCAACGGCGATATCAGGCCCTTCTATTAATGCGATCCCAGCGTGCAAATTTCCTCAAATTAAAACACGCAACAAGGATCCTCCAAGCGAGATATCGAGCGCTACTTTCAATGCGAACGTGCAAACAAAATTATTTAAAATTGAAGGATGCCACAATAAAGATCCAGCGTCGATTTCGTGCTAGTCTACTTATGAAAAAAAAGAACGAGCTTATTACATTCGCCTGAAAAATGCTGCGCTCCGCGTACAACAACAATACCGTGCAAATAAATTGATGCAATTACATCGTTCACAATACCTTCGCCTGAAATCGGCGGCCATTGATATTCAAAGACGGTACAGAGCCAACGTAGCAATGAAAATCCAACGAACTTATTTTATATGCCTCAAACAAGCCACAATTGTGATACAAACAAGATTCCGGGCACAAAAATCTATGCTGTTTGTCTCCTCTCAGTATGTCGAGATGAAATCGAAAACAATTTTAATACAACGATTTATTCGAAGGTACTTTCTAATGAAACAGACACGACAGCAATATCTCCTCCAACATCGTCATCAAATCCAAGAATGGTGGCGAAGAACATCGCTTCAACGAAAACAACGAGCATTATATCTACTAACTATTAATGCTACCAAGATTATACAGAATCGATGGCGCGCAACCATTCTTATGAGAAAAAACTATCGAAGATTACATTCAGTTTAAAAAAGCGAGTTATCTTGATTCAACGTTTCTTCCGCTCATACCTAATTATGAAAAATACTCGTCAGAATTATCTCCAGCAAAAAATCTGCCATCATAATTCAACAACGATTGAAACAGAGATATCAAGTAACAGAGCTGCTATTGATACTGATACGTTTAGAAAACCTATCACGTGTCGTCCCGCATACTCTTAAAGATCCAGCTGCCTTCATAGCTTCATTCTCATGTGGCATCATGGGACAAGCGAATCGTTCGGAGCCGGATAAACAGGTAATCGAACGGGAGTCGCATTTGAAAGGTCGATGGGAAAACGTCGAGCGAGGCTTGTCTGGCGTGGAAAGCAGAATTAGCTGTTTGTTTGCAGTCTTGTTAAATTTGAGTGTTTCGCGATTTTTCTGAACCTGGCGCTAAGACGCGGAAACTTCTTCGTGTGTTTTGTTTACCTCGCGACAATTGTACAGGCTTCTTAAACAGAATCGGCTAAAGCAAAAGTACCGTATTCTAATACGAATGAGGAAAAAGGGCTTACCTGGTGGTCGTCATTGCGCGCGTTGAACATGTGCTCTGAGCTAGGGAATTCAAGTTTCACGCTAAAAATATCATAAATGAAAATTTGTGTGCAGTGGAAGTGTTTGATGAGCAGGTGAAAGAAATAGAGAAAAAAAGTGAAAACTAAATGAATTTCGAGGAAAACGGGAAGATCTCAGGTGTGTTGAGCGGGAGAATTGAACGGTTGTCAATAAAAGGTCAGGGAGTCGTTTTATCGTAATTTTTGCGAAACTCGTGGAGTTGGTGAGGTAGAAAATGCAAGAAAGAAAAACTCACGACATTTAAAATTTTAAGCTTTCTAAATTGTGCAAGTGATTCCCTTGTTTGTGATTTACTTAATATCAACGTAATGAAATATTACCAGCATTCAATGACGAATGATAGTATTGATAATGGCGGCCTGCGGTAATTAGGAACTGTGAAGGAAAATCGAGATCCGATCGGCTTGCGTACGTGGAAAAATTTTTCTTTATAACTAAATTATGATTATTCAGTGCGAAAACGAAACGTGCATCCGTAATAATTGGCCTGATGGGCAAACTTGCATCAAAACCCGATCGTGATAGCAGTTAGAACGGTTCTGCTAACATTATGACTACTGTGGGAAGCTTCATACGAACAGTTTTCTTTGTCAGCCACGAGTTATGGATTACGATCGAAATGGATCTAGAAGTAGAATAAATTGGATGGCAGCAAAGTAAAGTTTTCTTTTGTTCAAGGTTTTTTTTTGCGACCTGAATGTGCAAAATCTCTTGGAGAATTTAATTGATGAAAGAAACATGTCATAAAGTGCGTAAGCATTTTGAGGTTCAGAGTAATTAGCCAGTAACAAAACAAGAACATTAAAATATTGTACGAGTAACTGGCTGCATCCGGTATTGATTAGAGAAAATACAGCTACTACTGGCACGAATAAAGTTGATAAGTGTTCGATTGCAAGAAGATGTGCAGTGAATCGGAAAACAAACGGATGATTGGAGATAAGATCGCGTTACTTGAAACGTTAGTTTAAAGTTTCTCAAGTGAGAAAAATATAGAGGGGATTTAGAGAACTATGGTAAAGGATGAAACATAAAAAGAACTGTATAAAAACTTTGCATGTCATCATGTTCTTGGGCATTTCACAAAGTCAATGATAATTACGGTGATTAGTGTGCAACATTTTTTAAAGAATTTATCAAAAAAACGGTTTGAAATTTCAATTTTAAGATAGTGTGAAGTGAAAGTGTAAAGCATTGTTCTAGGGGATGTTACTATATTGTAAAATTTCATCAGTTCGTAAACTATTCTGCAGGCAGCAACATAAAACATATGATTGATGATGAATTCAAAGGACTGTTAGACGAAGCGTACTCCTACAAAACTCCCAAAGATCGTGAAAATAAAAGCGATACACTCATTGAGTTGCTAGATGACGTTGAACGAACAAAGGACCAATTTCCAGTACCCGAATCAAGATATCCTCGTGGATCGAGCAATCAGCACGGTGGCTCGTTGCAAGATTTAAAGGAATCGGGAGCAAACGATATTTTAGACAACGATTATAATTATTCGAAAAGTCGTAGACGACACCATCCAAATTGGATCGTGGTGAACGAATTCTGTGCGGAACAGCGTCAGGAAAATGGGTCCTTGATCTTAAGTAAATCGGCGATAGTGTAGAAGCCGGTTGCTTTTTTTTTTTGAAGAAGGTTCATTATAAAACAAGCACGACTTGCGGAGATAAAACATGGAAATCGGATTATGGATACTTACTACAGTACAGCGCGCGGTGATATTGGCAAATTGACGATTATGTGATGATTCACAATTTAAAATGTTTAACTTCAGTTTTTGGATTCAGTCGATCTATTGAAAACATCAGACTATTCTATCAAATTGGTGTTTAAAGTAATTTATCCCATCCAACATAGTAGGGAAGTATGCAGAATTAAAAACAAGTGATGATCGCGAAGTCTTTAATAACAAAAAAAAAGTTTATGCTAGTGTAACATATATGTGTACGTTTACAGTAAAAGTTTTCAGGCCGTCCCAGCCCCGTCAACGAGCGCTCGTCGTCGGAAAAGGTTGGGTAAGTACCCTTTGGTTAATTTTTATCATTATTAAATTTCTCAAATTTTTACTAAATTCTTTTGCTTTTTTTTATACAAATTTTAATATTCTTGAGCTTTTTTTCTTAAATTGTTTTTGTCTTTCTATACACGATTCTAATTTTTCTTGATTCTCCTAAATATTTCGTTATTTTTTTTGCGCAATACTTCAAAGTTTTTTAAATTTTGTGCTTGAAAGAAAAAAGGGGGAGGGGGGGGGGGGGGGGGGAAATTAATGTATAATAATAGTTATTTGAAAAAAAAAATAAAAATAAAATGATGAATTAAATAGAACCATAGGTCTTTCCCTTCCGTTTATCTAACCGGGTATAGGACCCGGTACGGTGGCAGGCTTCCACCTCAAAATATGAGCCAGCCACCGGGTACAAGCTAATTCCTTTTTCTGTTTCAGGTGACGTTTTGGGTTGAGTGGCCCAAGCAGAGTGCCTTTTTATGGCATAGATTTATGCAATCCGATTGTATAATTCTATGACATAAATTGGTCACCGGGGTACTCCCCTTCTGATGGGAAGGTTCATACACTTCAAGTTGTATGAGTTTTCCACTCAGAAGCGGAATACCTGGCCACTTCAACAAGCTATCAATGGATTTATTCCGGTTGGGTGGGTATGAAGGGGCTCCACCACCACCCGGTTGCCCCTCTTTCATTTGTGGGCCATGAATTTATTTGGGTAACGACGAGGTCACCCCAAGTTCGCCTTTCTTTTCAGGTTCAACTTGTTCTCGTAACAAGTCACATCTCCCTCGGTGAGGTTATCTACAATTCTTGCGACTTCAGTTGCCTCTTGAGCTATCGACAAATTCGTGAATGCGAAATTGTTTTGTGGTGAGTCCTCGTGCTGGGGAAACAAACCCGCCCCACGACACCGCAATGCTAGCCTGCCAGCGCATTCACGCGTCTCCAGACGAGGGCATTCTCGGCAGATACCTCCATCTTCTTCTGCCGGGGCAGCAGACCATCGCTGCAGTCCTTCACGGACTTTATTTGAACATTTATAATTCACTACAAATGGCGCCCAACGTGGGGCCCGAAAAGGCCGGCTGTATCATCAGTCGTGAGCATGAGACAGTCCATCGTCTCTAGGTGTCCCCACTAGGTGTTAGAATTATTGGCGGGTAGATAGCTCCTGAGGGTAATTGCACTGATCGTGCCCCAGCAAATAGTAACTTTCGAACGTGTGTTGTCTTCGGACATCAATATCGTTTGGTCCTGCTTTTGAATTATACTTTGGTGGTTTACCACCATTGTATAACTAGTAAGGCCAAATGATATTAGAGTCCCTTTTTGTGTTCGGAGGTTATTATCCCAACAACTTTTTGCGGAGGATTCTGATCCGCTCCCCAAACCAGCGGTGCCTAGGTGTCTTAAATTACATGGATTTTGATTTCATGTGATTGGCTGATTAGCTAATCCATGACTATCCATGACAAGACACGCGCTGCTTGTGGATTAGAATCCAACCCTGGGCTAACAAGTTGCAACTTGAGAAATTTGCTAATGAGGGATCACTTCTGAACCCTGATTTTCATGGTGCCACAAGAGAGTGTCCCTGAAACGCTTTAAAAGGATTGTGCCATGGTGTCCTTACTTGGGAGGAGGGACGGAAAGGAAAGACCAGTTATATTTCTTTTGATAACGTAAATTATTTTTGTCATACCTTGCGGTTTTTTTTGTGAGGTTCTTTCATAGTTCGCCACTGACGGCCACTTGATAAGCATATATCTTACATTACTTTTTCACATTTACTCTAGTATTCTTATAATTATTCATTTAGGTATTTAGCAGAATTAAATTTCATTTAGAATGTCGACCAAACGCACACCAGACAAGCGCAGGTTGCGTTCGGAACCAGGGCCCACAGCATTGTGTGTCATCTGCCAGCAAGCACGAAATGATGGAACGTCCGTACAAACGTTGGCGTGCGGACATGAGTTCCATGAAGCCTGCGTGACCCAGCATTTACTAGTCAGCTGGACTTGCCCCCTATGCCGACAACCAGCCACCTCAGCGGAACGACCTTCCAGCCACCTAGAGCTTCCAGCTGCTCAAGGGGCGGTGCCCAAAACAAAGGACCGGCGGGAGCAGGTTCCAACAGCGGCTGATGAGCCTGACTTAATGGGCCGAGCTGAAGCAGTTCCGCCTGCGGAAGAGGCGAGACCTACTGTGGCTGTGGAGGCGACAGTTTTACAAGACTTAATGGCGCTCATGCAGGACCTGTCCACGCGGGTAGCCTCGCTGGAAAGCCAGAAGGAGAATCCAGTACCACCTCGGCCAAGAACGCCTCCGATGTGGGATTCGGACCCAAATCCGTGGGATTTTCCGATAGACTCGCGGCGCGATTACGAACGAATCCGGCCCGGTGCGGCAATGAATCCGTTGGCTTCAGTGTACCGGCCCCGATTGAGCCAAGCACCGCCACCAAATCAGGCTCCAGTGATTCCGCCGGACCAACGCTCCCATCCACACGATATGTATCGGCTGAAGCCGACACAGATCCCCAGCATCATCCAGGGATGGAATCTGCATTTCAGTGGGGAACCCAATACTATAACGGTGGAAGTCTTCATAAGTCGGGTGGAGTCGCTGATTGAGCAGATGCTAGCAGGAGACCGCACGGCGCTAGCAGGATATTTGCCAATGCTGCTTAGGGGAGCAGCACTTGAGACATATTGGCGAATACATTCGGCCCCACCATCAATACGCTGGTCACGGTTGAAGGAGGTACTCCGCATGGAATACCCTACGGTCGACATGGACGAATTAGTACTGGACAAGATGAATGCTAGATGGCAGCGTCCGGACGAGTCCTTCCATCACTATCGAGCCGATATCCTTCGGCTGAATGACCAGTTGTCAGAGCCGTTGTCTTCTACCCAATTACTGCGCCTGCTAAAGCGCAAACTAAGGCCGGAGATTCGTCGCCATATCGTGAACTCCGATCCACAGAGTATGGAGGCCCTGCTGAGAACTGTGCGTCGCCTAGAAGGGTTTAAGGAAGATCTACGGGACCGGCCATACTTACTAGCTAGGACGGGTCCTCGACGAGGAATCGCGGAATTGGCCCCAGATTATACCACCATAGATCTGGAGGAAGATTTGGACCAGGACCAGCTTGCTGTAGCAGCAGTGGGAAGTCTTACGACCTGCTGGAATTGCCATCAAACCGGACACCGGTTCATTTCATGCCGAGCAGAGCGTAAGGTTTTCTGCTACGGTTGCGGCAAGCCGGACACTTACTTCCCGGACTGTTCTGAATGTGCCGCGCGAAAAAACGGCCAAAAGAGTACCCGACCACCTCAGCGGTACTCGAAGCCCCCGCAGTAGCTCCTCAGCCAGCTGCTCACCCCAACAAACCTGACGTTAACCCACCAGCCATGACCACTATGACTGCGGATGTCCACTCTCTTCCGGAGACCTCGCCAACGACAATATTGAAGCAACCATCGCAGTCACTGCCAGAAGAACCCCGGCAGCCTCAAATACGCACTCTAAAACCTTATCATGTTCGACTGCAGGAATATCGGGTGGCTCGAGAGCGAATATTCGCTTCCGAAGAAGTCACTTCCCGCCCGCGCACGACAAAATGGTCAACCCGGCGTTGGCGGAATTTCCGCAAGAGAGTGCGCACCTGCCGTCAAACCTTAAACTCTTGTAAATCTCAGAGGTTACTGAGAATGAGATCAGACCTTATCACCCCATTAAAGTGTTGGGCGAGACCGTGTTTGCATTGATCGACACGGGTGCCAGTATCAGTCGTCTTGCCTCGAGCTTTGGCTCGAAGGTCCTCCAAGACTATCCAAACTTGATTAAATCCTGGCGCACTGAAATCAGTACAGCTGATGGCACCAAACACCCTATACGAGGTAAACTAACCACACCCGTGACGTTCAGGGGTCAGACGAAGGATATTACTTTCTACATTATCCCGTCTTTGACTCAGAATGTGTACCTTGGCGTCGATTTCGTCCTTCGCTTTGGACTGGCCTCAGATTTATTCACCGATTTGTCTTTAAAAACCAGAAATGTCAACGAAATCACTTCTACTCCCGATAGGCATGACCTGACGCCTAACCAACGGCAACGCCTGGATGCATCCATCGCCGCTTTCCCATCTTACGCTACCCAAGGCCTTGGCCGCACCACCCTAGTCTCACACGCCATCGACGTTGGCGATAGTAAACCGATTAAACAGAGACACTACGCCATCTCACCGGCCATGGAGAAATTGGTGTATGCGGAGCTAGATAGGATGCTCAAGTTGGGGGTCATAGAGGAGTCCCAAAGTGCCTGGTCATCACCGGTAACCTTGGTGGTGAAGCCAGGTAAAGTCCGCCTCTGTCTTGATGCCCGTAAGGTAAACGCGGTTACCATCAAGGACGCGTACCCTCTTCCACTCATCGATGGAATACTAGGGAGACTGCCGAAAACCAATTATATCACCAGTCTCGACCTAAAAGACGCCTTCTGGCAAATTCCACTCGATGAGGGGTCGAGGGACAAGACCGCCTTCACGGTGCCTGGACGACCATTATATCAGTTCGTCACAATGCCCTTTGGCCTGTGTAACGCGCCGCAAACAATGACTCGGTTGATGGACAAGGTCATCCCACCTCACCTGAAACACCAAGTGTTCGTGTACCTTGATGATCTGTTACTCATCACGGAAACGTTCGATAAACACCTCCTACTTCTACAAGAAGTAGCCCTGCACATCAGTAAGGCGGGACTCACCATCAACGTACAGAAAAGTAAGTTTGTCATGAAAGAAGTCCGATACCTAGGACATGTCATAGGACATGGCACTATCAAAACGGATCCAGACAAAACTCGTGCGATTGATGAGTTCCCCTTACCAAAAACTGTGAAGCAGCTACGACGTTTCCTTGGGGTGTGCGGTTGGTACCGAAGGTTTGTTCGGAATTATGCAACAGTTTCAGCGCCCCTGTCAGACATGTTGCGGAAAGGGAAGTTCGTTTGGACCGAACTCAGCCGAAAGGCATTTGAAGAGCTTAAACAAGCCCTCACATCAGCTCCTGTCTTGCACAGCCCCGACTTCACGAAGCCCTTCTCCATTCATTGTGACGCAAGTCAACATGGAGTAGGAGCCGTGCTGGTGCAATTGACCGACGAAGGAGAGGAAGCTCCCATCGCCTTCATGTCTAATAAGCTGAATTCGGCCCAAAGAAACTATACTGTTTCCGAGCAAGAATGTTTGGCAGCGGTAATGGCTGTGAAGAAATCCCGAGCTTATATTGAGGGCCACCAATTCGAGATCATCACGGACCACGCGTCACTACAATGGTTGATGAACCAGGCAGATTTAAATGGACGCCTAGCCAGATGGGCTCTTAAACTGCAAGGGTTCAAGTTCTCCATCAAACATCGGAAAGGGACCCAGAACATCGTACCCGACACTCTCTCACGGATGTTTTCCCCAGAGGGAGCCGAATTGACAATAAATGACGAGGACCCCATCGAAATAGATTTGGACAGCCCACATTTCGAATCAGACAGCTACAAAGAGTTGAGGCAAACCATAGCGACCCAACAGTCACAGCTGCCTGATTTGAAGGTAATAGACGGCTACGTGTATAGACGGAATGAATACGCCACTGGTGATCCATGGCAGGAAGAAGAGTCTTGGAAACTCTGGGTACCGGAGGGAATGACACAACATCTGATCCTCCGCGCACATGACCATCCTTTAAGTGCCCACGGAGGTTACGGTCGGACGTTACGGCGACTCAAGAAATACTTCTTTTGGCCTAAAATGGCATCTCAGGTCAAAGACTACGTGAGCGCCTGTGAGACCTGTAAAGGCACCAAAGCGCCCAACCAGCCTCTTCGACCTCCTATGGGTCAACTCAACGTCCCAGAACGTGTATTCCAACGTCTATACATCGATCTACTCGGTCTATATCCTCGGTCTTCCAAGGGACACATCGGAGCTATAGTCGTTCTAGACCAGCTTTCAAAGTTCCCAATGGTGGAACCTATCCGTAAATTCTTCTAGTCCCGACACGAAGACAACCCATGGTACACAGAAAGATCCTTCAGCTCCTTTTTCGCAATCCGCATCGCCTTGGGATCGCGAGAAAATTAGCTGCCCTGTAATAACCGAGGAGCTATGGCTCTAAAAGGCAGCGCTGCCACTTCACTCCAGCACGATAAAAATTCAACGGAAATTAAGAGCCACAATTCTAGCTCGTAAAGTACGTTTGAAATTCCTTTCCTTACAATTCCACACGATAATCATTCAACAGCGTTTCAGAGCTCAATTGGCTATGAGAAATGAAAGGCATGCATTTTTGTCATTAAAATCAAGCACAATAGTGTTGCAGAGACGTTATAGAGGGCTCATTTCAATGAGGGAGCAAAGAGCCAATTATCTTAAACTGAAGAAATCTGCGATAAACATTCAACGGCGATATCAGGCCCTTCTATTAATGCGATCCCAGCGTGCAAATTCCCTCAAATTAAAACACGCAACAAGGATCCTCCAAGCGAGATATCGAGCGCTACTTTCAATGCGAACGTGCAAACAAAATTATTTAAAATTGAAGGATGCCACAATAAAGATCCAGCGTCGATTTCGTGCTAGTCTACTTATGAAAAAAAAGAACGAGCTTATTACATTCGCCTGAAAAATGCTGCGCTCCGCGTACAACAACAATACCGTGCAAATAAATTGATGCAATTACATCGTTCACAATACCTTCGCCTGAAATCGGCGGCCATTGATATTCAAAGACGGTACAGAGCCAACGTAGCAATGAAAATCCAACGAACTTATTTTATATGCCTCAAACAAGCCACAATTGTGATACAAACAAGATTCCGGGCACAAAAATCTATGCTGTTTGTCTCCTCTCAGTATGTCGAGATGAAATCGAAAACAATTTTAATACAACGATTTATTCGAAGGTACTTCCTAATGAAACAGACACGACAGCAATATCTCCTCCAACATCGTCATCAAATCCAAGAATGGTGGCGAAGAACATCGCTTCAACGAAAACAACGAGCATTATATCTACTAACTATTAATGCTACCAAGATTATACAGAATCGATGGCGCGCAACCATTCTTATGAGAAAAAACTATCGAAGATTACATTCAGTTTAAAAAAGCGAGTTATCCTGATTCAACGTTTCTTCCACTCATACCTAATTATGAAAAATACTCGTCAGAATTATCTCCAGCGAAAAATCTGCCATCATAATTCAACAACGATTGAAACAGAGATATCAAGTAACAGAGCTGCTATCGATACTGATACGTTTAGAAAACCTATCACGTGTCGTCCCGCATACTCTTAAAGATCCAGCTGCCTTCATAGCTTAATTCTCATATGGCATCATGGGACAAGCGAATCGTTCGGAGCCGGATAAACAGGTAATCGAACGGGAGTCGCATTTGAAAGGTCGATGGAAAAACGTCGAGCGAGGCTTGTCTGGCGTGGAAAGCAGAATTAGCTGTTTGTTTGCAGTCTTGTTAAATTTGAGTGTTTCGCGATTTTTCTGAACCTGGCGCTAAGACGCGGAAACTTCTTCGTGTGTTTTGTTTACCTCGCGACAATTGTACAGGCTTCTTAAACAGAATCGGCTAAAGCAAAAGTACCGTATTCTAATACGAATGAGGAAAAAGGGCTTGCCTGGTGGTCGTCATTGCGCGCGTTGAACATGTGCTCTGAGCTAGGAAATTCAAGTTTCACGCTAAAAATATCATAAATGAAAATTTGTGTGCAGTGAAAGTGTTTGATGAGCAGGTGAAAGAAATAGAGAAAAAAAGTGAAAACTAAATGAATTTCGAGGAAAACGGGAAGATCTCAGGTGTGTTGAGCGGGAGAATTGAACGGTTGTCAATAAAAGGTCAGGGAGTCGTTTTATCGTAATTTTTGCGAAACTCGTGGAGTTGGTGAGGTAGAAAATGCAAGAAAGAAAAACTCACGACATTTAAAATGTTAAGCTTTCTAAATTGTGCAAGTGATTCCCTTGTTTGTGATTTACTTAATATCAACGTGATGAAATATTACCAGCATTCAATGACCAATGATAGTATTGATAATGGCGGCCTGCGGTAATTAGGAACTGTGAAGGAAAATCGAGATCCGATCGGCTTGCGTACGTGGAAAAATTTTTCTTTATAACTAAATTATGATTATTCAGTGCGAAAACGAAACGTGCATCCGTAATAATTGGCCTGATGGGCAAACTTGCATCAAAACCCGATCGTGATAGCAGTTAGAACGGTTCTGCTAACATTATGACTACTGTGGGAAGCTTCATACGAACAGTTTTCTTTGTCAGCCACGAGTTATGGATTACGATCGAAATGGATCTAGAAGTAGAATAAATTGGATGGCAGCAAAGTAAAGTTTTCTTTTGTTCAAGGTTTTTTTTTGCGACCTGAATGTGCAAAATCTCTTGGAGAATTTAATTGATGAAAGAAACATGTCATAAAGTGCGTAAGCATTTTGAGGTTCAGAGTAATTAGCCAGTAACAAAACAAGAACATTAAAATATTGTACGAGTAACTGGCTGCATCCGGTATTGATTAGAGAAAATACAGCTACTACTGGCACGAATAAAGTTGATAAGTGTTCGATTGCAAGAAGATGTGCAGTGAATCGGAAAACAAACGGATGATTGGAGATAAGATCGCGTTACTTGAAACGATAGTTTAAAGTTTCTCAAGTGAGAAAAATATAGAGGGGATTTAGAGAACTATGGTAAAGGATGAAACATAAAAAGAACTGTATAAAAACTTTGCATGTCATCATGTTCTTGGGCATTTCACAAAGTCAATGATAATTACGGTGTTTAGTGTGCAACATTTTTTAAAGAATTTATCAAAAAAACGGTTTGAAATTTCAATTTTAAGATAGTGTGAAGTGAAAGTGTAAAGCATTGTTCTAGGGGATGTTACTATATTGTAAAATTTCATCAGTTCGTAAACTATTCTGCAGGCAGCAACATAAAACATATGATTGATGATGAATTCAAAGGACTGTTAGACGAAGCGTACTCCTACAAAACTCCCAAAGATCGTGAAAATAAAAGCGATACACTCATTGAGTTGCTAGATGACGTTGAACGAACAAAGGACCAATTTCCAGTACCCGAATCAAGATATCCTCGTGGATCGAGCAATCAGCACGGTGGCTCGTTGCAAGATTTAAAGGAATCGGGAGCAAACGATATTTTAGACAACGATTATAATTATTCGAAAAGTCGTAGACGACACCATCCAAATTGGATCGTGGTGAACGAATTCTGTGCGGAACAGCGTCAGGAAAATGGGTCCTTGATCTTAAGTAAATCGGCGATAGTGTAGAAGCCGGTTGCTTTTTTTTTTTGAAGAAGGTTCATTATAAAACAAGCACGACTTGCGGAGATAAAACATGGAAATCGGATTATGGATACTTACTACAGTACAGCGCGCGGTGATATTGGCAAATTGACGATTATGTGATGATTCACAATTTAAAATGTTTAACTTCAGTTTTTGGATTCAGTCGATCTATTGAAAACATCAGACTATTCTATCAAATTGGTGTTTAAAGTAATTTATCCCATCCAACATAGTAGGGAAGTATGCAGAATTAAAAACAAGTGATGATCGCGAAGTCTTTAATAACAAAAAAAAAGTTTATGCTAGTGTAACATATATGTGTACGTTTACAGTAAAAGTTTTCAGGCCGTCCCAGCCCCGTCAACGAGCGCTCGTCGTCGGAAAAGGTTGGGTAAGTACCCTTTGGTTAATTTTTATCATTATTAAATTTCTCAAATTTTTACTAAATTCTTTTGCTTTTTTTTATACAAATTTTAATATTCTTGAGCTTTTTTTCTTAAATTGTTTTTGTCTTTCTATACACGATTCTAATTTTTCTTGATTCTCCTAAATATTTCGTTATTTTTTTTGCGCAATACTTCAAATTTTTTTAAATTTTGTGCTTGAAAGAAAAAAGGGGGAGGGGGGGGAAATTAATGTATAATAATAGTTATTTGAAAAAAAAAATAAAAATAAAATGATGAATTAAATAGAACCATAGGTCTTTCTCTTCCGTTTATCTAACCGGGTATAGGACCCGGTGCGGTGGCAGGCTTCCACCTCAAAATATGAGCCAGCCACCGGGTACAAGCTAATTCCTTTTTCTGTTTCAGGTGACGTTTTGGTTTGAGTGGCCCAAGCAGAGTGCCTTTTTATGGCATGGATTTATGCAATCCGATTGTATAATTCTATGACATAAATTGGTCACCGGGGTACTCCCCTTCTGATGGGAAGGTTCATACACTTCAAGTTGTATGAGTTTTCCACTCAGAAGCGGAATACCTGGCCACTTCAACAAGCTATCAATGGATTTATTCCGGTTGGGTGGGTATGAAGGGGCTCCACCACCACCCGGTTGCCCCTCTTTCATTTGTGGGCCATGAATTTATTTGGGTAACGACGAGGTCACCCCAAGCTCGCCTTTCTTTTCAGGTTCAACTTGTTCTCGTAACAAGTCACATCTCCCTCGGTGAGGTTATCTACAATTCTTGCGACTTCAGTCGCCTCTTGAGCTATCGACAAATTCGTGAATGCGAAATTGTTTTGTGGTGAGTCCTCGTGCTGGGGAAACGAACCCGCCCCACGACACCGCAACGCTAGCCTGCCAGCGCATTCACGCGTCTCCAGACGAGGGCATTCTCGGCAGATACCTCCATCTTCTTCTGCCGGGGCAGCAGACCATCGCTGCAGTCCTTCACGGACTTTATTTGAACATTTATAATTCACTACACAGTATAAAACGAATAAATAACGAAAAAATGTGAATTAAAAGTAAGCCATTGGCTGACTTTAAACGATGAAACCAGCACTGGAAAGAGTTAATGGGCCTCACTTCATCTTTACATCGACATCTGAGAAAAAATAGACCTTTCTGCTCATGTTCCTGGACTGCAAAGAGAATGCCGATGATCTCCTTAGAATTTGAAGAGATAAAAATAATGAAATCGAGTTTATCAAAGTAATTAGACTCTCGGCAATCTGTGCCCTACAGCATATTCGGTACATAAACTTTCTGGCGGTGAAGTGGGAGCGGCTTCACCATAATGAAGTCAGACAATGTTTCAGATACCAGGGATTTGGCCACTCGACTGCCAACTGAGTGGTATGCAGTACCGCTGTGTCAAATGGAAAGAAATGCATGCCCCTAAGCAACATACAATAAATTCCGAGGAGCCAAAAGAAAAAATATTTTGTATGAACTGCTTAAAAAGGGTCATCCTGCATCGTATCGAGGATGCCCTTGAAATATAAACATGTTATCTATTTAAAAAACTAGGATTCAAAATAAATGGTGTTTTCCCATGATGTTAAAGTCCGTTTAGGACTGATGTGATGGACTGCTGCCTCAGCGAGCGAAAAATTGATGCTCAGCTGGAAATAGCCTTGCCTGGCGACGTGTAAGCGTGCTGGCAGCTAGCGTTGTGGTGTTGTAAGGTGGGTTCTTTTCACAAGCACAAAGACCCGCTGCAAAAAAATTCACGCTTACGACTATTAGAATCATTTGACAGGTATCGAAGGCCGAGGTAACTGACCGTGGGACATTGAAAGTAAAGACGCGATGATCTTTCCGACTAAATCGCGCGCGAAGTCGGAAATGAACCCGTCATGCACACGAAAAGTCATAACCCACTGGTGGTAGTGGTGCCCCCTCGCACTCTTTCCAACCAGATCATATATCTTGACGATGGCTTGGCTATGATGAGAAAGAGGAAGGCCAATCATATCTGGCAAGAACCCCTGAAGTAACAAAAGAGGAAGCTACACCCGATGGCTACCTCATTTTAACGGCCGAGTCCCCCAACGTTGCGGGTCCCATACCCGGTAAAGAAGAAGAGAGAAGACCGGGAAACCTTTTTCGTTTAGTAATTCATTATTGATTCCATTTTATATTTACGACAATATAAGAAGAAATTTATATTCCAAGGAGATTGTAAGTGTATGATTATAAATGGACAAAAAAATGTTTGTCTCCTTCCAATAAACACACGTGAACAACCATTTATTCAGTTGGACTGAATCAGATCGTTACGTTTCACGTTCTTGTGTGTGTACGATGGAACAGATAATCCAAATGATGGTAACGTGTAATATCCAAGCAAAAATTACAAAACATTCATTTATGGAATTTGTATTATGCAATTATTTAAATATCAGTAGAAAAGAAATAAAAAGCAAGGGTACTCACCTACTCCTCCAACGAGCGCTCGTTGTTGGAGGGTGGCGGCTCCTGCATTCGTTTATCTCGGCTTTCAATCTCTTTATTTTTAACAAGTTGGATAAATCAACACTTAGGAATTAAAATGCTTAACAAAAGCAACAAATCGGATTTAAATTAAGAGACATTCATCTAAAATATATCGTTGAACTTGAAAATTGCTTGTAAAGTTTGTATTCGATTTGGATAATCAGTTAAAATTCAAAGTGGTGGACATATTGAATTAATTGCAATACGTTTTATATTATTTCCAGATTTGACAATGTTTTTGATGTATTCTATCGCTGCTAGTGGCGTCTTCTGATTATCGCAATAATCGTCGAATA
The DNA here is from genome assembly GCA_963969285.1 of Odontomyia ornata. Taxonomy (NCBI): domain Eukaryota; kingdom Metazoa; phylum Arthropoda; class Insecta; order Diptera; family Stratiomyidae; genus Odontomyia; species Odontomyia ornata. The sequence goes on from OZ017738.1 coordinate 321,641,797, forward strand.
CTTTATCTAAAATAATTTTTATGGAGAATTCAACCGCTGTACTTATATTGGCAGTGTTCTTGAAAACTTCTTCGTGACGTTTTGAGCAACTGCTGGCTATTTCTTTAAGCCAATAAGGATTGAAATCCTAGCAAGTGTCGGCAAAAGTCTCTTCGCCCCCAATTCCGATGGTACATCTTGAAATTTAAACGATGGCACAAAGCTGCAAACATAATTGCGTTTTTCCGGAATCAGGTGGACCACCAATTCAGTGGTTAGTCCGTTTCTTTTGAATGCAGCTGGAGATCATTAGTGTTATGGTCATTATCAATAATGGTATGATTACTATTGGGTCGATAGATATCCATTTCGATAAGTCGCGACTAAATTGACGCCTCAATGAATTCAAAAGGCCTATCATGCGGAATACAAGCACAGTGAAGAGCGGCGATAAGTGATCACCAGATTTTTTGAACGTTCTACAAATTGCGTTGCTATGTGGTATCCACGTGTTTATTTCACGAAATGGATGCATTTTCAAGTTTGAATTGAATCATAATCAGAAAATAAATAATTAAGTAAGCATCTAAGAATATCTCATACTCAAGGGATTCAGAATAAAATTTGCATGAGTATCAGACTGATACGATTAAAGCAAATCTTTATAAAACGGAGACAATCTATTAGATCATCATTTTGGTAAATCTATTTTACGAGAAGTATATTATCACACTATTGATAATTGTATTCACTTTGTATCAATTATTCAATTACACCATAAAGCGTCCCATTTTTATACTTTACGAAAAGGACACGCACATACAAGCTACGCAAATCAATGGAATTGTTGCACGATCTTGCTAATTAACTCTACCATTCCAAGTGAGTGACCATAAATTACAACACAAAGGCCAAATCGCGGAAAAACAGCAAACATATTTAAGTAATGAAATTCTCATAGTTAAAACTTGACTTTGATTGCTATTGCAAGAATGTCAGTACGAACAAAATTACGTTTTATGGAACAGTAAGTATATAAATTGTAGTTTGAACGGAAAGAACGATCCCTTGTGACCCGATCTGCGGAGATGGCTTAAAGCTGGATCTAGCCTGCATCTGAATCTCAGCCTCCGTGAACTCCCACTCAAACTTGGTACTACGGATTAATTGGCTGCATCAGTAAATGCTGATCAAGTTAGTTGAAAAGTATTACCCGACAAGAATAACAGCGAATTCTGCAACCGTACACGATAAAAACTGTCTAACTCCACGTTCGTCCATATCCCCTCACACTGCACGCATGCGAAAAGCTCGGTTGCAGGGTTCCCAACCCCTGTCCGTTGCTCGGCACGGTTCTTCCTCGGCCCACTTCCAGTCATCACAGGAACGAGTAGTTATAAATATCAAGGGAGTCGATAATCATTTGCCGTGTGGCGACATATTTGCGTTGTGAAAGTGATTCAACCTTCAATTCTGTCTTTGCCGGCAGAAATAATAGTCTGTGACAAAATAGTCGGACTACCATTTGAGTTGTGATTGTTATAAATTAGATATGAACATTTGCTTCTGCTAACTTGCGAACGATTCAATTGTTAGTTTTGATAAATTAAAGTTTGTTCCCTTTTGTAAAGAATCGGCCCTACGCCACTGCCGATAATTAGTCAGTCGTTATTGACGTCCACGAAATCGGAACGCATCCTCTAACCTCTCGCTGTTCCTGAACCGCTTTTTGTCAGCTGAGAGGAAGGTGAACGTGTGTGTGCAAACTGACGTTAGATAGGAAGCCATATGGCAGCAGACTTTACTACCCCACACATGGCCATTAGTAGGCGACTTTGCTGGCTAACTGCATGGCGGGATATGAAGAATGATGGAGGTGCCAACGGAAATTCGAGGTTTTGTACGGTTTTGAGACGGATTTCTACAGTGAAATCCAGGTGGCCCGCGGAGAACTATATAGCGCTCCTAGTGAAGTGAAAATGATTTCCGTTTAACTTTTATCGCTTTCCAAAGTGAATGAATAGGAGTGAGTTTACATCTCAACGCGGAGTTATCAGTGGAAGGTGTAAAACATGTGCTTCATGTGCTCGTCGTGAAAGGTTTAGGAGTACAGTGGATAGTACGAGGTGAATTTATCGCATGCATGGAATGCGTTTCGTACGTTTTCATTCGGAAAAGAATATATATTTCGCAATATAACCATTTGCTAATGCCGCAGTTTGATGCCGGCTCATAGAAGCTTGTCCAAAGTAGGCCGACTAATACAGGGGGAATGCCGGTCGACAAGAGCACTCTTGGAGGCTAGCATTCTTTGGGGAGCGCCACCCCCACGGACCCGAGGATATGGGAGGCACCGTGAGGTTCCCTCCTGGGATGACAGGTAACGACTCTGATTGGATCTGGACAACGAACTGGAATTGACGCTTTGGGCTGGCGGATGTGATGGTTTGGACCTAGTTGCTTTGCACAGTAGCGCCGAGGTGAAACTCGTGTGTGAACGGCTCCAATTCAACTATCATACCGTCTCCGTCCCGGTAAAACCTTGGCAGGCATCGGAGTACGTTCGAAGTTCGCACCATTGGGTTGGTGGTGTAGGTTCGGTTGAGACGGACTCCCGATTAGCGCTCGTCTGGCTCTGAGCACTTGTCCCCATAAGGGCTTGTCCCAACCCTCGCATGGCCTCCCTGCTCTGCAAAGATAACCATGGGACCAGAAAGGCGACTACACACACGAACGGATATAGCGGCCCCGAGGGGGGACTCAACAAAATTGGACCAAACAAAATGCAAAGACCAAAAAAAGAAACAAAAAATAATAACAACGACGACGCAACTAGCGGTTGCAGCCACGATGTTAACAGTGCATCGAGAGCGGTACTAACCACGACAAAAACGAAGAATAACACAATGACAGTGAAGGCAGACGAAAAACAGAGAATAGCAGACAGTCTGGTTCAGACTGAGATTCCTGCGGCGTTCGGGCGCAGCAAAAATGATGCGAACGCCAGAGCGTCCTATTAAGGAAAGCGAGAAACTCTGCAGGCCGCTTCAGGTGTTCCAGCAGTGGAAGATAATATAAAGAGCACCGAAAATTCGATGGTCACTGCTTCGATCGTTATCGAAGCGACCGCTGCAAGGGTCGCAAATCCTGACATAGCAAAGAAACATCCTGAAGCCAACGAGGAGATTACGCCACGAAAAGCAACGAGTGACCAGACACCGCGTGATTGCACTGCCAACGTCAAAAATGTGGCGGAAGTACTGTACTCGGAAACGGAACGCGATAACCTCTCCCAAGAATGATTGCAAGGTACAATTGCGGCCCAGCGATATGAAGAAGAAAGGCTACTCCGAAAAGCGGGAGATGTTCTGAAAGAATACAATCTGCATGCGACTCCCCAAAAATCAGCAAAGCAGCAAAGGTGGGGCTCCTTGAACTAGAGGAGCTCCTAGATCGCATAGGGCACTATCGAAGGAGCTGGTTAAGGGCCGAAGACGATCAGAAGGCTGAAGAGGCGCTTGGGGCGAAATCTAAAGGCGACATGCAGATAGCTCCATCATTAAAAGTCAATAAAAGAATGGCGTCTAGCCCAACCGAAGTATAAAAGAAGAAAGGAAGAGGCACTTGATGGGCGTGGAGGACCAGATCACGGGTTCCAGACAGTGGTTACAAAAGGAGCGAAGAAAGCCGCAAAGAAACTCCTTCAAAAAGTGCCAGAAAGTAAAGTTCGCACGGACGCCCAATCAGAAAAAGGACCTGATGCAAAACAGGAGAAGCAGAAGCCCTGATGAAGACCCCGGCAGCCGGCACTGCTCGTAAAGCCCCAAGATGGCCGATCCTATGCGGAGGTACTGCGGGACATCAGGAGAAACGTAAGGCCCGAAGACACCGATACTACCATTAAAGTGGTACGACCAACGCAGCCGGGCCACATACTGGTCGAATTCGGAGCAGAGGCCGGCAATAAGGAAGCATCTTGTGACGCAGTAAAGAAAGTCCTCGGCAAAAGCGCAACTATAGCCCCGCTCGAACCGATGGCAACGATCGAAATACGAGACATTGACTGCGTGACGGATCTGGCCGAGGTGGAAGAGGCCATCAAAAGGGAGTTCCTTAGCGTGGGAAGGATCAAAGCGAGACTGACACCAGAAAACAACAGGGGACAACGCATGGCTATAGTTCACTTGACCGAAAAGGACGCCGAACAGTTCCTGAACAAGGGCAAATTATGAATAGGGTGGGTTGTCTGTAGGATACGGCGAAGAGCAACGCCTCTTCAATGTTTCAAATGCCTTGGTTATGGTCACACAAGTATTCAAAGGACCCGATAGGAGTTCCTTATGTTACGAATGCGGTGAAATAGAACATAAAAGAAAAGAGTGTACGAAGGAGGCACACTGTATTCTTTGCAAGGATACTGATCCAAAACCTGATTTTGGACACGTCTTGGGATCAGGAAAATGCCGTGCGTTCCAGGAAGCCCTAGCCAAGGCAAAATCAGAACTCCGATGACCCACATCTTGCAGCTAAACCTACACCGCAGTTCAACCGCCCAAAATCTGCTTGAGCAGTTTGCGAGGGACATAAAAGCCGACTTCTTGCTGCTGAGGGAGCAACACCATAATAAAAGTCCTGCATTATGGTATTCTGATGAAACTGATACTGCCTCCATATGGGTTCGGAACAGTGACTTTCAGGTGGAGAGTTGTGGACGGGGGGATGGTTTCGTGTGGGTTCGGTTCTCAGGGACTACCTTCTTTAGTGTGTACCTAACGCCTACGGAATCGATATCATCTTTCCAAGCCAAGCTTAATGCTTTGGAGGGCGCTATCTCGAACGCACAGGGCAAATTGCTCGTTGGGGGCGACTTCAACGCGAAAGCAATCGAATGGGGCACGCCTCAGACAGATCCGCGGGGAAAACGAATCCTGCAAATGGCGGCCAGGATGGCCCTCGCCGTACTAAACTCCGGAAATATGCCGACTTTCCCACGTATTGGCTATGAGGGAACCATACCGGATGTAATATTCGCCTCAGAGTCCTTAGTACGGAGGATACACAACTGGAAAGTATTAGAGGACTCCTCAGCCAGTGATCATCAGTGCATTCTGCTTGAGATCAGTGATGCTGCCTCCCGATGTCCGTGCTCTCGGCCTTCTACAACTGGATGGAACATCGGAAGGATGGACCTCGATAGGTTCGTTGAGTTGCTCACAGCAGGGTAGCCGCTGCAGGGAGCTTCGGAGGGGACGGAAGAACTGGCAGCTCAAGACGTGGTGAACTCTACTATGAGCATCATTACCACTGCTTGCTGCGCTTCTATGCCCCATCGAAGACCCCGGCACGGCAAGCCCCCAGTGTACTGGTGGCCAACTGAAACCGCCGAAAAGCGAAGGGAGTGTCACAAGTTTCGATGTGAGGCTCAACGGGCGCGGAACGGTGACGAGGCATGCAACTGGGTGGCAGTATATAAATCGGCCAAGAAATGCCTTCGCAAACTGATCAACAGTAGCAAGGCTCGCTGCTGGCAAGACCTAGTGGACAATGTGAACAAGGATCCGTGGGCCCTTGGCTACAAGCTGGTCATGCGGAAACTTGGTGCCCTACGGGTGCCTTGTATACATGACGCGGAAAAGATGGACGCGATAGTGCAGGGACTCTTCCCTGCCCATCTCGCCCGTGTTGACGCTGTCCATGGTGAAACAGCAGTCGAGTGCCCACCCTTCACAAAGCTGAAACTGGAGGAGGCAGTCCTCTCATTGAAAGCGAGGAAGGCTCCAGGTCCAGATGGGGTTCCGGCTGAGGTGTTGCGGCTCGTCTATCACCATTGTCCTGACTTGCTGCTCAGCACATTCAACGCTTTCCTATGGGACGGGGTTTTCCCGGTACGATGGAAGGAAAATCCCTAATCGCCGACTGCATACCGCCCGTTATGCATGCTAGACACGGCTGGGAAAGTGCTAGAGAAACTCATCAAGGGAAGACTCACTGACGCGGTTCGTGCTGCTTGGGACCTATCTCCTCGGCAGTATGGCTTTATCGCAGGACGTTCTACCATTGATGCGATTGCAGAGGTGGTGAACGCGGTCCAAAAGGCAGAGGCATATAGTCGCACCAAGCGACGGATCGTCCTGTTGGTGTCACTCGACGTCAGGAATGCCTTCAACTCCGCTAGATGGCTGGATATTCTGGACACGCTGGAAAACTCTTTTCAAGTTCCAGAATATCTAATGCGGCTTTTGAGGAACAACCCAAAGGACCGAAGCCTGCTCTACGACACGACACAGGGCCAACGAAGGATGGAAATTACATCAGGTGTTGCCCAAGGATCTATCCTTGGTCTGGACCTGTGGAACGTGTCTTATGACGGGCTACTGAGACTTGAGATGCCAGCTGAGTCGCGCTTGGTCGGCTATGCGGATGATGTTGCGGCTCGGGTCGCTGGACGCACCGTTGAACAAGCGCAACTTAGGCTAGTTATGCTAATGCGTCGAGTGAGGGACTGGATGACTGCTCGCGGGCTCAGTTTAGCACTGGAGAAAACCGAAGTGTCATCTTGACAAAAAGAGTAAGAATGATCAGTATTGGCGACTTAGTAATCGAATCGAAGCCTGGGGCTACTGATCGACTCAAAGATGAGTTTCTCTGAGCAAATCAGGGCAACGGCTGAGAAGGCTCCTTCGGGAATATCGGCTCTGAGTCGACTTATGCCAACGTAGGGGGACCCAGCCCATCAAGAAGACACCTCTTGATGAGTGCTGTAGGGTCAGTGCTACTGTACGGAGCAGAGGTATGGGGCGACGCTCTCAGTAAGGAGATATACCGAAAACATTTGGCACAGGTACAGAGAAGAGGAGCACTGAGAATTGCTTCTTCGTATCCAACAGTCTCTGACTCGGCGGTGAGAGTTATTGCAGGCGTGATACCTGTCGCCCTCTTTGCTAGAGAGCGCCACGCTATTTCCCTGCGCCGAAACGAGGATGCGAGGGAGATGGTTGTCCGCGAGGAGAGACAGCGCTCGCTCAACGATTGGCAGCAGTCTTGGGTCAATTGCACGAAGGGAAGGTGGACTGCGGGCCTCATCCCGGATGTGAGACCGTGGCTAGATTGAAGGCATGGTGAGACTGACTTCTATCTGACCCAGCTTTTGAGTGGGCATGGGTGTTTTCAGTCTTACCTGCACAAGATCGGTAAGTCACGGTCTCCCGATTGTCGGTTTTGCCCAGGAGAGGAAGACAATGCCTGTCACACATTTTTTGCGTATACAAAATGGGTCAGGCTGCTACAGGGAGACGGGAGAGCTTAGTCCGGATAATATAGTTGCGGTGATGCTCGAGTCGGTTGACAAATGGAACCAGGTGGCACATTATGCTCGGGCAGTCCTAAAATATAAAAGGGACTCACAGCAGCCGGAGGCGCTGAGGCTGGGGGATCGTTCTTCTGGAATTTCCTCTTCCCCTCTCCCCTCCCGCTAGGAAAGGGACACCTCAGCTTGAAGGCGCCCCACGGCGTAACAAAACGAGACCTAGCCCGAAGTAATGTGTGAAACTGTTCCAGGCTGGGTTCTCAGGTTGACAGGGGAGGTGTTTAGTGGGTAGTCCAGTCGGGCATGGGAGTCCCACACTCTGAGCATAAATGGCATTCACCTCCCTATCACACAAAAAAAACATGCAAATTGCTAACATATGACTTATCATCTTACGTCAGTTTTATGTGTAAGTGAACTGGAAAAAGTGGAAGGCACGGGCCAGATGGCAGGACAGCCATACGGGCATTTTATCTGGCGTTCAGTTTATGATATGTATTATACTGTAGAACTTGAAAATTATTTGTTCCGAACGGTATTATCTGTAAACCTGTGACAATTAGTGTAAATTGAGAGTCGTTCATACAAAAAATTAAGTTTGTGATTAAATGTTTGCAAAGTTGGGACGAAAAGATAAATTTTGTTGATTCCAATCCTTATAAAATTTAATTGTTTTTGGTGGATTAAAAATAGCACCATGAGCAATTCCTACCACAATGCAGATTTTGTTAGAGATGATGGCAACAAAGCAGAAAAGTTCTGGGGAATGGAAAATCCAGACAAAGGGCGGAGTATCTAACCTCAAAGTGAGAAAAGTGAGAACCCAAAGGCAGTACCTAACCACAAAATTTTTTTGTCAGTACAGATCGACTGGCGGTGGTCATGGCGTATCGGACACCTAAGGATGCCTTGCCGAGAAAGGTGACATATCCAAGCCCAGCAAATCTTAATGCATCGACAGTGAAAATACAAGATCTGCATCCTGCGGAAGTTTAAATTTTGACTTAGGAATAGATATCAAGAAACATTTACAGACAAAAACGGACATGCATAGTAGTAAAGTGTCAAATCCTAAGCCGCTTGGAAGTATTATCACAACCGGATCATGCTCTTCTGCATCAGCGAAGCGTAGGTCTTCTACTTACAAAAATAATTAACAACAATCTTCTGTAATTGGCTTTGGTGCTTCTATGAATATAGCCAACTCATTCAGGCACTTCTGACGTTTCACGCATGAATGGAGTCGGTGAGTAAACAATTAGTTAGAAAAGTAAATTCGCCATAAATAAAAAGTACCACTATAAGCATATGAAATTCATACCAACGTGTCGTCGTACCAAGTTACCATACATGTATTTCTTAAAAATTTTACAAATACTGAACACTGTCTCAAGAACTGAATTTAGCCAATAGGACGAGATCGTATTCGTGAATTCACAATGGGGTGGGAGATTCGGAAGGAGGTCTTTGAGGTCTTTTCTGAAGTGGAGCAAGAAGAAGATATTATGAAATTATCTAAAAGCGAATTCAGATCATCTCGAAACAGTATCGCAGTACCTCTGCCACTGTCATTCTGAAGCACATGGTAGTTCTCCAAACGGACTTTGTGGTGATGGTTAAGAACTGTCTCGTTCAGAAGGAGGATGTCGGGTTTGGAGGATTTGATCACATCAGCAATGTAGAGCCTCTTATCATGTGACATTAGGGGGATAGAATGGTTAGTCTATTTGCAACCATAAAGGTTGAAATAGAAATTGAGGAGCGCCATTGGCTTCTCTTGGTCAGGAGTGGTGTCAAAGTATGGAAGGAAAGCCCTGACCTAGGATAGGAGTTCACTGGGAAAGACTCTGAGCCACTCCACGGTTATCTATTGTAGGCGTTCGACGGGATTAGGAGTCGGTGAAATAAAAATATTGGGCGGAGTTCCGCTCCTTAAAACTTCTGAATATGAGGTCCGATTGGAAGGAGGGGCAAAGTGGTGTGGGGTTGTAGGGGTTGGTGTAGTATTTGGATAGCTGGGGAGCGGTGAGAATATGTTCTGAGATGCCGCCCTTTTGGCTTTATTTTCGATTGCCCTGTCTAACAATTGAAATTGGCTTGATGCCCATGGGTCTTGCACATGGTGCAGAATGGAGCGGTTTCCAGCGTGTCCATATTTTTTCTGGGGCAGCTTTCAGAATTATGCTCCTCCCCACATGCTACACATCTCATGTTGAATCCACAATTGGTGGATACGTGCCCGAATCTTTTACACCGATAGCATTGAACCAGATCACTCCTTTTGGGGCGTTCCCATACGGCTCTTTGGTTCAAAATGTAGCGCAGCTTAATTATTTCATTTTTATCAGCTTGCGATCCCACTATAATCTTAAATAAATCCAGGTCGATTTTATTTGCTCTCTTCCATGCAGTGGTAAGTAGACTGACAGTCTCGAGGCCAAAATTCGGGATTTGTCTGGCTATATTCTCTCGAACAGCCTCCGCTCCAAATTCTGTACTAATACCCCTTAGTATCACGACACATTTTTTTCTTTTCTTTGGGGGTGGATGAGTACTCCACTGCTTCCGTGTTTTTAAGCAGGTTCATGATGTAGTCATGTGCTTCGAGCCTGTCCACTGTGGCTTTGAGTAGGGAGTTTGACAACTTTGTGATTCGGTACTCTATGCGGGTACCATCTGTAAGGGTGTATCTTTCCATGATACCTTTAAGCACCGTTGCTTTTAGATTTTCAATAAATCTTGGCGGGAACCACACCTTCTTTGCTCGACTGTTAGTCACGTTTGAGTTATTATTTTGGCTATCGTTCGTCAGTGCGCTGAAAGGATTAGTGCTAGGTGTGGGTGGGATTGGCATAGGAACCAGGGTTTTACGTTTGGCAACTAATTTTCCCTTTGCTAATATAAATTCATTTACCTTACAGTTTATGAGGTTAACATCTTGGTTGAAGCTTGAATTCTTTGCTGTTGTATCGTCTGCATCCATCATGCCCGAAGGCATTTCCTTGCGGGCGGCTTTGGTCTTTGGTTGCTCTGCCATCATGTTTGCTTGCTCCGCTATTGTGTTTGCTTGCTCCGCCATCGTGTTTGCTTGCTGACAATAACTAGTCCATTTTGGTGCCTTTGTAATACTGGCCATGGTGTATTTTATGGGCGCTCGCCCAAGATTAAGTTTCTGCTTTCTTCCGGTCTTTAACTTTATGTATATGATCTTGTATGATGAGATATACTTATAAACTTTCGTTCTCTAATAAGTTTTTATAATTTCGATATTGACCAATTCACACGCGTGTTGACAGTTTCAACTTCCAAACGTCAATCTCCGTCGTGTTGTTTCTTGAAATTTTCTGGATAGAAAAGAATTTTAGGATCACTTAGGGAGTTTATTTTCACTGATGTACATAATGGTAACACGCGTAATGAAATATAATTTTAAAACGTTTTACAATTTTTCTCAGAACTGCTTCACAGTATCGGGTGTGGGAAGGTACCAAACCAGCAAATAAATTGAGAAAACTTAGTAACAGGTAAATTGTTTGGCAATTAGGGTAAGTCTTAGTCTTTGTGTGCGCTTATGTTTATTTATCGCAGAAACTTATACTATGTTCACACCAGCCGACATTATCAAATTTGGTGAATGTAATTTTTTAAATCATATGAAAGTGTTCACACCAAGCTGGCGTGATTTTGCTTATCATTTTTATTGCATTTCATTTGTTACAACATTTAAAAAATGAAACGTTTTTTAGATAAATAAAAGGATACATATTTAATTAACAAATTTTTGAAAAATATATCAATGACACATTGATCAAGTTTGTTAAATTTCCAATATTATATGGAATCCTAGTGTTGATATAGCATAAGTTGTAGGTGACTTCATTCAAATTACTAGATTTAAAATAATTTGTCCATTGTGAGTTTCTATGGAAAATTATGCAACTTTTAGGTTGATTCGTATACAAATTACCGAACTTCCTCTAAATGACATGGATTTCTCTTATGTGAACGTATAATCCCAAGTTCATGTTTGCCATTTGACTTTGAGGTATCTAAAAACCGAAAATGAGCAAATATCATTCTTCTAAAGAAAACGTTAAAATTTTCACGGAAATTGAATAATTTGAAAGTGAAATACAGTTCTTAACAAAATTTAATTAATCAATTTTAGCAATTCGTGCTATAAGAATAAATTGTTTTTAAATCTCAAAAGGTGATTTGATTCGTGTCAATCTGAATAGCTGAAAAAGTTGAAGATTTAGACATCAATTATTACATCTCCAGTTGTGAAACGAAAGTAAGTGCAATGAAAGAATTTGTGTTCAACGGTTATTTAAAAAAAACTCTTTCACAATGTTAATGGGAGTAGTGGTGAACAGCGCTTGTAGCTATACATCTTTAATGTACCTTGCAGCCGCTACTTTTTGTCTGAAAAAATCGAATAGTCGGTGAAGCAAAAGACTTTGGATGAAGGAGTCGGGGAAGACACGGGCGGTCGAAGGAAACATCCAGCATTTAATTAATGAGTACTTGCTGTATGATGACAATAAAAGTTTTCAAAGCTACCTAAAGGTGTCATTCCTAAGCGACGACTGTGGCGGCTCCAGCCACACGGCTCTAGCGGCTATAGCCGCGCGGCTGCAGTCGTTTTCGGCTGTAACCGACAAGTACATTCTTAAGGAGCGACTAGAGCAGTTGCATCTCGGACGTCATGGCAGATCCATCAGTGTTAATAACGCATATTCTTTTGCAAGAAGAGGAAAAAGAAGAGTTATTGTTGGCTAAGCTGAAAAAGAATGAAAAGCCACATTCATTGTTCCTATCAAGATGCGAAGAAGGATTTTAAAAGATATTACTTCAGAGACATCTTCTACAGGACGATTTAATGTTCAGAAAGTTTTTTCGTTCCAGTTTGATTACATTACATTTTTCGAGTCCAGTTTGATTACATATTATCGTGCATTGAAAGTGATTTAAAGAGAAAATCATGTAACAAAGTCAAACAGCCCATCAGCCCTGCAGAAAAACTGGGATTGACGCTAAGGTAAGTATGTAATGAGACAGTAACTGCTTAAATAATAATACATTTATTAGAGAAGTAAAAATAATACATAGGCCTAAAGAAATAGCAGGTTAATTAACATATATTATACTGGGATAGTGCAGCCTATTTAAATTTAATGCCAAACGTGTTGGTTAATAAAGTATAGTCGTGACTATCATCGTCACCATCATCCAAACATGAAGGTGATTGAATTCATAAGTTAGAGCTGTGGGACGCGGAAGATCTGGCGTGAAACTCTGGATTATGAACCAGATTTGTAAGAGGCGGTGGCATGACATCAAACTGTGGAATTTTTTTGGCTCGATTGAGTTCTTCTAACTCCAATTCGCTAGCAGTTTGACAAGTTTTCATCCTCGCGCGGATTTGTTTTTCCGGGGACAATTTTTTTACTGTCATTGCCATATTTTGGAAAAAACATCAATGGGATCTTGTTCTTTTGGCTTATCCATAATTGTTGCTATTAGTTTGGATCTCTCTTCAGAATTTTTCTTAAAAATTTTAAGAATATTTTCGCCTGATAATTTACTGATTTGCCTACGTTTATTTGATGGCTACGGCACACAGTCGCCATCGCCATCGGGCTGCTCGGTTTCTTCGGATGGATTTTTACCAATTGCTGAATCGATAGTTTCTTCTTCTAGTTGTATATTCTCAGTCTCGTGTTCATCAACTATTGTTTCATCAACTTGCGCATGGGTATTTGTGACTGTCCTAAAGAGTATAGACATCACTAGGATATCATAAATAGTTTAGAAACTGCAATTTTTTAAAAAACTTCTGCAAAATTGCCAAAGTTATTGGGGCACCAAGTAATATCCATTTAGGCAGTTCTAGGGTTAAACCTTCTAACTCATTAGGCCTACTTACGCTCTCTCACAATCGACCTCGTTCATAAATTCAAGGTAGTCTTCAATATGCCATTTGCGTACTTTCCTTGAACTTGCAGATCCTGTTGGAAGTTTTTTTTGCTCGTTTGCGCCTCATATAAGTATCTCGGATATTTTTCCACCTGATTTTGCATTCGTCAGCTGAAATAGCAACTTATCATTTGCATTCAGAATATCAGCAAGTTATATAAGTCGTATTGTCAAGGAAGTATTAGATCTATGCAGTGCAAGACTTCCATCTGAATTCATGCCAACTCCTTCCACTGAAGACCTCCTGCCAATGTCAAAGGCCTTTGAAGAGTTATGGAATTTCCCTAATTGTATATCCGCAGTGGATGGAAAACATATACGGATTTTTTGCCCGGGAAGCAGTGGATCCCAATTTTATAATTACAAAGATTTTTCTTCAATAGTTTTGCTAGTTTTTGTAGCTGCTAATTATAAGTTTGTTATGGTTGACATTGGTTCATATGGACGTGAAGGAGACAGCGGTATTTTAGAAAAATCTAACTTAGGGCAGCTAATCAAAAATGAACAATTTTATCCTCCACCAAAGACCGTAGGACCAACAGAGCTTCCTTATGTAGTAGTAGGTGATGAAGCCTTCAAACTTTCAAAGCATTTAATAAAACGTTTCACAAAATCAGAAGCTCGTGCTAATAAAAGAAAAGCTGTTTTCAACTACAGACTGTCTCGTGCAAGGAGAGTGTCAAAAAATTCCTTTGCCTTACTGTCTCAAGTTTTTCGTGTTTTTTATACCCCAATGGCAGTCAGCCCAGAAGTTACGGACAAGTTAATAATGACTGCCTGCTGCCTTCACAATATGCTACGCGGTGCGTACCTTGAAGAAACTGGCAGATATTACTTTGAAGTCTCCAACACAAAACCATTACCAACACAAAATTTGATTCCTTTGCGTGCCGGAGGCGGCTTTGGAAATCTTGAAGGTTTTGAAATACGAGACCGTTTTTGTGACTACTTCAACAGCAAAAATGGATCCATACATTGGCAAATGACACAAGTCAACAAGATGGACGCAAAATCGAAGAACAAAAGAAAAACGTACTAAAGGGATGTTCCTTTTTTGTACATACGGAAAAATAAATATACTTTAAATTTATTGAAAAACGAAGACCAAAAGAAAAACGTATTGAAGGGGTGTACCTTTTTTGTTCATTAAGAAAACTAAATGCACTTTAAATTTATTGAAAAACGAAAAACAAAAGAAAAACGTATTAAAGGGATGTACCTTTTTTGTTCATTAAGAAAACTAAATGTACTTTAAAGTTACTGTGAATTAATAAAGCAATATAATACTTTACCTGGTAATTTCATTTTCACAGCAATTTCAATCCATACATTATCCCTGGCGTTTGTATCTTTATACATATGGTGTTTTGGGTTAAAAATACAAGGGTGTTCACGCACTAGCTCAATAAGTTTTGAGTCTTCCATTATTTAATATCAAAATAAACAACAAAATAGTTAAAACAGAGATTCTGTCGTCGCGGCTGTTACGACTAGACTCCTCATGTGAGCAGTCTAGCCGTACGGCTTGAGCCGCCTCACTACAGCCGCTTTCGTCGTGCGGCTCCAGCCGCGTCATAGAAATGCGTTTCGTGTACTTACATGCGAAGCAGTGTGAGTCATAGTCGCGCGGCTCGAGCCGTGCGGCTTGAGTCGCCACAGTCGTCGCTTAGGAATGACACCTTAAGGATGGATGAGGAGTGTTTTGTGAAGCTACTTTCATATATCGAAAGCGATATTGTGCGACAAGACATGATGATGCGTGCGACCATTCCTCTAGCTGAAAAACTAGCTGCAACGCTTAGATTTTCTAAACTGTCGACATGTTACTAGTCATCAGCTGTGCCAGAAGTTTGTGAGGCAATCTACAATCGTTTACAAAATGGATTCCTAGAGGTTAGGAATCAACATTCATATATCATATCATCATATATCGTCATATCAATATAACATAGTGCAAGTATTAATAACTAATCCGTTAACAATATTTTAACGAAGACTGATTAATGTTATGTAATGTTTTACGAGTGTGGTTAGCTTAGATTTAAATCTTTTTTATGGAAGCTATGTTAGACTAATTTTCAAACATAGCCTGATAGTATTTAAATTGAGTTTTCAATGTGGGTTTATGAATATTTTTCGAGAGGAATTACATGAATTTAGTACAAATTGTTGCGGGAGCAATTTTTTTTTCAATACGTTTTTACAGTTTTTAGCATGCTTTCTAAAATATGTTTTTTACAGAATGTTATTACATTGATGAGATTTAATTGAGTTGCTTAGTTGAATAAATAAATGAAACTAATGAATAATAGTTTATTAAAATGAGCTCCAAATTTTCGTATTATAATAGAAACAATAAACTTAGCAGAATAAAATTCATGTATTGTCTTTTAAGCAAAAATATGTTATGATGATTACCCGGAATAAAAATCTTGAGAAAACACTTATCTTAAACATTAATCATACATAAGAATTTAATTCATGATAGCTTGTAAAGTTTTGTGTATATACCCCTGGAATAAAAAAATTAACTGTTTAATTTCTTTTTCTAGTTTCCTTCGACACATGACAAATGGCGGCAGATTTCCAACGATTATGAGGGTGAATATCACTTCCCATTAAGTATTGGAGCAATGGATGGGTACCATGTAGAGTTTATACCACCAAGATTAACAGCAAATCTCTACCACAACTATAAAGGCTTCAAAAGCATTGCTTTGCTTGGTGTCGCGGATGCTTTTGCGCGATTTATTTTTATAAGTGTGGGGTGCAATGGCCGAATAAGTTATAGTGGTGCTTTCAATAGGTCTGCCCTACTGTCAATCGTCAGTAATGCGACTGAACATTTCCCGCCTCCAAAAATAATTGGTAATCAAAAGACGTTGCCATACGTTCTAGTGGCAGATCAAGCTTTTCCATTGATGAAAAACTTGATCACCCTCTGTTCTTCATCATCGCTTAATGGAAATGAGCTATATTTTAATTGGAGATTGAGTCGCGCACGGCAATGCATTGAAACAGCTTTTGGAATATTGTCAATGTTTTTTCGAATATTAAAAACAGCCATTCTACTAAGAACAAAAAGTTAAAACTATTGTGTAGTGCTGCTGCGTTTTGCAAATATGCTGAAAATGTGGTATATCAAAACAAAAACCAAGGAAACCAACGCAAGGTGTAAGAAATTTTAAAACTGAGCAAATAAGAAAATCATTTACTGATTACTTCACAAATGAAGGCCGCATTTAAGGTTTCATTATTTGTATTTTACTTTTAAGGCATTTATTGATAACATGTATTAACATTTCAAGTGTAGCAAACAAAACAGGTTTAAATTTTTTTATTACTTATTAAATAGACTCTTAAAAACAGCTTAAGCTATTCACTGTCGCTAAAAATTCCATCTACTGCCTTTTGAAGAAGGTCGATATTTTCCTTGTTCGATTCACGCGGCTTTACAACCACAACTTCGTGCATCGTTGCTGGGCCGCTCATCATTTTTGCACCTGCTGATGTAGAGGGTATGATTCTTACAAAATTTTGCAAAAACGTCCTGTCATCTTCTTCTTGCACTTCCCGCTGTACTTTGGTTATTTATTCGCAGGCTTTATAATAGCTGCCGTCAAGCTTATATCCTGCCAATGCCGATTTGACTAACATAGCGAAAGACTCTTCTCGTGATTGTTTGGTCACCTCGATGCTTGCCTTCATATGGTTTGCAGTCGAAGAAACATGCTCCGAAATTTTATCCAACGCTGCGCTGTGGACGTTGGATTTGCCTATAAATAAACATAAAAGTTTAATGAAGAAAGTACAAAAATTGAAAGCTTAACATCCCTTCAAATCATAGTAAATTAGAATGCCAAAGTAAATATATACTCGTAAAAGGCAAAGTGTAAGACAGAACGCACTGCTGATAATTTTGAAAGCACAAGCATCGAATAAGAGAAGGAATTTGGGTAAAAATTAAAATATTATCCTGGGTTAGGTGTCGTCGAAACAATAACTCCTCATGAAAAGGCTTGTAAACTGTTTAATTATTACTCTACATGCAATGTTATTCTATCGTTATGACAATTTCGGTACAATGTATCTTTTTCTTTAGACGGCTAGGCAAAATATTAAAACAAATCACATATTTATATAATGTGATATAATCAATCATGCCTCATAACTATATTTATGTATTTAATATGCAATTTAATAAAATTTGCTTTGAAAAAATTAATAAATATTGTTATTGAGGTTGATGAATTACAACACACAATATAAATTCGTCGTATGTTTAAATGTTTTATCCCATTCATCTGAGATACGTTCAGTTTACCGAAACGATAGTAAGATAGCATGAAATTGTGTGTAAATTAAAAGGTAAATTTATCACAAGTGCTTTAATTAAAATGAATCGACATTATATAAATTAAATAGCTAACAATATATAAATTATGTAAATTAAATAGGTAAAATATTAAAATTATCATCATCACTTCATGTAAAATTAGACAATCATAATATTTTTAGACAATCATAATATTTTTAGTAAGGGTTACTGAACTTAAAGCAAAATGGCAAAATTCATTTTTGAGTACCTAAGAATTAGTTGTTTAAAAAATTACATACATATTTTCACCTACAATTGATAACTACATTATCGCATTTTCAGCACATGATAATTGTTTGCTAACATTTCATGTGCCAACCATATTATTTGCGTTTGAACTAATATCAAATATCATCAATTTTGCCCATGAAGCATAATTTTCTATACAATAGGTCCATAATTTGCTAAAAGACATACTGTGACGCACAACTGGACATCTGGAAAATGGGAACAAGATATGGATTAAGAAAATCCTTTCTTCATTGCATTGAAGCAATAAAATCCAATAGTACAAAAAAAACTAAATTAGTTATTTGCCGAAGAAAACCCCATTCATCCTAAACTCGTATGCCATAAAAACAAGCAATTACATTTTCTTTGGTCATTTCTTATCTGGTTGCATACATACGAGTATAAGTTACCAACTAATCAAACAGGCGTCAGCGTAAACATACCTGTCACGTTGCATTCGATCAATTCGATCCAATTTCTTTCCAACTTACCTGCAGCCGGAAATAATGCACGAGCTGCAACATCAGCACAAACCAAATTGGAATCTAAGTAATAATATTCATAATTGTAATTTCTAAATTCAATTCAATGTTAGCTCTTGTTCAATAAAGTTCAAATTTTTTTTAACATAAACTCTAACCGAGTTTTTGATTGGCGCCCAACGTGGGGCCTGTTGAAGTGCAGTTTCATTGATACTTAAAATAAAGTAAAATTTCGTGAAGTGATTTACACCTACCTACGAATAATCATTCCAAGGATACCAGGATCACCAAGGAAATTTTACACCAAGAAACGGCATTAATCGAGGAGAGGCCCCTTAGTAGCGATTATAAAAGGAACCGCAAAAAGGACGTGTAGGAAAAACACAGCCGCCGAGATTTTCGACAAGGCTCCGGCAACGAACTCACATCAAATACGAGCATGGGAACATTAAGCATTCTTTCTGTAATGTAAGTTATATTTTTCTTTATGTAAACCATAAATTTCAAAAAGAAGTATCAAGCATTGCCTATAATTCGAAAATATTGCTTTTTTAAAAAGAAAATACACACATTATTACCAAAATATAAATTGATAAAGTGAAATGGTATGATCTAGGACTTAAAGATTAAATAAAAATTTGTGAAAGTGGTATGATCTGTAAGTCAAGGAATAAATAAAAATTTGTGAAGCAAATTGTGAAAGTGATATTGTTAGGCTCGTGAAGTTGCTTGGTTTTGAAGGAACGAAATCCTCATTGGTCGCATATTGAAACCCAATCGGCTATTGATCGTAAAGTCCAACTAATTCTTGATTTTACTCTAAAATCTGAGTGAGAATTACTTTGTTCATTGGCGTGATTACTTAACGTGGAAAATCCATTTACTAAATTTCACCATTTTCGCGAACTTGTGTCGTTGTGGTCAATAGGATACCAGTAATTTGCGGTCGTTTTACTTGAATTCACTCCTGTGAACGTTCACATTTATTGGCTGCTAAAATCTGGGCCCATTAAAACGGTGCATTGTGATTATTTGTAGGAAATTTTAAGAGTCCTTAACTTGCTGATTGCACAAGGATAGTGTTTATCTACTTACTGCGAAATATGTCCAATCCGAATAATTTATTAAGACCACAAGTTCTGGAGTTTCCCAACCTTCTTCCGGAAAATCCCCAAGAAAACCCGGTTAACGAGCAGATGGTGCAATTAATTTCACAAATTGTGTCATGCACTCTGCAAACTGAGGGTCGAAGGATCTTCAATTCCCTTCTTAATCCTGCATCTGATATAAATAACGATGTAGATGTACTAATAACTTTTGATGCTAATCGGGACCTCTCTGCCTTAGACAAGATTCCAGACGTAGTGAAAAGTTTAAGGGAATTCTCTGGGAACCCTGGAGAATTTAATTCTTGGAAAAAGAGTGTTAATAGAATTCTTAAGATTTATGAGTGTATGAAAGGGACACTGAAGTATTACGGGATTTTTTCGGTAATCCGTAATAAAATTGTTGGCCAAGCGGATATCGCATTAGAGTCGTACAATATGCCTCTAAATTGGGAAAAAATTGCAAAATGTTTAACCCTGCACTACGCAGACCAGCGCGATTTAGGAACGCTTGAGTATCAGATGACGACGCTGGTACAAGAAACAAGGACCATTCCTGAATTCTATCAAGCGGTCTATCACCACCTTTCCCTAATCTTGAACAAAATTGGTTCAATGGAGCTTAGTCAAGAGTCCCTTAGTATAATGACCCAAGCTTATAAAGAAAAGGCACTCGACACATTTGTTCGAGGACTTAGAGGCGAATCGCCAAAACTCCTCAGCATTCGGGAGCCCGTGGACTTACCACAAGCGCTACACCTCTGCTAAAAACTGCAGAACATGGATTACAGAATAAAGCATGCCAATGGGTCACAACATGGAATCCGAAGATATGATCCTGCACCTCCAGTTCCACCTCGGAGAAATCAACAAAGTTTCGCTCAACCACGGCCAATACCAGCCCCAAGACAGCAGTTTAATACTGAATTCCCGTACAAACCCCAAAATTTTCAGCAATTTAGGCAACCTTTCCAGCAAAATTACCAACAACCGCGTTTCCAAAATCCCCGTCCGCTGCCTCCAAAACCTCAGCCAAGGCCGGAGCCAATGGATGTAGATCCTTCTATAAGATGACGAAACATCAACTATATGAATCGACCACGATATCCCCAACAGCTTCAAAAACGTTTACCGTCTCAACAGGTTCAGATTCCGAATAAGGTTCAAAGGATTTTCTGTACAGAAACAGATGACGACAATAACAAAACGATTGAAGAATACACGGAAGACATAACTAACGAAGATGAAAACCATGACCCAACACTAGACGAATACGTTGAGTCAAGTGACAACCCGGATCAAGAGCAAATGGAACAATTCAAGGACATATATTTTTTAGATTAAGGTGCTCTTCACTTCCCTATTTTGAACATGAATCCAGGAGCGGAGAGATACTTAAATTTCTGATAGACACGGGATCAAATAATAACTATGTCCAACCCCGGGACATTAAAAACCCTCTTCCAAATGACAAACATTTCTTCGCAAATTCCGTCGGTGGAAATATTTGCATAACACACCATTCCTATATACAACCCTTTGGCGCATTTACAGAAAAATTGAAATTTTTTATTCTTCCTAGCCTAATATACTTTGATGGCATAATAGGGAATGACACCCTAAAAAAACTCAAGGCAGTTATCCACACAAACGACAACTACATGACAATTTTATCAAATATCCATATTCCACTTAAACAATATATGTCTCAAACCATTAACAACATCAATATCCGAACCCCTCATTTGCGCAAGGAACAGACAGACAAACTGATTTCGGTGATAAGAAAGCATCATGAACTTCTGTCTGAGCCAGATGAGAAATTGACGTATACTACAAGGGTAAAAGGCGAAATCCGAACAACAACTAAGGAACCCGTTTACTCCAAATCTTATTCCTATCCGATGGCTCTTAAAGGTGAAGTCCAAAAGCAGATAGCTAAGCCATTGCAGGATGGAATCATAAGACCCTCTAAATCGCCTTATAATTCACCAGTTTGGATAGTTCCTAAAAAGAGCGACGCTTCCGGCGAAAGGAAATATCGCCTGGTAATTGATTACCGGAAGCTTAATACAGTCACTATCGCAGACACTTATCCAATTCCCGAAATAAATGGTGTACTTGCAAATCTCGGTGAGAACAAAATATTTTCCATCCTAGATCTAAAAAACGGTTTCCATTAAATTCCACTGAGGGAAAGCGATATCGAGAAAACTGCTTTCTCGATAAACAATGGAAAGTATGAGTATGTCTGTCTACCATTCGGCCTGAAAAATGGTCCAGCTATTTTCCAACGAGCCTTAGACGACATTCTCAGAGAAGTTATTGGAGAATGTTGCTATATTTACATCGATGACATCATTATATTTGGAAAGAATGAGGAAGAACACCTGCAAAACCTCGATAAGGTTTTGGGAATTCTAAAAAATGCAAATCTAAAAATACAATTGGACAAGTGTGAGTTTTTCAAGGAGCAAGTCGAGTTTCTGGGCTATGTGGTTACCAAGGACGGTATAAAAACCAATCCGGGAAAGGTAAAAGCCATTGTCGACTTCTCTCCGCCTAAGACGTTGAGGGATTTACGCTCCTTCCTAGGAATGTCAGGGTATTACCGTCGTTTCATAAGAGACTACGCAAAGATCGCGAAACCCCTGACATCCCTTTTAAGAGGGGAAGATGGACACGTGTCCAGGAATCTCTCCAAAAGTTTTAAAATTGAACTTGATTAAAATGCTATGAAAGCATTTAACAAATTGAAAAACTCGCTAATATCAGAGGAAGTCATATTATCCCATCCTAACTTCAAAAAAGAGTTCGAATTAACAACGGATGCTTCAAACTATGCCATAGGAGCTGTTTTGTCACAGGATAATAAGCCTATAACATTTTTGTCCCGCACCTTGTCAAAAACAGAGGAAAGTTATGCCACCAACGAAAAGGAAATGTTGGCAATCATCTGGGCATTACAATCCCTGAGGAATTATTTGTACGGTTCACGGAAAATCAAAATATTTACTGACAACCAGCCACTTACGTTTGCATTAAGTAATAAAAATACCAATGCCAAACTTAAAAGGTGGAAAGCAATATTGGAAGAGTACGACTGCGAACTAAGATACAAACTCGGTAAGGCAAATGTTGTTGCAGATGCCTTGTCAAGACCCCCTTGTGACACTCTGGTGAATACAATGACCACTACGCAACATAGTGCTGATAGTTCCTATGGAAACCTTATACCGACAGTCGAAATTCCAATTGATGTATTCCGAAATCAGCTGTTATTGAAAACAGGTGACGAAACTAGTTATCAAATTATTAACCCATTTGAAAACTATAGAAGGCACATAATAATCCAGCCTGAATATACGGAAATCGACATCATCAACGCGTTTAAGAGATACCTCGATCTAAGTACCATCAACGGACTGCTAACCGATGAGTCCACCATGGGACTTATACAAGAAATTTATCCTCTCCACTTTAGAGACTACCGAATCCGGTTCACGCAAAGAATTTTTGAAGACGTACCCAACGAAGTGGAACAAGAAGAAAGGATATTGACGATACACAAAAGAGCACACCGCAACGCGGTAGAAAATCGGTTACAACTTCTGGAAAACTTTTACTTTCCTAAAATGGCCGCGAAGATAAAGAGGCTCGTTAACAAGTGCACGGTCTGCAAGGAGAATAAATATGACTGCCATCCCAACAAATCACTTTTACATCCAACCCCGATCCCAAATTATCCAGGTCACACAGTTCATCTAGATATCTTCTCCACCGAAAATAAACATGTCTTAACCGCTATAGATAAATTTAGCAAATTCGCTAAAGCAAAAATACTTCCCTCTCGCTCTATCGAAGACATGAACGGGCCCTTAACGGATATATTATTTGCTTTTTGCGTGCCCGAGAATGTTGTTATAGACAACGAAGGTGCTCTAAGATCTACATGATGGAAGATGACCTTAAGATCAAAGTCTACCGCACACCCCCTTACAAAAGTGAGGTTAACGGGCAAGTGGAGCGATGGCACTCCACCCTCATAGAAATTATGAGGTGTCTCAAGAAGGAAGATCCTAAAAGGCCCTTCGAAGAACTCTTAGAAAGATCCGTAAATGAGTACAACTTTACGATTCACTCCGTAACAGGAAAGAAACCCGTAGAATTATATTTTGGAAGGAAACCACAAGTAGGTCCTGAAGATTTGGAAAGAGCACGAATGAACAACATTGAAAAACTTAAACTTAAACAAGACAAAGATATAAAATATCACAACAAGACTCGACAACAGACAAAAGACTATCAACCTGGACAGATAATATATGTTAAACAGAACAAGCGTAGAGGTTCCAAACTAACAGCTAGATACAAGCAAAAAATCATTAAAGAGAATAATAACTCAACTGCAGTCACTGAATCAGGCAAAGTTGTGCACAAGGATAGAATAAAAAATTGATTTCCTTCCAGGTGCATCTTACACACCGTCCATTCAAACATACAAATCCTGGACTTCTCTAACTCGCAAGTAATAACAGTCGACTTGGGACACGGGAAAATTCAAGACGGAAATTTCAAGCTGATCCATGTAGTTGACCTGGACCAATATGACAACTTTATATCGGATATCCACAAAATCACCAATCTCCCAATGGTACAACATCATACACTTGCGCGATACATCAATCATGAACTCGAACAAATGCAAACCCTTGTTAAAAACCTAAAACCACATAAAGTAAAAAGGTCTCTAAATTTTATCGGTACAGCATGGAAATGGGTAGCAGGGAACCTAGACCACGAGGATTTTGTTACAATTAAAGAAAAGATTACTGATGTTCTTAAAAATAACAATAAACAAGTTGTAATTAATCAACTTTACAATGAGCGCATAAAAAATATCACTAAAGTCACCAATGATATCCAAAAATTATTAAAAGAAAGCAATGTGGTCAATGATAATCTTGTAACGGAAATGAAATCTAAATTGAAATTAGCAAAGGAAGAATTGATTAATTTAAACTATGCCATTCACTGGGCTAAACTTGGAATTGTAAATTCACTTATACTGTCAAAAACTGATGTTAAGATAGCCACAGATATTTTAGATAAAGAAAATTTACCATACCCAACAATTGAAGAAGCTTTGGAGTTCTCAGAAGTAAAAGTTATTTCAAATCATAATACAATCCTTTATATTATAAACATTCCGATCACCACTGAAAAGACATACCAGGCATTGCTCATTAAACCAATAAAGAAGCAAAAATTTATAACAGAAATTCCTTTTAAAAAGATATTAAAATTTAAAAATGAAATTTATGGTATTTCCAAAGAATGTAAACTGTTAAACTATTTATCGATTTGCAAGACATCAAATGTAATAAATATAAGCAACACAACCTGCATTCCCCACCTGCTCAAAAGTACCAGCGCAACATGTAATTGGGTAAATAACCAACACGTAGACACGATTGAAGAAATATCATCTGGCGTTATTTTCCTGAACCAATTCAACGGCACTTTAGAAACCACGGAATCCAATCACGTCCTTAATGGGTCATACCTACTGAAGTTCCAAAACTCAACCATTAAAATCAACGGACAATCGTTCACATCTAAGGAAGCCTCCTCCTAAGAAGCGTTACCTGCTATATTGCAACCAAACACGATGAGTAACGAGTACCATGAGTTGCTATCATTGGAAATGATGAAGGAGCTGCATATTAACAACACGAATGAAATTGAGATGCTGAAGGACAGAACTAACATCCAGCTGTTCAGTACATATGGATTTAGCATCATCATAGTCACTCTTTTAGCAGCTGCCATAATACGCAAATGCTGCAAGGATAGGAAGAAAAGCTCCCCAGTAATAGTTCAACCGGTTATAGGAACACCGGCTCCTTTACCAACAATAGAGTTACCATCACCATCATCCACCTCCACGCAGCCACGATTCAACGATCTCCCCTACTTTTGATGACGATTGTGGACACTCGGTCTTAAGAGGGGAAGAGTTAACAACTAATCAAACAGGCGTCAGCGAAAACATACCTGTCACGTTGCATTCGATCAATTCGATCCAATTTCTTTCCAACTTACCTGCAGCCGGAAATAATGCACGAGCTGCAACATCAGAACAAACCAAATTGGAATCTAAGTAATAATATTCATAATTGTAATTTCTAAATTCAATTCAATGTTAGCTCTTGTTCAATAAAGTTCAAATTTTTTTTAACATAAACTCTAACCGAGTTTTTAATTTATAGTCATACATTTGTTATTTCTTTCAAAAACCACATGTAACGCATTCTTGCATCAATCAGGTAGTACGATACGAACGCCTTACAAATAACTTTCGAAAACAAAACATTAGGGTGTTAGCATAATTTAGGGTAATAAAACGAAAAGGGATTATCTTCACATTCAAAGTTCTGGCTTATGAACCAAGGATATTCCTAAATACTAGGGTACAACTTAACAAATATTTTGCTAGCACCTTGCATAAAACCCAGACAAGGTGGATCATATTCTCGACATTGTAATTTTCTATGAAAACGAAAATTGCATTCCCACGTTCACGGAAAGTACTGTCAGCAGAAATGAGTTTCTTCGTAGACTTTAAGTAAAAATTTAGGTAGTTGAAATTTCGGCATTAAAAAATAAACGTCAGAAACCACCCTGATTCGTATTTAAAAAAAACAAAATTCGTTAATTATTATTAACTGGTGCCCAACGTGGGGCTACTTTTCTTGAGCGTGCAATATATTTAGTAGAAGTTTGAAAATATACCAAATTATCCTAGGATAATAAGTTCACCAGAGGTCGAACATCGTGCTGAGACCAGACGCAGTGAAAAGCTTGATAGTATTTTCAGGCGACCCCGGAGAAATTAGTTCTTGGAGGAAAAGCGTGGAAAGAATCATTAAGATTTACGAGCACCTTAAGGGGACGCCAAAATACTACGGCATCCTATCCGTAGTTCGAAACAAAATTGTCAGCAACGCCGACATCGTTTTAGAGTCCTACAACACACCATTAAATTGGGCGAAAATTTCAAAGTGTCTCATGTTGCACTATGCTGACAAACGAGACCTCGGTACGCTTGAGTACCAAATGACAACATTGGTGCAAGGATCAAGCTCAATTCAGGAATTCTATCAAACTGTTCACCAGCATCTATCTCTCATCCTGAACAAGCTATATCTAATGGACTTGAGCATAGAATCCTCAAACATAATGACACAATCATATCGAGATAAGGCGCTGGATACTTTCGCTAGTGGGTTGCATGGAGACTTACCAAGGCTACTTAGTATCCGCGAACCAGCGGAATTGCCTCAGGCTCTGTATTTGTGCCTAAAATTACAAAATATGAATTATAGGGCTCAACATGCGAGCAGTGCGCAGAATATATTACGTAATACTCAGCCACCACCTACTCCTCCTCGTCGAGGCATTCCAGTATCAGCAAGACCTGCTCCTATCCCTGCACCCAGGCGCGAGTTTTACTACAAACCAGCTCATTATCCCCAAAATCCCTAACAGCCTCGATTCGATCTGCAAAGGGTAACTTATCCACAGCAACGGCAGTTCATAAGCCCCAATCTTCTTCTACCAAAGCCTCTTCCAAGGCCTGAACCTATGAAGGAGGATAGGTCAATGAGAACCCAGATGGTAAATTACGCCAACAGGCTCCCAGATTACCAAATTATGCAAAAACAATCTCTACCACAGCAACATTTCCCACCAAACAAGCAGCAAAGAATTTAAAATACTGAATGGGAAAGTGATGATCCCTCTCATGAACCATACGACATATCCTGCTCGCAATACGATAAAGAAATCGAAAATGAAGACGCACATCATAACCAGACGTTATCAACGTATATAGATATAATCGACGACAGATCGCTAGACGACCCAGAATTAATGGAAGACATTTATTTTTTACGATAAATCGCTCTTTGCTCCTCTATATCGAACTCAAACCTCGGAGCGGAGAGGTACTAAAGTTTTTAATAGATACAGGTTCCAATAGAAATTATGTGCAACATAAGCACATTAGGCACGCAATCCCCAATATAAGAAATTTCTATGGGAATTCGGTTGGAGGAAATATAGAAATTACTCACCACTCATTTATAAAACCCTTCGGCAATCACACTGATAAGCTGAAATTCTTTATTTTACCGAGTATCATTTCCCTTGATGAAACTATCGGTAAAGATACTCTAAAACATGTCCGCGCAGTAATACATACAAAAGAAAATTTCATGACGATTTACCCTAATATTCACATTCCTCTCAAGCAACTTAGATCCGAGACAGTAAACAGTATTGCAGTGAAAACTGATCATCTCTCCCGGGATAACACGCAAAACTTAAAGCAATAATAAGCAGAATCAAATTGACATACACGACAAGAGTGATAGGAGAAATAAGAACGACTACAAATGACTCAATCTATTCCCGCTTTTACCCATATCCAATGGCGCTGAAGGAAGAAGTAGAAAAGGAAAATTGCTGGAAAATAAATAATTCGTCCTTCAAAATCTCCCTACAACCCCCCGGTGTGCATCGCCCCGAAGAAGATGGACGCATCGGGAGAAAAAAAAATAGAGAATGGTAATTGACTACCGAAAACTTAATTCGGTAACTGTCCCGGACAAATATCCCATTCCTGATATAAACAAGGTTCTTGCCAATCTTGCCCGAAATAAATGTTTTTCGGTGCTAGACCTAAAGAGTGGGTTTCATCAAATCCCTCTAAAAACCTCCGACATAGAAAAGGCAGCATTTTCCGTAAATAAGGGGAAATTCGAGTTCACACGATTACCTTTCGGACTGAAAAATGTCCCATCAATTTTCCAGCGAGCCCTTGACGATATCCTTCGTGAGCACATTGGCAAAAGATGTCACATTTACATCGATGACATTATCATCTCTTGGGAAGGATGATACTGAGCACTTCGAAAACCTTGACAAAGTTTTCAAAACTTTGAAAAAAGTAAACATGAAAATTCAGGTTGATAAGCGCGAATCCTTGAAGGATGAGGTCGAGTTTTTGGGCTACATTGTCGGCAAAAGCGGCATTAAAACAAACCCTAAGAAAGTTCACACCATCGTTAACTTTCCCCCTCCAAAAACTCTTAGAGACTAACAATCGTTTCTCGGTATGCCACGCTTTTATAGACGTTTTATTCAAGGCAACGCAAGGATAGCCAAACCCCTGACATCCCTTCTCAGAGGGGAAGACGGACGCGTGCCCAAAAATATTTAAAAAAATAAAATCGTCAACCTTAATTCACTGGCACTTAAAGCGTTCAACAATTTAAAAAGTTCACTTATCTCTAAGGACGTTATACTAGCACATCCCGACTTTAAGAAAGAATTCGAACTCACCACTGATGCTTCAAATCATGCTATCGGAGTCGTCCTTTCTCAGGACAAACGGCCTATTTCGTTTCTGTCGCGTACTCTAACCAAAACGGAAGAGAACTACGCGGAAAACGAAAAAGATATGCTTGCTATCATATGGGCTTTGGATTCACTGAGAAGTTACCTGCACGGCTCACGAAAATTAAAAATCTTCACAGACCATCACCCTCTCACATACGCTCTTAGTAATAAGAACACTAATAGCAAAATGAAGAGGTGGAAGGCTGCCCTGGAAGAATTTAACTACGAAGTCAAATACAACCCCGGAAAAGAAAACATTGTTGCCAATTCGCTTTCCAGACCTCCTCAGGACACGTAAATAAATTCAATGACTCCTACTATTCATAGCGATGACAGTTCGACACAAAACTTGATCCCTACCGTGGAGACTCCAATCAATGTATTTCGAAGTCAGTTAGTTCTAAAGCTCAGTGATGAGGGCAGTTACCAAATATCGCACCCATTCGAAAATTACACAAGGCACACTTTAATCAAGCGAGATTTCTCAGATAATGACCTAATTAACATACTAAAACGATACCTCAATCCCCATACGCTTAACGGGCTTTGCACAAATGAGGAAATTATGGGAAAGATCCAAAGAATTTACTCAGATCATTTTAGAGACAACCGTATTCGCTTCTCTGAAACCCTAGTCGAAGATGTTGCTAATGTAGTTGAGCAGGAGGAAAAAATTATTCAAACCCATCATCGTGTCCACAAGCATGCCGAAGAGAATAGACTCCAAATACTGAAAAACTTCTATTTTCCTAAGATGGCAGCGAAAATAAGAAGTCATGTCAATCGTTGGAAAATCTGTAAAGAAAGTAAATACGATAGGCATCCAAACAAATCTCTCTTGAATGAAACTCCGATCCCAGCTTATCCTGGCCACACAATTCACATTAACCTTTTTTCAACAGAAAAAAAAACTTGTCTTAACAGCAATGGACAAATTCACTAAATTTGCACTAGCCAGGATTGTTGCGTCAAAGTCAACAGAAGACATTAAGCAACCTCTGATAGATATCCTTTACTACTTTTGCATTCCTGAAAACGTTGTCACTGACAACGAAGGATCGCTAACCTCAGCTTCCATAACTTCACTAATGGAGGATGTCCATAAGACTCCACTGTACAGAAGAGAAGTCAATGGACAGATAGAGCGCTGGCACTCAACCATTACTGAAATTATGAGGCATTTGCGAAAAGAACATCCTCAACAACCATTCGAAAATCTTCTCCGGCGCGCAACCAATGAGTATAACCAGACAATACACTCAACTACAAATAAATACCAGTCGAATTGTATTTTGGACGGATTCCTGGTATTAACCTGGATGAATTCGAAAACATTCGCCTGACAAACATAGACAGACTCAAAACTAAACAGAAAGCAGACATTGGCTGCCACAATAAAAAAAGAAACCCAATTAAAAACTATAATACCGGTGATAATATATTTGTAAAGCAAAATAGAAGGAAGGGTTCAAAATTATCCCCCCAATACAAACAAGAAGTTGTTAGAGAAAATAACCATTCCACAGTACTAACTGAATCAGGGAAAGTCATACACAAGAGTAATATCAGGAACTAATCATTAATTTCTGGCTCACGGCTCACATCGTATCACCCAAACTCCAAACTTTGGACTATTCAGGATCTCAAATCGTCTCGTTTCATACAGGACAGTCGAAAATACAAGAGGGCAACTTTAAACTAATACACGTAAAACACTTAGATGACTACGAATATTCAGTTGAAAAACTAGAACCAATTCTCAGTAGTGCAGCAATCCAAGACAACTCCCTCATCCCGCTTTTATCCTACGAAGTACAACAAGTCCAAAACCTCATTCGCAACCTAAAACTCCGCAGGTTGGGACGATCACTTAATTTCCTCGGAAATGACTGGAAATGGATGGCTGGAAGTCCTGATTACGAGGATTTCATTACCCTAAAAGCAAAAATTAATAATTTTCTGGAAAACAACAACAAACAAATAGTAATCAACCGACTGTATAACGACCATACAAACAATATCACCCGTATTGCGAACGGAATTAAGAATTTGATGAAAGAAAATGATCAAATTAATAATAATGTTATACTCGATGTACAATATAGATTAAGATTAATGAAAGAAGAGCTGCAAAATATAAGTTACGCTATACACTGGACAAAGTTAGGCATTGCAAATTCACTTATGCTCTCTAAATTCGAAATGAAGTACGTTACAAAATTATTAAACAATGAAATATTACTATACGCTACAATAGAAGAAGCTCCTGACTTTGCAGAGACAAAAAATATTACAAACAGCTCTCCACTCTTATATATTTTAAAAATTACTCTCACAAAAAAGGAAATTTATCAAACAATGCTAATCAAACCTGTCAAAGCCAATAAAGTAATCAATAAAATTCCTTTCACAAACATTTTGAAAAATGATAATGCAATATTTAGTATCAAAAGAAATTGTAAGAACATTAATAATCTTTCCATATGTAAACTTGTAAATTTAGAAAACATAGAAAATTCAACATGCGTTCCGAACCTCCTTTGCAGCCACTTGCGAAAAACTGAGTGCCCAAAACATCCAGTCCGTAGAAGAAATCTCTAATGGTGTCATCCTACTCAATCAGTTTGTTGGCCTACTAGAAGCAAACAATATAGCACATAGACTAAATGGGACCTTCTTAGTAAAATTCGAAAATGAAACGATCAAGGTAAATAAGGAAACATTTATCTCTCGAGATAAAACGAATATCAAGGAAATAAAACTTCTGCAAATCGAAAAGAATATCCATCAAATATCCACCTATAGTCTGACTGCAATTATCAGCATCATTCTACTTACCACCATTTTTAAAAAATTTTGTTCGAAATCAAAAAACATCAGTTTAAACGCTGAAATATCATCCGCACCAGAAACAACCATTGAGGCTCCCCAAACATCTGAAAGTACGAGTAGGCCATCTTCCCAAATATCTCAGTATCAACCAGAATCCTCCTTGGATTCGTTTTCCTTGGAGCTGGTGCGATTTAGCACCCTAGCTCCCTTCTATCTGTGAGCAATAATTTGCCCACCATTATTGACGAGATTGTGCTATTCTAATTACTGTCAATTAAATTTTTCTTGAAGTTAGCGCGGATAGTTGGATAAGTTTCTTTTGGTAGTGCTTTGCGTTTTAGGATACCCAGGGTAGTGTTAGGATGGTTGTCCACTTTGTCGAGCAGTTTGAGTGCTTTGTCACGTACGAATATGTCAACAGGTTCTATTCTAAGGTCCTTGTATATGTCCGTATTTCTAACATACCATGGGATTCCGAAAATTTGCCGAATGCTTTTGTTTTGGATGGATTGTAGTGCCTTTTTGTTGGTCTCTGTCGTCTGGTAGAAGGCTGTACTACCATATAGTAGCGTCGGTCGTATTATTTGTTTGTAGATCAGCAGACGGTTCTTGATGTTGAGTTTCTTGGCCTTAAGGAGTGGAAAGAGTTGGGATAGTACATTGTAGCAATGTCCTCGTTTGTTGCGTATGTGGTCGGTCCAGGAGAGTTTGTTGTCGAATGTCAGTCCTAAGTATTTGGCTGTTCTGGACCAGGCAATATTTTCGTTTTCTACAGTCAAAGTTTTCGGTTGTTGTTGTCTTTTTCTTGTTATAAATAATGCCTGGGTCTTGTCTGAGTTTAACTTGATCTTCCACTTGCGAAAATACTTCAAAAGTATGTCTATGGAGAGTTGCAGTTTGGTGGTGATGACTCTTGCTTGTCTGGATGAGTATAAAACACAGGTATCGTCGGCATATAGGGACTTGTGGACATTCAAAGGCAGCCGAGGTAGGTCTGCAGTAAAGATGTTGTATAGTATGGGGGAGATGGGTGATCCTTGTGGGACTCCAGCTTGAATTGGCCGCATGGTTGAGAGGTGGTTGTCAATTTTGACACGAAATGATCTGCCTTTTAGAAAGGAGCCAATGATTTGGATGAGCTGCAGTGGCATTTGGGATTCATGCATTTTGTAAATAAGTCCTGCATGCCAGACTTTATCGAAGGCTTTGGCCATGTCAAACATAACCAAACCCGTTGATTTCCTGCGGTTTAGCCCTATTCTGATGTGTTGGACCACCCTAGTAAGCTGGAGTTCTGTGGAGTGTAATGGCTTGAAGCCAAATTGTTCTTCTGGAAGTATTTCTTTTTCGGTAACAACCTCAGTTAGTCGGTTTAGTAGCACCCGCTCTACTATTTTCGACAGAGAGGATAATAGGCTAATGGGTCGCCAGTTTTGTGGGAACATGAGGTTTTTACCAGGTTTTGGAAGAACAATAATTATTGCCGATTTCCATATTTTGGGGTATTTTCGCAAGCGGAAAATTTCGTTAATTATCGCTGCTATTGCATCGAGAATATTATCCGGGAGCCATTTTAACATGGTGTTTGATATTAAATCAAATCCCGGTGCTTTCCGTCTGTTCAGTACTTGTATGATGTCTTTAACCTCTTGAAGACAGGTGCTTTGTATTAGATCGGAGTCTGTAATGTCTGACCTCATGAGCCTGTTGGTCAACCGATTGACGTGGTCTTCGTGTTCGTCAAGGTCCTCCTCGTCGGATGAATTTTCACAGAACTGTTGTTCTAGAGTATCTGCGAAGGCCTCCGCCTTACCAGAACTGTCGAATTTGATACCGTAAGGGCCGTGAATTGGTGGTATTATAAGTTTCTTTTTAATACGAAAGTATTTGGAAACCCTCCAGAAAGCATCGCTCCCAGGCTCCAGACTTTGCAAGAAGCTCTCCCATTGTTCATTGCGGAATTTTGATATCCGATCACGTATTTTGTTCGTAATTCGATTTGCTTCCTGGCGTAATCTAGGATCACCTGTGTTCCTAGCCCTTCTCCGAACTCGATTCCTCCTCCTTATTAAATTTTTGATGTCGTTAGGGAGTTCATAGGGGTTCGTCACCCTTGTCAGAGTTGTGACTGTGTTGTCCTCTTTTGCCTGTATTATTTTGTCTGTGATTTCTTCTATCATTTTCTCTGTGTCGCTGGCTGTTTCAGGTGTTTGAATAATGGTTTCTTTAGCCAGTGCGACTTGGAAAGCTTGCCAATCAGTTTTCTTCTTTACTTGTAGGGGTTCGTCTATGTATATTCCTCCTATTAAGAAGAGCACCGGTTTGTGATCGGATGAAAGTTCGTCGAGGACTTCGATGCGTACATCGTGTTCAAAGGTACGTTATATACCAATATCGAGAGGATAACTATTTCGGTAGCCGTAATGTGTTGGTTCGTTGGGGATATGCAGGCTTAGTGGATTATCTGTGATGAATCGGTTTAACTCAGTCCCAGCACGATTGCTTCTCACAGCTCCCCAGCTTCGGTGATAGGCATTGAAGTCTCCGGCAAGGAGTATGGGACCCTGAAAGTCCAGAAGTTTTTTAATATCTTCAATGAGCGTAGCTGCCTTCGGGTGGCTGTATACCGAGACTACCATGAATTCAAAAGAATCCATCCGCACTTGAATTGCAGTAGCTTCTAGTGTTTGTAACGTAGGTGTCAATACGAGATTATGGTTCACATTCCTTCTCACAAGAATGGCCGTTCCACCTCCTCTGCCTGTTGTTCTGTCATTTCTGTACAGAAAATAGTTAGGGAAGCGTAGGCGGTTTCCAGGCTTCAGAAAGGTCTCCTGGATGAGAATGATGTCAAACTTATAATCAAATATAAGTTGAGTCAACTCACCAGTCTTATGAAGCAGGGAATTTGCATTCCATGTGAGAATGGTTAAATGATCCATAAAGCTCATTATTGTTTCTTTGTCAGTGTGCTGTTGAAACTGTTTTGTGATGCAAACATTCCCTGAATCATTTTCGCCATCATGTCTTGCATCATGGTTTGGAATTGTGTTTGCATGGTGGCAAAGAGTGTGTCCATGTTGTTATTTGTGTTTAGTGGAGTGTTTGCTTGTTTTTGTTTTTGTGTGTTTTTATTTTGTTGTTGTGTAGATGTTGTGGTAGTTTTGTTGTTATTAGCAGCTGCAACTTGTGCGAACGATTTCCTGACATTCACTGGGTTCCGAGGACATCCACCATAGTTGGCTGGATGTTCTCCACCACAGTTCACACATTTCGGCTTTTCCTCTGCTTTTTTAACGCATTTGGAAAAATGGTGGAGCCCATCGCATTTAATACAACGGGCCTGAGCGTGATAATTTCTGGAGGAGTGTCCAAACTGCTGACAGTTGTGGCACATAACTTGTCCTGTACGGGGGCGTTGCGCTTCAACAGTGCATATGAGGTGACATATTGCCCTTATGTTGTATATGTCAGTCTCGCTTTTGGAAGGAGGACCTTCACCAACCTGGATGGCCCATCTCGTAACTTAATATAGTGGATTTCAATGGGGTGAAATCCCTGGCTCTCCAGATCTTCTTTGATGTCGTCAATCGACAGTCCATACAGACCCCTGATTACCACATTTAGATTCCTTTCTTCAGGAAGGATATACGTATGGTATTGTATCGTCATTTCCGTCAAGTATCTTGTGAGTTTTTTGTGGTCTTGTGGTGTCTCTGGGACTATCTGGATCCCTAAGTAGACCCTTTTGGCGGATTCATGTTTTATTCCGAGGTCTTTCATGTCCTTTAGGACCTGGGTCCACTTTTCAGGCTCTCGGAGGATGACAGGTACCGTTGTCCGTTTTTTGTCGTCGTCTGGGGATTTGGATGTGGTGGGCGCTGTGGGGGTGGTCTTCTTTTTTGGTGGGATGGCCAGCTCTGGTAGAGCCATTGAGGGACCCGGCGGTGGCAGAGCAGGAAATTCCTCATCCTCCTCAGCAGAGTCTTCCTGCATCGACTCATTTTCTTCCTCTTCTAGGATTGCTTCCTCTTCCATCGCTTCTTCTTCTGAAGAAGGAGGAGAGGGCGGCGGGCCCTCTGATGAGGAAGATGAAGACTCCACTTTTCTCTTTTTGTTTTTAGTTTTCTTTTTCGATTTAGCCAGCGCCAAATCCCTCAATTGCTCCATGAGCTCTTTGTTAACTCGGCGTTGTTCTGCCAACTCCGAGTTAACCTCTAACAATTGCTGTTGAGCCTGCCTCAACTGCTCTATGACTTCGTTAAGCTGTGCCTGCACAGCTTGCGAAGCTTGCAATTGTCCAATCAGCAGAGCGATCTGCTGATCTTTGTCCATTGTGGATATGTCTGTCATATCCACAATCCACCCAAACTAAACTCACACACTAAGAAACCTATCCAACTATTTTCACAATTTTTGTTCGGACCAATAACAATAATTAAAACAACACGCTCTCGTAAACAATGTAAGCAAATATCACTCACCCAGAAGAATCCGTGCCTTTTTGCCAGCTTGTTCTTTTCCTGGTATTTGGAAATCTTCCCTCCTGTTCGCACTTTCACTGTTTATACACCAGCTATATAATCACTGCTTATATGAACTCACTCACTAAATCACGAATTCGACTTCCGAATGTCCGCAATGATGCACGGCTTCCACAAGACTGCGGTTCAACCAGAATCGACCCAGCGAGGAAGGTTTAACGAACCCTCATACTTTTGATAATTGTTTTTAACGGCGGAGTTAACAAATACTTTGCTAACACCTTGCAATAAAACCCAGACACGGTGGATCATATTCGCGACATTGCAATTTTCTATGAAAATGAAAATTGCATTCCCACGTTCACGGAAACCACTGTCAGCAGAAATGAGTTTCTTTGTAGTCTTTAAGTAAAAATTTAGTTAGTTGTAATTTCGACATTCAAGAATAAACACCAGGAACCACCCTGATCCGTATTTAAAAAAAAACAAAATTCGTTAATTATTATTCACTTACATTTCTACAATTAAGAACTTTACCTGTGAAATTTAATAACAGCCTTGTTTCAAATTATAACATCCTCTCTTCCTGTGAAGGGTACAAATAGACGGTGCTTCATTTACACTGTTAATTTATTTAAACTATTTTTCATCTCTACGAATGGTTTTCATTATTTAGCCAGTATCTCTCAAAATTATTCGCAGAGACTTTTATGCGTAAGTTTAAAATTATCAAATTAATTAAGAAAACACTATTTGTACAAAATAACGTTTGAAATACTTTTATGGCAAAACATATATTTATGGGCTTTTAAGATTTTTCACGAAGTTAATTGAATTCATATAGAGACGCTGACCGCTTGATGTTAGCAAATAAAGTCATATGCTTTTATTCATCAATTTACTCACTTTTCTTTTCCTCGTTGGTGATTGTTGCTATTGCTCGCCGCTTAGCTGGGAAGGCTGTTGCTAAAAAGAGAAACTTCGTTTATTGTGAAATTTTGGAATGTAAAACATACGATCTCGCTTACCAAATTTGATTCCTCATTGCTCACATCGTTTATGTTGAGCAGGAATTCCAAATCGTTGTAGCACCATAATACCGGCTTATAAATTTGTTCGGCACCCATTCCCCTTTTCACTGAATTTCCAATTTTTATTTTTCCTTTACACAATTGGCTTGGTAACGTTTTAATTTTATTTTTTATGGCACTCACTATCACTCCTGGTTTCATTTACTCAGCTCTTTCAATAAAATTGTACGCTTGTAGGCGAAATTTTTTTTCAAATAATGTTTATGCCTTGGCTCAGACAAACATGGCCTCTGCTTGTAATAATTTATTAAATAACGTGTAGCTTCTCGCGTCCACCCATCCACGCATCCATTTTTGTACGCAAATCAAATACAGAAAATCCTTTTATAACGACTACCTTCTTCACCGAATGTTCAATTCGGAATGATCGCCGGCGTTTGTATAAAATTTCCCCCAACAAATGATCAACAAAATAGCTTCAAAAATAGCAATATAAATAACGAACTAAGAGATATCAAAATGCAAGTAGTACCCAACCACAAGAAAAAGAAACTACTCCATAAAAAAGAAAGCTATAGACCAGCATCACTAATAAGTACCCCGCGAAAAATAATAAACTGCCTCATCAAAAACAGAATTTCTAGTGACATTGAACACCAAAACCTTCGGAGTGACTTCTGTTTTGTTTGCAGAAAAAGAAAGTCA
Source organism: Odontomyia ornata (assembly GCA_963969285.1). Lineage (NCBI taxonomy): Eukaryota > Metazoa > Arthropoda > Insecta > Diptera > Stratiomyidae > Odontomyia > Odontomyia ornata. Next base: position 321,679,775 of record OZ017738.1, read on the forward strand.
GCCAATTCATGTATAAACATTATAATACATCTTCTTAATAAAAACAATAAAGGTAAAAACATTATGATCATCAACTGTGGTGTTGCTAGTGCGTACGAGAGAGTCAATACCACGGAACTGTTCAACATTATGTCTAACTTCAACATCAAGAAGGAATAAATATCTTGGATCTTAAAGTTCCTGATGTACAGAAAATTTCATCTTGGCAAGAATTCGACCGAAATAAATAACGGACTTCCGCAAGGGGACGTACTGAGCCCACTCTTTATCAACCTCTGCACATCTAGCCTTCATAAAACCACAAATAGTCAAAATACACTCATTCAATTCGCTGATGACTTTTTAATAATAAGCAAAGGAAAAAACAGACCAAACAATTTCAATTATCTATAGCTAAAATTCAATAACTTTACAAAATTATGTAATAGGTTAAACCTTCCCCTGAACTTGGAAAAATCGCAAGCCATTGAATTCTACCCTAATGGGACTCACTCCAAGAAAATAAAATATGGTAACAGTCAACTAGAATAGGTAAAAAATTTCACCTTCCTAGGCAGAAACTTTAACAACCAAAATCACTTCAACGAATTTTACAATAAACCAAAACAATCAATATAGCCTTCAAAATCAGCTCCCCCAAACTAGGTCTTCCCCCCAAAAAGGCATTAAACACTTTCAAATCACTAATAAGACCGGTAATAAAAACTAATCTAACTAACATTATTCACGCTCCCAAATATTTTCTAAACAAGATAGACAGTCTTAAAGCCAAAGCCATAAAACGATGCCTCGGAGTCCCTATAACTGCACAAAATATACTAGCGCTTGCCCTAGCCAAGAATTACCAGGCAGACTAAGAGCTGAACAACTCCTTGCCAAAGACATTAGAAAAACTTATACCGCCAAAACTTCCGCGAAATGATTACGGAAAACCAAATAACTCCAATTATACCACAATATATAGAAAATGGTCACACAATCGAGCAAAAGAGATCATCCCATATAGCAATTCTCGATTTGGTGGCTGGATTATTCTTTTGGATCCCGAGTGCAAGACAAGAACGTAGCTTTCACCAAAACGACAACTCCAGGAATTCTCCCACGAAGGAAACGACAAAAAACATCGGGCCGCCAAGGACACGCCTCGAGGAATCAGTGTTGATTTTCTTCAGTGTTGATTTTCTTCAGGCTAGCGTGCAACGCTTCGCTTCCGCGAAGCGGAAAATTTACCGGGGGCTCCCGTCGTCGAGTTATTCGAGTTTAGGTAAATATAGTCTTAGATTTAAGGCAAAATTGCTTTGAGAATGGTTTACAATGATAAGAGTTAAAGAAAAAAATACTCCTGGAGATTGTTTTAAAATAAGTAGCATAACCTGCTAAATAATAATTAACATTGAACTTTCAGTGAATTGCATGTACTTTTATTTCTTTTCTCACAAACAAAAAAGGGGTAAAATGCGATAAAAGTGAAGTGTAATACTTGATTGGGGAGTGATTAAGAAAATTTCAAGGCGCTCATTTTCTGCGGTAATAATCCACAAGTGCTGGAGTATATTTGGTCTTTTTTTGGTGCGAATCCCAGCTCACGGTGAACTTAATTCCTCGTAAACTAGGATTTAGGATACTTAGATTGCGGAATTGTCGCGGGAGTTAGTTAGGTGGGTTGTCCTCCTCTTCTAGGCTAGTGCACCGATAAAAGCAGTGATTTTTCCCTCACAAAAGTGAAGACTCCAGCGCGAGCAAAGCTCGTCTCGAGGCTTGGGGGACAAATTTATAGGTAGACGAGTGGCGCCCACGCCCGTCTCCGACGGAGCGACCCGGGACCCAAAACGCCCCCGGCCGGAGTTAGAAGGTATGGTTGAATCATCTTCTCGCGAAAGTTTTATCGCGTAACACCCTTTATAACAGACCTAAGTCCCTGCTACTCTTAACTGGATCGCAAAATCGGAAAAATTTTACAGCTTCGAATTGGTTGACAAAGCAGCTAAACTGGCCATAAAAGGCTAAACTAGCCATTCAAAGGTCAACGGATTTCTAGAACGGGATGACTCTATTAAAAAGATCAACGACTCCATAAGAATGGCACGAATATTATCAAAATAACAGCAAAAATCTAGCATACAGCCCCTGGCTACAAACGGACCTCATGTTCAGAACAAAACCATGGTTTCACTATTTCACCCCAAATAGTAATACGCAAAAACAAATAAATAGAATCCTCAACAGAGCATACAACCACAAGCGATTTAAAAAACCAAAAATAGTTCCATCCCAAGGGTGGAAATGGTCTGACACCACAGATTATCTTGAACACAGAATCCTAAACTGTAAAACTTTAAAATTCTTAAGGAACAAGTACGAAATCTTTCAAAATAACGATCCGACATCAAAATTTTTTAACAAGAACAATGAAAAAGCAATTACTCAGTTAATTGCATCACTTGAAGAAGACTAACTCTTAATTTCCCAATAGAAGCAATCGATCAAATAATCTACTAACCATTTCAAACTAATACCAACATACTGTCCCCGTTGGACAAATATCGACATATCGATGGCTTGTGCGCTTAAGCTATAGGCAGAGGAAAAAAAACTTAGCTAAATGTCTTTCTCCTCTCCCCCAAATAAAAAAGAACCTTTGTGCGGCCACCACGGCTTTCCACTCACTACTGCCGCTCATCCACCATAAAACCACCTATCCAATCAAGATCAGAATCCTCGTTCTATCTTATGGCTTTGTCTTCTGGTGCAACCTGTCATCAGCCCAAATGGAAAAGCTACGCACCAAAGAACCACAGATCCTTCGTCATTGCACGAAAATTTGGAAGAAAGATTTGACAGGCCGAATGAACCGTCACCAAAAAGTCTATGACAAAGCCCAAATCCCTCCAATAGACTACTTTCTCACCAAAATAGTCCTCAGGTTCCTCCATAAGGCCGAATCCCCCTCCAACCCCTTAATTACTCAATCCCTCAACACTGGCCCCGACCTCCTAGATGCAATACGCTTCCCAAAACCCTTTCCCCAGTACTTTTTGCTTCTCAACGACAGCAGTCTCATCTTCGATGCTGAAAGTAGAATCACGCTCTTCAACAAATCTCGTCATGGGAAACCGAAGTTCTCTGAGTCATTGTTTGTGCCCCCGCGCAAAAGCCCTGATCACAGATGCTCTCATCACCCCATTTAGGACTACGCTACTATCCCCTAACCCCCCCAACCCACATTCCCATCCCTGCATCGTTGCCCTATGCTATCCTTGCCTATTCTCCTGCATGATCCCCCCTGGTGTTATGTAATTCAATGTGTTCGTCCGTTTTCGTTTCTCTTTTGTTTTGATTTCAGAATCAATGGGTCGGAGGCACCTTCTGCTGCCACCGACATTAGATTAGTAAGACTCTAGGTTAAGACAAATGATGTGTTATATAACTAAATTAAGAAAAACCATAGATAAGGAAATAGTCCGCTAGGTTAAGCAGTGTGTAAATTCGAGCTAAGTTTGAAATGTAAATATTATAAATTTGGAATAAATGTAATGAAAAAATCAACCCTACCTGAAGTTATAAATATATTAATAAATTGATAAAATAATTAAACTGATTTTTCTTCGCTAGATTCTATTCGTAACGCCAAATTTTCTCATATTTCATTATTTTGGTAAAAAGTCCATTGATTTCGTATTAATAATCACACAAAGTATCAAAAAAAAAGAAAAAAATAATTTCTTGTATCAAGATAGCACCATTATAAATTTCAGTTTTTGTACATTTATTACCATTGGCATTGGTTCTTATAAAAAAAGGAAAATTATTGTATTTGATCATTTTGGATAATTTTACTCTTTTAGAAATATTTACATGCAAAAACGATTAAGTATTGCTTTGTTAATATACATATACTCATAATGTATACTTACGAGTATTACTTCGCACGATTTTTTTTGTGTTTTTAGAAAGAGACATGTCCATGAAATTTTGAAATTCTTGCTATGTGCGAAATGTGCTTTTGTGTCAATAGTTTGAGAGAAAAGTGGAATTAAGTTTCTTAGTAACGAATGACTTCTTTCACCCTCATTCATATAAATATAAATGCAAAATACATATTATTCCCCAAGATAACTGATTTGGAAACTCTAACGCGTGAAAAAAATGAAACCAATGATATTCTAAGGCGGATGATGATTTCAGCTGCAACGTCGTTAATCTCAGCAACCAATGCATTTACAGCCTTCACTAGGAATTTACCTTATCAACCAATATCAGCACAATAAGTTTTATGAAATGCAATTCCAAACACAATTACAAGAGAACGACCCCAGAAATGATTCATCTCCGCAAAACTTGATTCCGAACTTCACACTGGAAAAGTCGAAATCTAACCTTTCTTCTGCGAACGGCACGTGTCGTGACCCTTGAGGATGGAACAAATACACAGGTTACGTCTACAGAGATTGCAGGAGAAAGGACAAGACCGAGTCAACGGGGTTCGCTTGTAATTTCCTTTCCAGTACTTCTCAATTTAACAACCGAACCCGGGCGTGGGATTTTATTCAAGCCAGCCACAGAAGCAGGAAAAAATAGATTCCCCGAATTGCTTTTGTTACACATTCGTTTGTCTTTTTCGGATGTGCACACTTTTGCTTGTTGCTGCTGCTAAGTTGCTATAGCTGTCTCATTCCAACCTCATCATCTGGCCATGGGCAATCTCTCTACTTCATATGGCGCCATCATTCGGGTCGAGTTATGTCCTGTTTGTTTATTTGATTTGAATGAGTTTATATCCGAACGCATTGAGTTTCTTTCGCATTTCGATAAAATGTTAATCGTTTCGGCAAGACGCTTAGCTATTTCAATTGCACTTATTGCGTGTTTAATGTAAGACGGTATTCCTATCCCAGACGACCTCCCGGATGCATCTCCTTTTTTTTTGTTAGGGATGTGAATGTCATTTATGCACAGAGTGTGGGAGTCCCATGCTCGAAAGAAGGCAACTGGACTACCCACTAAACACCTCCCCTGTCAACCTGAGAACCCAGCCTGGAACCGTTTGACACATTACTTCGGGCCAGGTCTCGTTTTGTTACGCCGTGAGGCGCCTTCAAGCTAGGGGATCCCTTTCCTAGCGGGAGGGGAGAGGGGAAAAGGAAGTGCCAGACAAGCGATCCCTCAGCCCCAACACCCCCGACTGCTACGAGTCCCTTTTATCTTTTAGGACTGCCCGAGCATAATGTGCCACCTGGTTCCATTTGTCAACCGATTCGAGCATCACCGCGACTATATTATTCGGGGTGAGCTCTACCGTCTCCCTGTAGAGGTTACTTCGCAGCCTGACCCATTTTGTGCACGCAAAAAATGCGTGGCAGGCATTGTCCTCCTCTCCTGGGCAAAACCAACAATCGGGGGACCGTGACTTACTAATCTTGTGCAGGTAAGACTGAAAACACCCATGCCCGCTCAAAAGCTGGGTCAGATAGAAGTCAGTCTTACCATGCCTTCAATTTAGCTACGGTCTCACGTCCGGAATGAGGCGCACAGTCCACCTTCCCTTCGTGCAATTCGGATTCATCTCCTCTTGACAATCGAATTGTGCACTTAAATTTTAAGCGTTTAGTTACTTATTTCCGCCATCTTAGGCAGACAGCTTGAGTGAAGTTTCTTAAGAAAAATTCCATTTAACAAAAGTTTTTTTTCTTTGTTTACGGTGTTTCATGCTTTTGCATTGTGATATTTTTGGGACAAAAGCTTTATTAAAAACGTCCATCAGAAAAAATAAAAGTGAAACTATGAAAAATCTGAAATTCAAAAGTTAACATAAATTATAGGATTTATGGGCAGACCTCGGTGAGTACCTTATTATTTATAGATGGTATTGGTGTGACTTGGTGACCTTAAAAAACAATATAGGAATAAAGGAAAAAATTAAGGAGAAAATAAAAAGAAATTTGTGTTCAGGACAAATTCACATCCAATACATGGCCATGAGGGAGGGTGTTACGAGTGATCCTTGTTTCCCACCCGACCACGTGGAAGGAACCCTCCCGTATACTATTCACGCAAGACCGTAAGAAAACGAAGAACTTATTTTGAGCACCGGGATAGATAAGCCACCGCGAACCAAAGTTTAAAGTTAGGGATTATAGTGAAAAAGAGAAATTTCAGATAGTTGTTCGAATTAAAAAGCACTGTGTAAAGTAGAGTAATTAACCGAATGTATGTAACTAGTACGTAAGTCTGCAGATAAATCCACTTCCACACCAGACAAGGAAAAGGAAAAGTTTCCGCTGATGGGACGCCAGAACAACGAGAATAAATGGCCATTGACTGCGATTCCTCTTACGTTGTAGCTTCAATTTTCAGCGCCCTTGAACATCAGGACACAGAAACTATCACAAGGTCGCTTTGCGGTACCACGAATCTGATGGGATATTGTGGTGGTGGCAGTTTGCAGGATACCTACCAAGTATCGGGTCCACCAACAGACTGACAAATCACCTATATGAGCCGTGAAGCGCACCAGGGGTTGGAGTAGTTACATTCGATCGGAAAAATACATAGGGACATAAACCCAGCAAATTTCTGCCTACAGAGATGCAAAATTGACCGATTTAAGCGTATCAGCACACGTTACGGCGACAATAACTATAACAACCGCAACTAGCAATGATGCTAGAATCAATATGAATTCAAGAAATAAACACACTCGTTCTACTCACCGATCAGGCTCATTTAACACTTCAAATCAATCGAAAATATCCTGTTCACGTATGAAAAATTCACGAATGTAACCATGTATGATGGAATATGCCATCAGCTTTTCGTTTTTGCTTTAAAATACATTTTCGATAAATAAATAAGTAAGCATTTAAGAATGTGCTAGATGAAGGGAAATTTACATTTCAATACCCCATTATGACAGCAGTTTGAGTGCCGCTGGTAGATTGCGCACAGCTAGAAGGAAATTCATTTCCCCCGAAAAGAATTTAACGGGTTCGCATTTGAAACGAATTGATGAGGGACCCGGGAACAATGAAATCTTCCTCTTTAGCAGAACGACCATTGGCGGCGACGGAACCAACAAAAAACTCGGAAGAGATTGATCACGGATTGAATTCTCATTGACGGCAACAGAAGGATTGAAGTTGGCGGCGGGAAGCCAGTTTGCTGAATTAGTGACAAAAAAAGACGTTTCGAATTGGTGGTGGGCCGGCAAGTACCTGGAAGTTGTGGCAAAATCACCAGAGGCGGTGAGCAAGAATTTTGGATCGGGGGCGAAATTATAGTTGTGAATTTTTGGGAAAGTTTTAGATTTTTTTAAATTGTAGTGAATTTAGATTTGGTTTGCGTTGTGAGCTTGGCTCGCGGGTAACGCTAAAAAGTAAGCAATATTGAGCTTCTTTCGGTAAGCCCAGTTGAAGGTTCAAGGTGGTCTCCTTTATAATTTCGGGATACCGCCTTATAGTTTTTCCTGCCTCCCAGCTTAGTAGAATTTGCTTTCGCGGTTGGTTTGTGTCGGTGGGATTTTTTTGGCGTTCGGTTACAGTAGTGGTTACTATTTGTGTGTTGGATATTTCCAATTTAGGTGCTGCAGCGAAATTACTCCGATACACCGTCCGCTCGCTTGGCGGTTGACGTGAGGGATTAGAGTTTAAGCGAGTGGCACCCACATCCATCTCAGGCGAGTTAAATCGGGGTGAAGGGTGACAAGGGCCATGTGAGAAGGCACCCTCCGACACCGGACCAGTAAGAAATGGTGAAACAAGAACCTCAACTAAGGCTTGCACAGAAGAAAATGACAAAAAGAGAATAAATGCAAGCAAAGCAAAGGTGAGAAGGAGAAGTTTTGCGGTAGTAACACGGTAACGGAAAACATGGTTAACACAGTGCAGCCGAGTAACAACGGGCAGGCGAACGTGTCCACGATGTCGTAAGCCACGGCCAACGGCTTGGAAGCAAAAAGTTACACGGTTAAGCTAATGGGATGCCAAAAGTGAAAACTCATCGATACAACTTTAACTCCAAAAACGAAACCTTTTCTGTAATATTTGAAATAAGATTTGATGGAAAATTTGATGATTTAAAATTTTCCCCTATCCATTTCTTTCTAATCAACAAGGACTACTAAGTATGCTCAAGGACTACTAAGTATGCTCAGCAGAGTGGATTAAAACTTAAAGTTTTTTCTGGGTCGCCACAGGATGCCAATGATGCGATGGGTAATAACATTTAAAAAACAAAACACAATCTAAACGCCTTCGTACCCTGCAAGTTCATTTATAGATACTGCGTAGTTTGGGATATAGATCTCGACTTGGGTCTAACGGAGTTCATTTAACTGGCGGAATTGGAAATGAACTAACAGACATCAAAATCTTGAATGCTGTCAGACTAAACAGAAGAGATCCCAACAACTCTACACAGTACATCCCTACGCAAACGATAAAGATTACAATCGAGGTAAACACTCTACCAGATTATTTGAAGATCGCGTATCATAAAACCAAAGTGGAATATTTTAAATACAGGCCGAGGCAGTGTAGAAATTGTAGAAGTTTGGGATACTCCACCCCGTCCTGCAAGGATAAGGACAGAATGCGATGTTATGTCAGATGGGATGTTTACTTTATAATAGCAATGAACACATGGCCACGGACCAGTATTGCCCAAAATGGCTAAAATACAAACATAAAGTAGAAGTTAGTTCAATCCTCAACGTCACCAATAAGGAAGCTAGGAACATCATAAACAGAAATATTTTAGATACGATGGACTTGATCTAAAAATAGTACACATGTCGAAACCGTCTTCTTCTAACATTTTTCTTCTCTAATAATTTTTCAGAAAAATTATTAAATCAATCTCGCAGTTTCGTACGAGGTGACCGATATACTCCTCAGGAGCTGCCACATCAGTCACCTCGGGGCAGCTCGACTGCGGGGTTCCAGATGACTACGAACCCATATATATATATGCTGCAGCATGGCAGTGCTGCAAGCTCTATCGAGCAGTAATTTCCACATTTACGCAGTGGTGGCGAACTTATAAGAAAATTTTGTTTGAGGATTGCTGGTTGTCCTAAGTGAAAGAGCTACATTGTTCTTTCACCCTATTCACCTATTATGTTGATAGCTAAAATGCTCGGGTGAAAGAACAATGTAGTTCTTTCACTTAGGACAACCAGCAATCCTCAAACAAAATTTTCTTATAAGTTCGCCACCACTGCGTAAATGTGGAAATTACTGCTCGATAGAGCTTGCAGCACTGCCATGCTGCAGCATATATATATATGGGTTCGTAGTCATCTGGAACCCCGCAGTCGAGCTGCCCCGAGGTGACTGATGTGGCAGCTCCTGAGGAGTATATCGGTCACCTCGTACGAAACTGCGAGATTTTTAATGGAACCAGCCTATATGCTGGAACCAGCTGAAGTCCATCGAGGGAATAATGCTATTATATTGATAGCTAAAATGCTCGGGTGAAAGAACAATGTAGTTCTTTCACTTAGGACAACCAGCAATCCTCAAACAAAATTTTCTTATAAGTTCGCCACCACTGCGTAAATGTGGAAATTACTGCTCGATAGAGCTTGCAGCACTACCATGCTGCAGCATATATATATATGGGTTCGTAGTCATCTGGAACCCCGCAGTCGAGCTGCCCCGAGGTGACTGATGTGGCAGCTCCTGAGGAGTATATCGGTCACCTCGTACGAAACTGCGAGATTTTTAATGGAACCAGCCTATATGCTGGAACCAGCTGAAGTCCATCGAGCGAATAATGCTATTATGTTGATAGCTAAAATGCTCGGGTGAAAGAACAATGTAGTTCTTTCACTTAGGACAACCAGCAATCCTCAAACAAAATTTTCTTATTAAATCAACTCAATTATGCCATTTTGCCATTTTTCGGTAAGTTGAAAAATTCCACGTTCGAAGAGGCGTTGGTTTGTAGAAGCGAAGAGCTGGTTCAACTTATTTTTAACAGTCTGATCGGAATCGAAAGTTTTACAATTAAAAAGGATTGAAGTCTGATGGTGCTGTCAGGGCTATGGGGTGGACGTGGTATTAGTTCTCAATCGAGCTCGATTAATTTTCGACGGGTTATCAAAGAGGTGTGGAGTCTTGCGTTACCATGATGGAGCATCACGCCTTTGTGATTGGCCAGTTCAGGGCGCCTTTTTTAATTTCAGACATTCAAATCAATAATTTGGTTTCTGGGAAGCAGTTCAAAGTATACTTTACCCTTGTGATCCTATCACACAGATAGCATAATATTCTTTTGGTGAATATTGGTTTTGGAGGTCGATTGTGGCCGCTCATCTTGCTTGGTCCATGGCCGTCTTCGGACTACGTTATCGTAAGCAATCCATTTTAAACCATCCGCTATGATTCTTTTTATAAATGGGTCGTTTTGATTTGATTTGCATATGTTAATGCGTTTGGTGAGATGAATTTCCTATGACTCGTGAGGAACCCAAACATGCAGTTTGTTTACGTAACCTAGCTGTTGTAAGTGCAAGTAAACGGTTGGATTCGATATATCAAGCTCTTCTGCTATCTCTTGAGTTGTCAAACGCCGGTCAATTTATTTTGTCGTCATCAGTAGTGGTTGGACGACCAGTATGTGGTGCAGCTTTCGCATTAAAATTTTTAGAACGAAAGTAAGCAAGCCAACGCTGAAACTGACGTTCAGTAGGGTAGTCCGCAATATAAACTTCAAACGATTTCTTTCGAGCTTGCACCGCATTTTTGCTGTCGGAAGTAAAACAATAAAATATGCCAATAATGCTCTCTGTTGTTTACTAATGATGCCCAGTTTTTGACCGACGATAGTCTAAATACTAATCTTTAAAATGGTATATAAAATAATATAAGCCACCAATCACTACTACATGAATAATGCAGCTGTCATCTATGAGAAAAAACAAAAATGTTGGCTGGTTAAAATAGAGTTAGTTTAGAGCAAAAATATATTGTTTGTACATGCCATGAACGCTTTTCTTGAAATCCATCAGTTCAAATGTCTGCATATTGTACGTTAAGTATAAAGCCCTTCTGACATGAGCGTAGTTCTGTCCACCCAACTTGTTTGAATTTAAAGACAAAAACGTAAAATTCAATTAACAAAATCGATAGGATTGATATGAGTTTTTTTGCCGTGTACTCATTGTAACCTTTTCCGATGATTTATTTCAGATTTTTCGGATCAAAGGGGTCTCATCATGATTTATGTACATTTACCCTACCCCTGCACCACAGGGTGCAGACACTGCCAGTTTAAGATCTTTCATTTAATGTCCATACGATCTTCCTTTCAATAAGGGCCACTTGTATATGTAGAGAGAACGCGGTGATGCAAGGACGGACATCTTTTTAATCTATCTGATGGATGAAAAGTAGTGATGCTAACCGTCCCATATTTAGCGGGACGTCCCTAATTTTTGCATTTATTTCGATGTCCAGCCGAGATAGAACAAGTCCCGTATATCGGTCAAAACATAAATACAAATGTACGAATATTGCGCGAGTTATGTATAAAGTTCAGATTCATCGCTGACTTACCTGACACCTAATTGTCTAGACAGATCATATTCTAAATTCTTCATATCATCTAAATTATTTCTCACGTTGTTCTTGCACATGCTGTTTGATCAGCATTATTTAAAATAACATTTTTGCATTACTTGAATTACATTATTATTTGCATTGTTTAACGTAAATGAGCTCAGTCCGTGATTATCTTTTGTTTCGGAAACAACTAAGTGTTCGAATAAATAATTTAAAAGATCAAAACCTTTGTTTTTTTTATAAAACGGATGTAAAAGTCTTGTAACTGGCGCAGTCGTGCGGATTTAATTTTTGCAAAAATTTTTTACATTTTCTCGGGAGTAAACGCGGGAAGTAAAAGAAAAGTGCGAAAAACGAACCGTGATTAACAGCAACCTGTGAACCTGTGAACCTCGAAGGAACATCGAACAACTGCCACGAGTACTACAAAGGATAATCGTCTCGAAGGATCATCGAAATGAAGGACTGGATTTTAATTTTAGTCACGTAAGTCTAAGCAATTGAACACTTTCCATTCATTCCTATATATTTAACAATAAATCCTTTATATATTGATAAATTCCATTTTATAAAGTGTTATGGTGCCAGTGTTGGTTTAGTGTAGTGCAAATTAAAAGAAAATTATAACTAACTACTACAAAGTGAATCGAACTAATTGATTCCAATTGCACTTTGTTCTACTACAGAATTTTCTTTGAAAAATTGAATAGTTTAATTATATTTTCAAATCGCCACCCCTTATGCCATTTTTCAATAGGAGGAGTCGTAATAATCCCTATCCGCGACAACGAACTTTAAGAGTAGTGCCGTTAGAAAATATATCTGTTGAACAAAATAGTGGAAGTGAGGTTGATTTAGGTGATTTGTTTGACGCGAACCTTGATTTACCCGAAAATAGCGAGTTATCGGAACGTTCCGCCCATTCACTAAACTTAACGATTGATCCGGCAATGGCGACCATAGCGGATGTTTTTAACTCCTTAAGAGTTCCTGATGCGGTCAAGGACCTACCGAAATTCAACGGTAATCCTAGACTGCTTCGAGATTTCATCGACAATGTCGAGGAAATTCTCACGATTATATCTCCAACTTCACCTGCCTATGGCAAAATCCTCTTGCAAGCCATTCGCAGCAAAATTGAGGGTCCCGCCAATGAGGTCCTTAGCATGTACGGAACACCCTTGGATTGGGCGGAAATGAAGAAAAACCTCACGCTTCATTACAGCGATAAACGGAATGAAACCTCTTTGATTCGTGATCTGCATAACACACGCCAAAGTGAAAAAACTGTTGAAAAGTTCTATAGTGAAATAATAGAACTCCTTTCTACGATGATTAATCACGTTCTCATCCATGAAACAGATGGAAACGTGATCAAGGCCAAAAGAGAATTATTTTCAGAAATGTGTTTGAACAGCTTCTTGACTGGACTTCGCGAACCTCTCGGTGCAACGATCAGAGCCATGAAGCCAGACTCACTTGCAACAGCATTTTCTTATTGCATTCAGGAGCAAAATATATTCTACGCAAAACACGATCACTCGACTTCACAAAGAAAATTCCCAACAAATCAAAATACTTTGTCTAAAGCTCCAATTCTCCAAAATTTAAAGCTACCCACATATCCTTTCAATGGCAGTAATTCTCAACCACAGTTTAAGTCTAATCAACCTTCTTTTTTCGCAAACCAACCAATGTTTCGTGCATCTCAACCATATCCCCGGCCTACCCAACCAATGTTTAGACCTCAACAATCAGGACAAAACTTCTTCCCTCAAAGAAATTTCTCAAATAATAATTTTAGTAGTTACCCAAGTTACCTGAATAACCAACAATTTGGATTACAATACAATCGACCGGCGTTACCTAGGCCCAAGCCAATGCATACAAGCTCCGGCAATACACATTTACGCAATAACCAAGCCAGACAGACGCAACAACCAAATTTTTCTAATAATAATTTCTTTCGACAAACAGGACCTCCCCGTTTTACTTCTAAAGAACTTCACAACATAAACGAAATTGAACCAACTACCAAAGGCACAAACAATACCATATATTTTCAACCCGCTCCGAATAAGACTTACAGACAAGAACTCGACAATTTTTATTACTACGAAGACCCTGACGCAACGGACATTGCCCAACCTAGTGCAGACTACTACGAACAAGACGTCCAAGGACTAGACCAACCTAATACGATTTGCGAACCAGATATTAGCGAAATCGATGACGAAAATTTTATTATAGCTGCCTCACACAACCAACAGGATACATAGACATAAATTCACACGGATCTAATTTACCATACATTAAAATATCTTCTCCATTTGGACGCGACTTGAAATTTCCAATCGACACAGGTGCTTCGACTTCATTCATCAACCCTGAATTTGTACACTCTAGCCAAATCGAAAATACTAAACCCGTTATAATTAATACCGTATTGAATAAGCATGTGTTAAGCAAACAAGTGATACTTCCAAATTTCGTTGAATTTAGGCAACCAGGCGAGGTGAAATTCTTAATCTTTAGATTCCACCAATACTTTGATGGGCTACTGGGTTTGGATATTTTATCCAAGCTATGAGCGAAGGTCGACTTAGCAAGCAAAGTACTGTCCATCAATAATGCCTCAATTCCCTTAGAATTTAAACCCAATATAATCTCCAAGAAATTCATTGTACCAGCATTATCAAAATTTATAGTTAAACTCCCTGTTGATGTTCGCGATGGCGATATATATATTAAGGCTACCGAAGTAGCGCCTAACCTGCGTATCGAGGAAGGTATTTATAAAGCCAAGGACTGGTACAGCTTGATAGCTATCAACAACACATCCAACGATGAAAAACTTCTTTTCCTGGAACAACCACTCAAAGTTTCGGAACTTTCAAAATTTATAGACATAAACAACTTTAATATCGATCCCATCACCAATGCTGATAACTCTTCACCTGATATCACTAAATTGATCCGTACTTCCCACTTAAACGAAGAGGAGAAAAAACTGATTACAAAATTATGTCAAAATTATGACGATATATTCTTTCGGGAAGGCCAAAAGTTAAGTTTCACGAACAAAATCAAACACTGCATCAAAACAACAGACGATGCACCCATATACACTAAATCGTACCGATACCCCTATATTCATAGGGATGAAGTGAAAAGGCAAATTTCCGATATGCTTGACCAGGGAATTATTCAACCGAGCTACTCACCATGGAGCTCACCGGTCTGGATAGTTCCTAAAAAGAAGGATGCAAGTGGCAAGCAAAAGTGGAGGTTAGTTATCGACTACCGAAAACTAAACGAAAAGACGATAACTGACCGTTACCCTCTTCCAAATATCACTGATATCCTCGACAAATTGGGAAAGTGTCTTTATTTTTCTACATTGGACCTCGCAAGCGGGTTCCACCAAATTGAGATGGACCCCAAGGATATCAAAAAGACAGCCTTCACTGTCGATAACGGGCACTATGAATACGCACGAATGCCTTTCGGACTCAAGAATGCACCCTCAACATTCCAAAGAGTCATGGACAATGTTCTACAGGATCTTCAAGGAAAGATTTGCCGAGTTTATCTTGATGATATAATTGTCTTCTCAACATCACTCCAGGAACATGGCGAAAACTTGAGAAAGGTCTTTAACAAGCTTTGTGAAGCAAATTTTAAAATACAGTTGAATAAATCAGAATTCCTTCATAAGGAAATAGCGTTTCTAGGCCACATCGTCACACCAAACGGAGTAAAACCCAACCCCGATAAAATTAAAGCAATAAAGAACTTCCCGATCCCTAGAACACAAAAGGAGATCAAAATGTTTTTGGGCTTGATCGGTTATTACCGTAAGTTTATTAAGGACTTTGCCAAACTTACTAAACCCTTAACCGAGTGTTTAAAGAAAGGCAGAACCGTCCAACTTACGGAGAAGTATGTTCCAGCGTTCAACTTGTGTAAGGACCTCCTCACAAACGACCCCATCTTACAATATCATGATTTCGGGAAACCTTTTGTTCTGACCACCGACGCCAGCAATTATGCGATTGGCGCAATCTTATCCCAAGGACCAATTGGTAGCGACAAACCCATCTGTTACGCTAGTAGAACCCTAACGGACTCTGAGGTCAACTACTCGACGATCGAGAAGGAGTTATTGGCGATCTTATGGGCTGTCAAATATTTCCGGCGTAAATTTCAGATAATAACGGATCATAAACCCTTAACTTATTTAATGAACTTAAAAGAACCCAACTCAAAATTAATCAGATGGCGTTTAAAGCTTGAGGAATTTGATTATGAGATTGTATACAAAAAAGGAAGTCTAAACTCCAATGCTGACGCCTTAAGCAGAATCAAGTTAAATGAAACTAGTCCTTTCAAACCTATCGAAGCCAATGCCAATGAAACACTTGACAACGAAAATAACACCTCACTTCAAACGGAACATGGCTCCACCATACACTCAGCAATCGAAAACTTGGATGATGGCATCCCGATCTCAGAACGTCCCTTGAATGAGTTTACCCTACAAATTGTTTTAAGAAAAACCGACAAAACACCCAAAACGACACTAGCAATGCCTTTCAAAAACAGACAAAGACGAACCATTCAGATGCACTCATTCGACGAAAATAATGTCTTAGAACTATTCAAAAAATTCCTAGCACCTAATAAACTTAACGCCATATATACATCCGACGAAATCTTTAAAGTAATATAATCCGTCTATTCAAAATTCCTTTCTCAGTCACGCACCTTCAAGTTAATTCGATGCATGGAGCTGATCACAGACATAACTGAAACAGATGAGCAAGACAAATTAATTAATGAATATCACCAAAATAGTAACCATCGAGGTATCAATGAAAGTTTCCAACACCTTAAAAGAGACTTTTATTTCCCCCACTTAAAAGAGAATAACAAAAATCATTAACAACTGTGAAACATGCCAAATCCAGAAATACGATAGGAAACCATTGAAAATCAAATACCAAAACTCCGATAGCCCTCAAAAACCTCTAGACAATATATACGTAGACATCTACACCATAAATGGCAAATCAATATTTACAATTATAGATCGCTTCTCGAAATTTGCCGCCGCTTATACCTTAGAAACCAAAAATAGCCTAAACATCGTTAAATCATTAAGACATTTCATAAGCCTTTACGGTATTCCCAAAAAATTAATAGCAGATCAGGGCACAGAAATGACATCAATAATATTCAAAGATTTCTGTAGGCAGTACAACATAAAAGTCCACTTTACATCTTTCCAACAAACAAGCAGCAACGCTTATATTGAAAGATGGCACTCTACCCTTAAAGAAACTTACAGAATAATCCTAGAAAAACGAAAAAAGGAAAAACTGGACACGGACCATGATGACATATTAAACGAAGCACTCATAACTTACAATAACGCTATACACTCGACAACCAAACTAACCCCTCATGAAGTATTCTCTGGTAGAACTCATACCTTCGATAAACAAGTCAAATTCAATGATGAACACGATTATTTGAAAAAGTTAAACAAGTTTCGATCCCAAATTTATCCAAAAATCAAAAGACAAGTTGACGAAATTGTTAACAAAAATTTAGAAAAATTAAATAAAAACCGAATAGAAGCACCCAGCCTGAAAGAAAATGAAACAGTGTTTCGCAAAGAATGCAGAAGAAACAAAATAACACCTAGGTTCAGTAAGCACAAAATCAAAACCAATAAACAAGTCACATTAATAACAACAAAAAACCAAAAGTTACACAAATCCAAAATAAAAGCTAAACGTAAATTTCAGGGTAATGCTGATGGCGAAAGGGCAAAAGATAGAGATACAAGTATTAAACAACAACCAGGGACTTCTACCACTCCGACTGGGGCTGACTAGAAACATAATTTCCTACAGCAACTTAATCTATGTAGTTCAACTGGAGACTTACGAAAAAGCAATCGACAACATCAGGACTTCTGTAACGAAATTCAACCAAGGCCAGACAACTCCAGACACTCTAGCTATTACAAAAATTAAAATCACAGAACTCACACACAAACTTGAAACACTAATACCTAGACTTAGAACCAAACGAGGACTTATAAACGGGCTTGGCTCCGTAATCAAGGGTACAACTGGGAACATGGACGCAGAGGACGCAGTAGAAATTAATAACAACATCGAAAAGCTAATGTCAAATCAATCCTTAATGAAATCTCAGATCACTAGTCAATCAAAGCTAAATTACTTGACGATGGAAAGATTCGATAACATTACGAAACATATCAATATTCAAACCGAAACTATAAATAAATACCTAAATCAATCACGGAATGAAATAAGAAGAGAACACGACTTCATGTTGCAGATGCAATACATGAACCAAATTAATTATAGCATTGACCTCCTAAATAATCACCTTTCAGACATTTCCGAAGCTATCATATTAGCCAGACTTAACATCATTTCGAAACAAATTTTAAACAAAATCGAACTTACAGAAATCTCAAAAACCCTACAAAATCAATCAGTCAACATCCGATCCGACGAACATATCTACGAACTTCTAAACCTTCAGGCATACTATAATAACACCAATATTATATTCAATGTCCAAATACCCACTTTTTCCAATACAACCCTTCCTTTCTTCCATATTGTTCCACTCCCTCTACAAAACCACTCGAAGATTATAACTACACCCTATATCGTCCTGGAACCCCAAAGTGTTCAATTCTTTGATGAAATGTGTCCTAAAATTGAGGGAACCTTTTATTGCAAACATAACCATATTGTTAACAAATTGGCAAGTAATTCTAGATGCATCGCTGATATCATGAATGGAAAAACAGCATCCTGCCAATCCGAACGTGGTGCAAGTATGCCAGATATCACGCAACCAGAGCCGAACTATGTCCTCGCCACCAATATCCCCGAGACGCCTCTAGAAACGACGTGTGATTTGACAAGAAGATCAATCTCTGGAAGTATACTAATCCACTTTGAAGGATGCAGCATCAAATTAAACGGAATCACGTATAGCAGCACCAACAGCGTGTTTTAGGACACCATAAACATCTTCCCGATCACTCCTGGAAAAAACGAGACTGGTCCCCCAAATATCGATCTTCACACACTAACCAACTTCAAGTTCCCTGATACAACCGAAATTAACCTGTTCGAGATCTCAAAACAAAACTACACCTTCCAAATTATCATCGCACTCATCATCCTGGCAACAATCATCTTCATATACTTACGCAGCAAGGAGATAAAACTAATCCTGAATCCAAGACGCGATCCTACGATGGCCACGTCACCGGTGTTCCTGTAACCATCGCCCTTCTAAGGGGGGAGGAGTTATGTATAAAGTTCAGATTCATCGCTGACTTACCTGACACCTAATTGTCTAGACAGATCATATTCTAAATTCTTCATATCATCTAAATTATTTCTCACGTTGTTCTTGCACATGCTGTTTGATCAACATTATTTAAAATAACATTTTTGCATTACTTGAATTACATTATTATTTGCATTGTTTAACGTAAATGAGCTCAGTCCGTGATTATCTTTTGTTTCGGAAACAACTAAGTGTTCGAATAAATAATTTAAAAGATCAAAACCTTTGTTTTTTTTATAAAACGGATGTAAAAGTCTTGTAACTCGCGTAGCACGCTTAATGACCAAGCGGGCAGCAACATGATTGTTGCAAACTTATATAAGAAATGTCCCAAACGCTGTATTCGTCCTTCCACCATATCAAAATATAAAATGAGACGCGCGAGGAATTAGGGAACAAATAAAAGGAGCGGGTGATTGTCACCGACCACTACCTTCCTTCTTGTGTGCACTGAGGACAAACTGACTGGAATCGCATTCTTTCTCTATTTAACGTACGAAACAACCTTATGTTTCTTATCTACTTCGTTGGTTCTCACATCGTTCTGTGTCGCATTTGTTTACATTAGATGTGAAACATTCGTGCCTTTGATTTCTTTGAGTGCAGTATCAAAAAACGTTTTGAATTAGAATATTACTGCGGTGTCTTGATATAAAACGATAGTGATGCTTCAACGAGGGATTCAATTGTATCCGCTAAGAAATTTAAAAGGCTGACCCAATACAACCCCAGATCGGAAAGCGATTTTGGCTGTTAACAGCAAATCAAAAAAGATTCTCATAAAGCATTTTGTAAGATTTGCCATATGGATTTCTCATGTGCTCATAGTGGGATCGCTGACATAACACAACAAGCATCAACAAAGGCTTATTTGTCCATTGCAAGTACGAGGACATCAAGTAGTCTTTTGAAATTAGCATCACAGCCAGAAACATCTACCTCCGAGTGCAATGATAAAGTTGCTGCTAGGGAAATTACATCAGTTTATCACACGGTTAAAAACTCTTCAACCTATGATAGCAAGGACTGCTCACACAAGCTGCTACCTTACATTTGCACCAATTCAAAAATTGCTCAAAGATTTAGCTGTGGAAGGACAAAAGCGTTATTTGTGAAAAATTATCCGTAAAGTCAGTTAAGAATATTATAAGGGCTATTAAAAACCAAAACTTTTAAAAAAATGAGACCAAAACATAATTTAAAAAATGTTTCCTATTTCTGTAAGATTTTACGACATAAATACTGGCGTAGAAAATCGCCTTTTTGACTTTGTAGAGTGCAACGATGAATCTGCTACTCAAGTATCAAAACTTTTAATGGAAATTTTGGAAAAATATGGCCTCCTTTTAAACAATATATCAGCTTTTTCCGCCGACAAAACTAACGTAAACTTCAGAAAGCATCACTCAATTTATACTATTTTGAGGATGCAAAATGATAACATTCTTAAAGCTGGTTGCCCAGTGCATATTTTGCACAATGCAGCAAAGTTTAGTACTGATTGGCTAGCAATTGACATCGAAAGCTTTATTCTGAAAATATGTAACCATTTCAGTAGGTCGGCAAAGAGAAGTGCTAACTTACAAAACCAAATTGAAGCAACTGAACTGCAGTGGACAGAACTTCTTAAACATGTGTCTATCAGGTTTTTATCCCTTGAACCGGCTGTAGAAAGAATTTAAAAAATATAGCCTGCCTTAAAATTATATTTTCAGAAAATTGGAAACGAGTGCCCGAGAATGATACCAAAAATTATTACATCTGACGAAGAGAAGAAAAAGACATTAGGTTATTTGTCTTTTGTACACAACGTAATGTTATCATTAGAGGCATAGAGATATACACTGGAGACGGCGAGCTTTCGTTTCTCGTGTAAATCACTAAATTCTCTTAATACATACTTAATACTAACATACTTTTCATGCACGTGCACACCAATTTTCGAAAGCTTTTGGGCTTTCACGAATGAGCTTTAGTATGACCGTCCAAACTCCACCACTGTTCGAAATTAATTTCGAAATAGCAAAAAAAGTCTACTATTTCCTACTTTGTTTAGAAAAGTCATATAGTATTTAAAATATTAGACAATGTTTCCAAATATCATTTATCAAACTTCTTTCCTCTTCATAAAATTGATAAACCAAATACAAAGTGCGCCATATTTAAAAGGTTGTCGATCGAAATTATCACCTCTGAATGGGGTGCACACCCCTGAATTCGAATATCATCTTCCAGCTGATGAGAAATTGGTAGTTGTCAATTGTACAAGTGGAATGACAAGAAATTTAAAGTGAGTGGTAAATTGTGCAAAATTTATAAAACATACCGCTAGTTTTGTAACGGGGAATTGGAGACGGTAGCCAACCGAACCACCACTTAAACACCACCACCGGGAAACGTGTTCCAAAGGATGCATCCTCGAGCCAAACTGGGATAGGGAACTTATGTATTGTACATAGTTTTAGTAAAGTTAGGAAAATAATCAATTCTAATGTTAATGCTTACAATAGAGTAGATTTTAAATTTCCTTAAGTTAGATTAATACAGCTCAAATTAGTTTAGTTAGGCTCGACGAAGTTCCCGATACCACTCCCGTAGGTGCACGGTTGCTCTACAACGACATCATCTGCGATCAACAACTGCAGAAAGAACGAATCAAAAGGATGCGTGAGAAGCAATCACCGTAGGAACGGACAAGATGAGGAAATTTATCGCAGCAATTACAACAAAAAAATGTACCACCAGATGCACATAAATGCGTCAACGGGCGCCTTCACATCTCATTAACACGTATCTACGATGGGAATGTCATGGTCTCACAATTCACAAGCCGTGAAAACGTCCTCCAAGCTCTCTTATGCGCCTGCTTTATTTCCGGATTCACTGGTATTTTAACCACCACGATTCCGTCGAGTTCGGAACATGGATGGTGCCTTCTCAGACAATCTTCCAGTTCTCGATGACAATACAGGAACCGTATCGCCATTCTGCGGTGTAAGTGATATCTGCCCGATTTGTAATTGCAACCGATGTATTGCTGTACAATCGACTTTTGTTGTTTTTGAGACGCTACCACAAGATAATTCAGATGACTATGATCCAGAGTGCTTGGGATGTATAAATACAATGATTCAGCCAACAAAGGACTTGCAAATTGGCTGTTCAAACATTAAAAAAAACATCAAATTACCATCACTACCAGTAATAGTTCCAGTTGATTTCTTTTGTGCCGCAATAACTAAACCTTCAATTCTCGCTCCTGCCATCGGCAAGCATTTACATTAGCTAATAAAACTTTTGATGGATGAAATAAGCGATTCCTAAGATATCCAGCCCCTAAAGATGCAGCATCCGCTAAACTACAACGGATCTAACAACACCACCGGAAAATCTGGATACCTGGAAAAGAAGGAAAAAAGGAACACAAAGTGTCTTGTCCAAGGGATAAAGTATAAAAGTGCTACTTATCTGATAATCTTCAGTGATCCATCCAAAATCCGAGTAACCGCCAGCACCCATACCGCACCAGACATAAACAAAACAACATTATGTTTATACTTGGAAAACGTCAAATGTCCGTCACAGTGACAATTCCGAAAACAATATCTACGACTCCGAATTTCAGAAACAACAGTTGAAGTGTGGTGAAAATTGCGATGGAGTTGCCCAATCGCACGAACCGGGTTACAATTTCGGCAAGAAAAGGAAAAATATAAGGTTCACTCCGAAATTAGCGTTGCTCCATTGGGAGCGAGCTGATAAAAAGGCGAGGGAAAAAGGAAAAGCCCTCTTTCTTTTTTTTGGTGATCAGCACGTGGAGTGAGAAGGCGAAAAGAGAAGTGTTTAAAACAAAAGTAAACGTTCAAAAGTAGTCGGAAAGCGGAAGTTTAAAAGGAAATCGGAAGGAAAAAAAAGGTAGGAAACAAAGGAAAGGAATACGAAGGGAGGAGGATATCTCCCATCAACTGGACATTACAGCGCAGGATCTTTTTCGCCGTGCAGTCGACGACGGGAACCCTACCAGGAGGCCTCTTCGTAGATAGGTTGGTTAAAAGGAATAGTAAGAGTTGTTTTTGTATAAAAAGAAATATTATTTTTTTGTTTATTTATTTGCTTTGTTAAATGTCAAAGTAAGTGGAATTTTCTTTGTTTTCTTTTCCTTAAACTGTATTCACATAAAAAATTTCAGATACTGTTCTTTACAGGAAGTGTAACGGTTAGTTCGGGGTAATATCGCGCGCGGGAGTCCGTAAAAGTGGTGGTTTTTTTATCTTTTGTGGTGTTTGAATGGTGTCGAGTTGGCTGGAGGAGATAGGGACCCCCCGAGTAGTGCTATTCGTTTTGATGCAAGTTGCGTTCATCTAACGAGCTTCGGCAAACCGCCTTACTCACTGGGCGGTCAAGTGTGGGGTCTAGGCCAAAACAGTGAGTTGGCGCCCACGCCCGTCTGCGGCGACCAAAGCCGGGACCGCAGGGCCCCCGTTACCGGAGCACCCCAGTGGTTAGGGGTGACAAATTGGCGCCCAACGTGGGGTAAAGCTTTGGTTGAGTGTAGTTAGAACGCTTGTGTCTAAAAGGTGGTGATAGCTCAGGTGTTGAGGTGCTGTAGGAAGGTTTTCTTAATGAATCCATCGTTTGGGAAACAAGAGTGGGTCCTGATAATTCAGGAAGACCAACTTCCCCAGGAAGTTACCTCTTTTCGACCGGAAATAACGCGAGGAAATTTGCGTGAAACGTAAAGTTTCGAGTGATTCTCGCATCGGTGAATTTAAAGTGAAGTTAAAGTGAATGTGTCATTTTACGGGAGTTGAAAAAGAAACAGTGTAAAGTGATCCAAAACTAGAAGTGAAGCAAGTGTGAAGTGTGACGTGTGGGTAGAATTTTTTCGAGAGGTGGTTTAACGCGGTGGTTCGTAGTAATTATACGAAACAGTTTTGTCATATGAATTTAATTTTGTTATTCCATACATATCGTCCGTGTTTGTAAACTAACAAGAGGGGAAAAAAACAACCTTTTTTTTATTTCGAATCATTTCGCTTGCTTCAATTAGGTCATAAGTTATCAATAAGTTGGTTTAAGTGAAGTTTTGTTTTATTTGAATATATCAAGGAAATAGAATGGCTAGTTAAATACTAATTAACAGGCTAAGCAAAGAGGAGCTCACCTAAGGGCTGGAGATCCGAGGACAGCCAACAGGAACGGTGGAAGAGATGAGGAAATCTCTTCGAGACGCAGTGAGGGATGAGAGTTCAATAGACGTTTCGCTGATTTTCACGAAGACTTATCCTTTTTCGCTGGAGGAGGATTTGTAGGCAGTGAAGGAAAAACTCCAAGAAGTGAAGGCGCTATTTGCGGGATTCTCGGGAACTCCAAAAAGCTCGGACTTCCTGAAGATTAAGACTAAAATCGCTTTCGGCCTGCGGCGACTCGCGAACATAACTACGGAAGATGAAGAGCAGGAGGAGATAGAAAATAAGCCCAAGAGTCAATTAGTGATGGCTATGAGTGCTTTGTTGGAGAAGGCCGAAAAGGAACAGGAGTAGCAGATGCGAATGGGACGATCAATGACGAACAGCTGGAATGTACTCGTGTACAACGGGAGTCCACCAATGGTCGAACGGGGGAAGAGTCTCCTGGTCAAGAGCCGGAACAGGATCTCGAGTTAAACGATACTGCATCGCAGACAAGAGAACCCCATACTCTACCGGAGGCGAATAAAACGGAGCAAGTGACAACTTCTCGAGGAGGGGGGGAGTTCGGAAAAGTACAGGACGTTTCCAGATGGGGCCTGAAATATACCGGAGACTCCGGATCCCTAAGCGCATTCCTAGAACGAGTCGAAGAAGTATGTCTGGCGAGAGGAGTGTCAACAGACCGACTTTATCAGGCTGCGGTAGAGTTGTTTGAGGGTACAGCACTGGTCTGGTTTCGGGCAAATTGCACCAGTATCGGTTCACGGGCGGTACTCGTAAAGGAATTACGTGCGGAGTTCCTACCACCCGACTATGAAAGAAGACTTCTGGAAGAAATCAAGCAGCGTACACAGGGACCGGAGGAGTCCATGGGGATGTATGTGGCCACTATGGAGGGGCTATTTAGGCGAAAGTTGACTCAGTGTGCGGAGGCCGAAAAATTAAAAACTATTCGAGGTAATTTAACCCCCTTTTATCAGACACAATTAGCCTTGAAGGCGGTTGGGTCGATTGCGGAGTTGGTCAAACTGGGACGCACCCTGGTAGCTACCCGTGTCTCTGTGGACGCCTATCGGCCGCCGCCACCGATGAAGGGACAACGGTTGTTGGAACTTGACCTCGCATATGTCGGTAGGAATAGGAATGTGCGAGTAGCGGCTATTCCTAGTGGAGGGATCCAGTACTGGAATTGCAAGGCACAGGGGCATACATCCAGGGAATGTGTGGAACCAGCAAGGTGCTTTGGTTGTGGGCAGCCTGGGGCGCGGAGGCCAACCTGCCAGAACTGCTGCCGGAAAAGAGGCTCAGAAGCATCGCGAAGGCGGAATGAAGGGAGGTCAGACAGTGGAAGAAGAGTAGGGGGTGGCTCTGGCCAAGAGCCGTCTCAACGTCGGGGCCGGGAAACTTGTCTCCCGCTCAATAGGCGGCGAGCTGAGCACGACGGAGGGGAGTAGGAATGCCGCAGAACCAGAGGTAGCTTCTGTGATTGAGGGGAAGAGCGGGGACAATAGACCCCATTTGGAAGTTGAAGTACTAGGTTGTAAGCTATTGGGCCTGTTGGACTCGGGAGCATCCAATACCGTCGTGGGGGCCAGGGGCTGGGAAGCCTTGAAGAGATTGGGAGTTGACAGGTTGGAGTCTACGTCAACTAGTATTAAGATGGCCAATAATGCCAGTGTGGAGGTAGCAGGGAGGGCGTTCATCCCTTTCACATTAGAGGGGCGGACGAGTTGGATGACGGTGCTGATAGTTCCGTCTTTGACCCATGAGGTTATCCTGGGCGTCGATTTCATTCGGCGATTCGGATTGATTGTGGCGTTAGGGCCAAACACATGGAGCTTCCTGGATGCTCTACAGGAAGAAAGGGGGGAACAATTGCGCCCCCGAAGTCGATTGACCGAGACAGATAGCCGATTGTTAGAGACGCTCCTAAAGGAACAGTTTGACTTGATGGCGGAGGGCATCGGTTGCACAAGTCTGGTCGAGCACGTGATCAAAACGGAATCGGCCCTAATTAAACAGCGTTACTACCCGGTGTCTCCAGCGGTACAAAAACATATCGATGAGGAGCTGAACTGAATGCTAGAACAGAGTATCATTGAGCCGTCAGCTAGTCCGTGGGCCTCGCCAATTCTGTTGGTGAGGAAGAAGGATGGAACTTTCCCATTTTGCGTAGATTACCGGAAGCTGAACAAGGTTACGCAGCACGATGCCTATCAAATCCCATATGTATCCGCCATGTTGGATAAATTGAGAGAGGCCAAGTATTTATCATCACTTGACGTGAAATCAGCTTATTGGCAAGTGCCAGTGGCAGAAGAGTCCAGACCACTTACCGCCTTTACGGTACCACATCCGGGGTTATTTCAATTTAGGCGGATGACTTTCGGTCTGCAGAATGCACCGGCGACCTGGCAACGGCTGATTGATAGGGTGCTAGGACCAAACTTAGAACCTTTTGTGTTTATATATCTCGACGATATCATCGTGGTAACCCAGGACTTCGAAAAGCATCTCGAGGTGCTAGGGGAGATTTCACGGAGGTTGCGGTCTGCGGACTTGAGCGTATCAAGGGAAAAATGCGAGTTCTGTAGGTGCCAGCTGAAGTACTTGGGTTATGTGGTGGATGAGAATGGCCTGAACATGGACCCGGATAAGGTCAAGTGCATGTTGGAAATCCCTCCTCCGCGGAATGTAAAGGGGGTTCGTCAGTTTTTAGGGATGGTCTCGTGGTATCGGCGATTTATACCGGATTTTGCTACGCTGATGTCGCGTTTGACAAACCTCTTGAAGAAGAACGCCAAGTTTGACTGTTCGCAGGAGTGCACCGAGGCGTTTAACCAGGCGAAGTTGAAGCTATCCACGGCACCAATCCTTACCTGCCCGGACTAAGGGCTACCATTCACATTACAGACAGACACGTCGGAGCTGGGGCTGGGAGCAGTGCTGTCTCAACAACATCCCGATGGTGAGAAAGTGATCTGTTTTCTCAGCCGGTTCTTGACCAAAGCGGAGAGGAGGTATTCCACGACCGAGAAGGAGTGCCTGGCGGTTCTGTGGGCTGTAGAAATAGCGAGACCATATGTAGAAGGTACTAAGTTTACGGTCGTCATAGATCATTACTCACTAGTGTGGCTGAGCAACTTAAAAGGTCCAGCGGGACGATTGGCGAGATGGGCGGTCAGGTTGCAACAGTACGATTTTGAGATCGTAAATCGAAAGGGTAAAGAACATTAAGTCCCAGACGCGCTGTCTAGAATGTTGCCTTACCCGGCGGTGGCTTGCGTGCAGTCTATAGACACTTGGTACGGGAAAGTGGTAACTAATATCGAGCAGAACCCGGAGCATTATGCGGATTGGCGAGTGAGTGGGGGGGAGGTTTGGAAGCATTTGCCTGGTCGATACCCGGAATTAGAAGGGAATCAGGCATGGAAGAGAGTTATCCCTAAACCCGGTCGAAAAGAGATTCTCGTCCGGTGTCAAGATGATGCCAAGGCAGGCCATATGGGGATCAGTGGAACAATGGCGAGGGTAGCGTCTCAACTTTATTGGCCAAAAATGGCGGCAGATGTTGAGTGCTATGTCAGGAGGTGCAAAGTGTGCCAGGCCAATAAAGTCGAAAGGAAGGCACCAGTTGGGCAGATAGTGTGATTGTGAACGGGTCTACGGCACCCATGGGAGATGCTGTGCGTTGACCTGGTGGGTCCCCTACCACGTTCGAAACAAGGTCATATCTACATTCTAACAGTTATAGACTATGTCAGTAAGTTCACTCTCCTCTTCCCACTCCGCAAGGCCACAGCATCAGCTGTATGTCGCCTCCTAGAGGAGCAGGTCATTTTACTTTTTGGGGCTCCACGCTGGCTAGTGTGCGACAACGGAGTCCAATTCCGGGGAAAGTTGTTACAGAAGTCAGCCAGGGAATATGGCTTCGAGGTGAAACATACGGCACTCTACCACCCGCAGGCTAACCCAGCTGAGAGACGGAACCAGGACATCAAGCGAATGCTGAGGTCTTACGTCGGGGACAACCATCGTGACTGGGACCGGAATTTGGCAAAAATTGCATGTGCCCTGCGCAATTACCGACATGAAATAACTAAAGTCACCCCGTTTTTCTTTAACTTTGGTAGGGAGATGATCACATACCGAGATGGAAAGGAGCAACCGGAGTCGGCCTTAGAGACCTCAGAGCCCAAGAGAAGGTCAACTATGCTGGAGGAGGAGCGCAAGGAGGTGGTGCAACGATTGGCGTAAGCCATGGTGCGTAGCGAGACCCGTTATAATCTGAGGAGGCACGACGTGCAGTACCAAGTCGGAGACTGAGTTTGGAGGAGGAACTATGCTCTATCTGATGCCGCAAAATATTTCTCCGGACATTAGCGCCTGAGTACGTCGGACCATTTAGTGTCAATGAAAGAGTCTCTAGTTGGACTTTTAGGCTTCAGAATGAATGCCGTGAGGAGTGCGGAGTATGGCATGCCAAAGACCTGAAACCCTATATAGATTAGGCTGATGGTGATCGATGGGGGAGGAAAATGAAGGGATCACAGGGAAGTTAAGCGGACACCTGAATAGCATCAAAATTCAACTACCAACGCAAATAGTAGACAAAATATAAATAAGATTCAAGGACTTAGGCATCGGTTAACGTTCACAATTTTACATGGTGAGAGAGAGAGAGACTTACGTGATGTACTTAGTAGGTGGCCGGCATATATGCCTCCCCAAGGTAATGGGTAGCATCAGTATCCTACTTTTCCTGTCGCCTTACGTCGGACTTTTCCGGATTCGCTCTCTCTCTCTCTCATATCGCGTCCGTTTTCTTTTATTTTTAATTTTTCGTGATACAATAAGGTTGATGCTAAAAAGGATGAGGCCTTCGAATGTCATAACAAGCAAGTTACGCATCATTGTTACTGGAAATGGTCGGAGGGCTTCAGGAGAACTAACTAATTTTAGCTCCCCTTACAACATGACTGGTTTGGTTTTGGGACTTGTTAGCGTAGGAGAGGCCCGTTAGCGTTTGTGACTTGTTGGGGCGTAATTGGTTCAGGGAACGGTAGCAATGAATTCAATAAAATGATTCGTTCGAGGAGGCTAGATCGTGGTTCCATGCTAAGGAGTTGATCAGACTTAGCTAGATGAGGGCAAGATGGTGGTGGGTTTTCTTTTCCTATTTTATTCTGAGATGATAGTGAATTAGTGATTTTTGGAGTTAGTACCAGGAGAATGGGGCATAATATGTAAGCAGTTGATTAGGTGCTGGTAGTGTTAAATAATGGTGGTGGGTTTTCCTTTTCTATTATATTTATAATTGACAGCAAATTTGGTTCATTTTGAAGCTAGTTCCAGGAGATAAAGAGCATCAGATGCAAGCAGTTGATTATGTGTAGTTAGTGTTAAGGAATGGTGGTGGGACTCGAAACCTAAGCAATGAATTTCCTCTCTTCAGAGTCAGTTGCAGGGAATAAAGGGTAAACGTTAAAGCGATTTGGCTAGCCGTTAGACCTAGAGTAGATACACATAACATTAAATCCAGCGATAGGTTTTAGCTAATGTAAAGTTAGTTATAGAAGGCGCCGATGGATTAAGGATAGCGTAACAGATTTAATAAATTTTTGGTCGAACAAACTAGGATGACGCGATAACGTAGACGTGAGTACTGTAGGTGTGTTTATGTTTGCTGATAGAGGGCAACCGTACCGGGAAGCTATATGGTAATCTCTCAGATGCGAAAGAGTAGTGTATTTCCGGGAAGTCCACTTAAAGCTGTGGGGGGAATCGTTACGGGGCATTGGAGACGGTAGCCAACCGAACCACTACTTAAACACCACCACCGGGAAACGTATTCCACAGGATGCATCCTCGAGCCAAACTGGGATAGGGAGCTTATGTATTGTACATAGTTTTAGTAAGTGGATCAAGAGGGTCTCTCCAATTACATTATTAACATTGATTGGCGTTACCAAATTTGAAAAGCTGGCGTGACTATGACTGAGAACGCATTTTTATACTCATTATGGTATTTCGTCTGTTCGATTCTTGGAAACTTTTAAAAATTTTTCTTTGCTGCCCATCTTCTTGATGTTGTTGTCGGATTTAAGACCTAGCGTACGATTTTGCAGTCAGTAACACATAACGGAAAGCAACTCGTGCTGACGGTGATGCTTTTAACAATCATTGTATATACTTACACAGCAATCGCTTTTAACTTCTTCTGTAAATTTTACGTCCAAGAAGAAGACAACTTAACTTGCTTTGTCTTTCACTTGTATAAAGGTGTTAGAGTCGGAGGAGGTCTCGGCGATGAAATTAACGATCCTGACGGCGATCCTTATGAAGTTTACCGTATAATCTTTGACATCACATTCTTCCTCTTCGTTATTGTCATCCTATTGGCCATTAGTCAAGGTTTGATTATTGACGCTTTTCGTGAGCTTCATGATCAATTAGAATCGGTCAAGGAAGGCACGGTTTCGATACTCATGTGCAGCAAGAACACAATTTGGCCAACTACATGTTCTTCTTGATGCACTTGATTAATAAACCAGATACTGAGTACATGGGCCAAGAAACATATGTATGGAATATACACCAGCAGCGAAGTTGAGACTGCTTCCGGAAGCAGTATAAGACGAACTTAGCGTTGATGGTGGCCAAAATTCTTGTTTTAAAGTTAATTTAAAAATTTATTTATTCAGAATTTAAGGGATTGAGTCAAATTGATTGTTAAAATATAAACAACTTCTGAAACCCACCCCCGCACCGTTTTCATTTTAATTAGTTCATTTCAAATCGCTCATTAATAATTTATTTATAATTGAATTAGTCTTGGAAACTTTTCGACAGGAAAATAATTTGGAAAATCTACATTCTGTCCTCGTAATCTTTCGCGTTTTCTCATATGTTTCACTGTTATAGTTTTTCTGATACCCCTTATATGCATTTAATTTATATAGAATATATATATATATATATATATATATATATATATATATATATATATATATATATATATATATATATATACATATATATATATATATATATATATATATATATATATATATATATATATACATATATATATATATATATATATATATATATATATATATATATATATATATAAGTATGTAGCTATTGTGTGTGTGTACGGTCGTCGCTCTACGAGTGAGTCGTGTCAGTCGATAGGGGGGTCGTGTTTCACCCGTTCTACGGAGCAGTCGAAAGGTCGTGTCTCAGCCGTCGTCCGTCGTGTGCAAGCCGTTGTACAGTAAGCCGTTCAACCCATCGGTCGTCACTCAGTTGTCGCTACAGGCGCTACGCAAATACTGACATAATATCAATTTATCTATTTTATAGCAGTTTATATGAATAAAGACTATTCAATATTACATTTGGGGGCTCAACCGTTTGAAAACATAGTTTAGTAGTGCATTCGCCGTGGATTTGGCACATGGTTTTGTTTATCGTCGGCGCTGTTATTACGAAAAAGAAATAGCGCGACATTGTCATCTATATTCGTGGCCAAATTTACATGATCGCAAAGAAGACCCCGAAAAAACCGCGCAGTGCAGTGCAAGCGAGGCAACAGCAAGTGGCACAATCTAGGAAACCGTACAATACAAGAGCAGTGCAGCGGATTAACAGCGGCAGCAGTATGAGCGATTCGGAAAGAGCGAAAAATGTACCGTTGAATACAGCTTCAACCTTACCAACAGCGGTTAAGTGCGACGAGCTTTCTGTAAGCGGTACAGAGAAGCAATACAGTGTGTCACCTAACTGTTCGTACACAAATATAGCAGCAGGAGGTTTTCCAGAAACAGCAAAGCCCGCCACACCCGCCGCGCCTACTGCACCCACCAACAATGGTGAATTTTGCAGCAGTTGATTCAATTGCTATCACTGAAAATCCAGGCGGATGAAGTCGGAAAGAATGACACCAAGCTAGTGGTCGAAAACTTCGCGAGAATAATACCAGACTTCGATGGTGAAAACATGACCATAAGGCAGTGGCTAAGTAATTTTGAACTGAACGCCGACGCTTATGGACTTAATGAAAAGCAACAGTACGTACAGGCGAGAGCGAAAATGACTCGCACGGCAAAGCGGTTCTTAGAATCAACAACTACAGCAGTGTGTGACTATAGTGCTCTACGCCCATTATTGTTAGAAGACTTCGAAAGAGAATACATATGCGGTGCTGAAATACACAAGCAGCTGAGTGAACGTAAGAAGCGCAAAGGTGAAACGTGAAACGTTCCATTATTCGATACACAGTGGACGGTCTGAATTTGAAGAGAGATTTTCAATTTAATCTTTACCGGTGTAAGTCATTCAAAGAATTAAAAACCGAATATGATATATATGAAAGTGTAGTTCACAAGAAACAACAAGTGAAGCCAAGTTCGACAGGAACCAAGCCGAAAAAGGAACATTGTTATAATTGCGGGTCGGCGGATCACCTGCGGAAAGACTGCAAGGCGGAGATGAAATGCTTTCGCTGCAACAAAACCGGGCACATGTCATAGCAATGCACAAACAATATCGTGGTGAATGTCATATATGGGAAAAATCGGCTGAAGCAATTGACAGTCAACACCAATAAGGTTAATGCGCTGGTGGAAACGGGAGCTGATGTTTCCCTCGTACGAAGAACAGTCGGCAGCAAATTCGGCAGCGTTGTAGCAGTTAACGGCAGTGCAGCATTACAAGGCTTAGGCAACACAACAAACCACCCTATCGGCGAAGTCGTTGCGGAAGTGCAGGTTGATAGCATATGGACGAGCCACAAATTTCTGGTTGTAGAGGACAGCGTTATGGGATGCGATGCTATTCTAGGAGATGATTTCATCAGGAAGTTCGAAATGAAGTCTACCCCGGCCGGTTATAAGTTTTCTCCTCCTTTGGGGGAGAAAACTGAGGAAACAAATCAGATAACTACCTTTAACAATGTCCAGTCACTTACTGACGTTGTTGTACCCCCACAGTACAAACATATCATGTAGAGGATGGTCGACAGCTATCAGCCAGCTGCATATACCGAGGAATGTCCTGTGAAGCTGAAGATTGTTCCTGACGGTGAAATCCTGCCATTTCAACATTCACCAAGTCGCGTAGCAGAAGGAGAGATGGATGCTGTAAAGAACCAGATTGATGAGTGGCTAGAAGCGGGCATCATTCGTCGATCCACATCGAATTTCGCTAGCCGAATGGTTATTGTCAAGAAAAAGGACGGGACTAATCGAGTTTGCGTTGACTACCGTCAACTCAATAAAAACGCTTTGAAGGACTGTTTCCCCGTGCCGATTGTCGATGAAGTTTTGCTGAAGCTGCAGAAAGCGAAATATTTCACCGTAATGGATTTGGAAAATGGCTTTTTCCACGTCCCCATTCAGGAGGATAGTAAAAAATACACAGCGTTTATCACGAAAAATGGATTGTACGAGTTTAACAAGGCGCCGTTTGGATTCCATAACTCTCCAGCAGTTTTCAATCGATTTGTGAACTATGTGTTCCGGAACCTAATTGACGAGGACGTCTTGGATTTATATATGGACGACATAATTATACATGCGGAGACGGCTGAGCTTTGCATTGCGAAAATGAAGCAAGTTTTTAACGTTGCAGCTGCAGCGGGACTTAAAATCAAATGGAAGAAGTGTCGTTTCCTACAAACATCGGTAGATTTCTTAGGACACATTGTCGAAAATGGTCGCATTAAGCCCGGCATAGAAAAGACGAGTGCTGTTCGAAAATTCCCGGTTCCGAAAACAATAAAGGCCGTTCAGTCTTTTCTAGGCTTAACGGGATTTTTTCGAAAATTTATTAGGAACTATTCCCAGATCGCCAAGCCGCTTACTAATTTGCTACGAAAGAACGCTGTGTTTAAAATGGGCCACGCAGAAATGCAAGCATTCCAGTTGTTAAAAGCTGCTTTAGTTGAAGAACCAGTCTTGAAGATTTACGATACAAATGCGAAAACCGAGTTACATACAGATGCATCGAAAGAAGGATTTGCGGCGACGTTGTTGCAGTGGTTTGACAATCAGTTACATCCTGTATATTTTTGGAGTAAGAAAACCTCTGAGGCGGAAGCGAAGCAACACAGCTATATACAAGAAGCTAAAGCTATTTTCTTGGCGTTAAAGAAGTTTCGACAATATTTATTGGGAATACCATTTAAGCTGGTAACGGATTGCGCGGCTTTCAAACAAACCATTAACAAAAAGGACGTCCCCCAAGAGGTGGCACAATGGGTGATTTACCTGCAAGATTTTGATTACCAGCTCGAACACCGTAAAGGAGAACGCCTAAAGCACGTCGATTGTTTAAGTCGCTATCCGCAATAAATAATGTTTGTCTCATCAGAATTGACCGCACGAATTAAAAAGACACAGCAAGATGATCCCATGATAACACCAATCACTGAAATTCTAACTATCCGGCCGTACGAGAATTTTAAATTAAAAGGGGGCCTTCTGTTTAAGGCGGTCGACGGAGCGGATCTTCCAGTGGTGCCACGACAAATGGAAAGAGAAATTATCACAGAAGCTCATAACACTGGTCATTTCACTGTTCAAAAAACGATGCATTCAATTCAGCAGAAATATTAGATACCGCATCTGAAAGGCAAAGTCGCATATGTTATTAATAACGGCGTGAAATGTATCATGTACAACAAAAAGCTGGGGAAGAAAGAGGGATTTTTGACTCCAATAGAAAAAGGAGATACGCCGCTACACACAATACATATTGACCATCTGGGCCCAATGGATGCCACTGTAAAGCAGTATAAATATATTTTCGCCATGGTGGATGGATTTACCAAATTCGTTTGGTTGTACACAACGAAAACCACAAACTGCGAAGAAGTCCTTAGGTAGTTGGAGGAATGGACCACGATTTTTGGAAATCCGACTCGAATTGTTAGTGATCGAGGCGCTGCATTTACGGCACAGGCATTTGAGCAGTTTACGCGTGAAAATGGCATCGAGCAAGTATGGACTACTACGGGTGTTCCACGAGGGAACGGTCTAATTTAGCGTGTGAATAGATCGATCTTGTCCATTATTTCGAAGCTTTCATCGGAAGAGCCTGCCAAATGGTATAAATTTGTTCCAGAGGTACAGAAAGCAATGAGCAGCACGATTAACGTATCGACTAAAAGATCACCATTTGAGTTGATGTTTGGAGTCAATATGAAAAATGTCATAGAGGATCACATTATACAGGCGCTTCAAGTGGAAATGTTTGATAATTTCGATGTTGAGAGGCAGCAGTTGCGGCAAAACGCTAAGGCTGAAATTCATCAACACAAGCCACCTATAGTGAACAATTCAACAAGAAGCGAAAAGCAGAATATGGGTATAAAGTCGGTGATTTGATGGCAATTCGCCGAACTCAATTTGCAACGGGTAGAAAACTGGCAAGCGAGTATTTAGGCCCATATGAGATCACGAAAATAAAGCGTAACGGGCGTTATGATGTTCGAAAAGCTGCAAGTGTCGAAGGGCCTAACACAACCGCCACGAGTTGCGATAACATGAAGCTATGGCGATACGTAGTCAACAGCGTGGATCCTAGGTCATCGGAGGCCGATGACTGAATCAGAATGGCCGAATGTAAAGTATGAAGCTATTGTGTGTGTGTGAGCAGTCATCGTCAGTCAGCCGCTCTACGAGTGAGTTGTGTCAGTCGATAGGGGGGTCGTGTTTCACCCGTTCTACGGAGCAGGCGAAAGGTCGTGTCTCAGCCGTCGTCCTTCGTGTGCAAGCCATTGTACAGTAAGCCGTTCAACCAATCGGTCGTCACTCAGTTGTCCCTACAGCCGCTACGCGAATATTTACATAATATCAATTTATCTATTTTATAGCAGTTTATATGAATAAAGACCATTCAATATTACATATATAAATATATATATATATATATATATATATATATATATATATATACATGTGTGTATATATATATATATATATATATATATATATATATATATATATATAAATATATAAATATATATATATATATATATATATATATATATATAAATATATATATATATATATATATATATATATAAATATATATAAATATATATATGTATATATATATATATATGTATATATAGATATATATATATATATATATATATATATATATATATATATATATATATATATATATATATATATATTATACCTGAAACCTAATGTTGAGCTAATGGTACCATATGTTACTGATATATTGACATGATTTAAAAATAATTGATATTTTGGTTTCTGTTACTAACTCATTTAGTTTTACACCACGAAAAAATCCTACCCGCCTTTTCGAAATTTAATACGAGCCTATGTCATTACTCGCAAGGGGAAATTGCAAAGTTTGTGACTGCAGCGCTTCGACCTGACACCGTCTCCAGTGTATATCTCTATGATTAGAGGTTACTATAAAAAGATTGAGTCCGAATCAATTACAATTTTGAAAATGCATGCTGAAATTCTTGAGTTCGCAAATAATTTGAACAACGATTAAAAGACAACTTTTTTGGCACCGTGGCTCGCCTTTATATGTACAACCGAGAAAGAAGCTGCAATAAACGATTTTCGTCACTTTTATTCCAACTTTTCGGAGTATTTAGCAAAAAGATTTGATATGTCTGAAACTAATATCTTTTCAAAATTGGATTTTCCAAGTCTACAATCAATGATAAATTATAATCATTTTGTATCAGCAGTGGAACTACTGAAAATTGAAATTTATATGGGCACGCTTAACAAAGAATCCTAATTGATTAAAAAGAGCCTGGGAATTGCATGTTCCCATGATAATAATTGAACCGTTTTCGAATAGAGATAAGCAATATTTTCACTATACTTTCTTTCATTTTTAGCATCCCTAGTGCAAATTGTTTCGTCGAAAGATTACTTTCGCAAATGAGTCTAAAATGGACGGATGTCCGAAATAAGTCCACACCAAATTTGATTAAAGCCAAACTGTTTACTATTTTCAAATATGATTTTTATTGTGTCTCATTTTATAAATATGTCAAATTACAAAAGGATACGATGCATGCGGTGAAATCTCTAGCAAAGTATAGTTTTAAGCCTGAATAAAAGGAAATGCAATGTTTTATTTGTGTTCCGGGTAAAATTTATAAATGCCGTATATTTTTAACTTTATAATTAATTTGTCGTGTATGGCCGAAGAAAAAAGTTGTCAACTCTAATGAAAAGGTAAAAATTTTAAAAATTATTTCATACCCGAGTAGGAATTCACTTTCGGCAGTCATTAGGGCCTAATGCCGAACGTAACACATTACCCCATCACAGCCTAAATTAGGCAGTGATGGGGCTTGCCTGAACAGTTACTAATTTAGGCTGTGATGGGGCTTGCCTAAGCTGTTTCTAATTTAGGCAGTGATGGGACTTGCCTAAATAGTTCCTAATTTAGGCAGTGACGCGGTTTTCCGAATTTAGGCCGTGATGGGGCTTGTCTAAACAGTTCCTAAACACAAACAAATTTCTTTGCAAAATCAACAAATAAGATATAAATTTGTTTATAATTCTTACGATTCTCTTGATTTCGCAAAATACTAACCAGTTTTCACATTTTTCAAGAAAATCCATATTACAGTTACAAGATTTTATTTGAAACCTTTAAAAAGGTACAATTCACTTAACCTAGGCTTAACTTAACGGGTCATTCCCTTATCTAAAGTTTACACTGATATGTATAAAAAATTTACATGTCATTTGTTAAAACTAGCTTAAATTAATGGTGTCCGATTGAAGATGCGCCGGTCCATGTTGATTTGCCTGAAAGTAGAAGAAAAAGCTAATACTGTTTGTTAGTAAAGAGGGGTCAGTCCTCATCAGGGATTACATATTGGGCCTGGGAATAGGTAAATCTATTTTTCTTGAAGATATTGTAATGAATCATCTTCCCTCCTGGATTGAAGACAAGACCTTCATTATGTCTGTGTTATATTGTGGGAAGGCTGTAGGGTGTTTGCATGTTATCATGAGCTGGTGGTTTGAATTCATGCTTTCCTGTATGAGGGGATTGGTAGATTCACTGCATTTCTTCAGGAACTTGAGCAGCAGGGTGGTCACAAAATGATCAATTCTGGGTATAATTGCCTTGTCGTAGAGACGCTGGTTTGAGACTAGGTGTCTCGATTCGAGCTGTTGCCATGTTTGGGTGCAGTGCCTCAAAATATGCCTTTCGAGTCTCCGCAATTCTCCCATTATTGTTGGCGGCACATCACACCAAAAGATAAAACATAGATCAGAATAGGACGGATAAGTGTTGAATATACGAGAAGTTTGATATGCGCTGGGTAGGGGGAGTGATAGCGGGTAATAGGTAGAAGAGCATTAAATGCTGTAGTCGCTTTTTTAATGTTTGATTTTGCTTGAGACGTTGGAGAAAGTTTTGCGTTTATTTTCACGGCTAAGTAGGTGACTTCTTGAATCGTTGGTACAGTTGTACCGTTGATCTGAAGTGTGAAATTCTTTACTAGATAGTGCAGTTGGGGGGTGAACTTTGTTTTGCCTTGTATTATCAGGGACTCACATTTATTAGGGTTAAGTACAAGGCGCCATTTGCGGCGAAAGCTATCTATCGTTTCTAGATAGGAGTTCAGTCTGGATTGCAACAGCAGTAGGTTGCGAGCAGATGCAAATAGTATGATGTCATCTGCATACTGAAGAATCTGAATGGGGTTGCTATGCATTGGAGGTCGTGGCAAATCTGCAGTGTAAATTGAGAAGAGTGTCGCTGAGAGCACAGATCCTTGAAGGATACCTGCGTCGTTCGAGAATGGGAACGATGTTGTGTCGTTTACTTTCACGAGGGAGGATCGTCCTGATAGAAAACTGTGGAGGATTTTACAAAGGTGTGGGTGAAATTCATGTATTTTAGCTAGTTTGAATATGAGGCCCTGTTGCCAGTCTGAATCGAAAGCCTTTCTGATGTCGAGGAGACATGCTATCGTTGGGATGTTTTTTGCCATGTTATATGCAATGCTGGTTTTTAAAATTAGGAGTGGGTGTTTGACCGACAGGTTTTTTTGGTTTGCAAATTGAAAGTGCGGAATAATTGCGTATGTTGTAAGATGTTCGTCAATATATTCTTTTAGGACAAGCTCAAATATTTTGGCTGTAGTGGAAAGTAGTGAGATTGGGCGATAGCTGTTTGGAAGTAGTGGGTTCTCGTTTTTCTTTGGGATTTGGATGATGATGGCTCTTTTCCAGGCTTTGGGGAAGTATGCA
Source organism: Odontomyia ornata (assembly GCA_963969285.1). NCBI lineage: Eukaryota > Metazoa > Arthropoda > Insecta > Diptera > Stratiomyidae > Odontomyia > Odontomyia ornata. Next base: position 321,719,225 of record OZ017738.1, read on the forward strand.
TTTAATATGCAGTGGTTGAAGAGAACTGACAAGAAAGGGCTGACTGCATCACTGCATTTTTTGAGGAAGATGCACGGAATGGCGTCTTCACCGCAAGATTTTTTGTTGGATCGTGATAGTATCAACGATTTAACTTGTTCTCCTGTGGTGAAGCAGATTGCAGATTGCTGTTCCGATGTAGTTGAATAATCAAGCGGGAGTTGAAACAGTTCATGAGTCTGTGTTTCCCTTTGAGCGAAGGTTGGCTGTTTGAAGAGATTCGAGATGAACGACTGCATGCTCGTCCCCGTTTGGGGATCTGACATTCCCTTCGAATGGGAATGAGTGGAGGCAAAATGCACCGCTAGACACTCAGCTTTCTCGGCCTGTGAGGCGTTCTGGGAGAGGATTTGGTTGGAGTTATTTGTAGTCTTTCCGAGACGTGGGCGTCTTCCGGAGCTCTCTGAATGTGTTTGAGGCCGGTTTTGCCAATTTCAACATCAAATGCTCTTGGATGAGTGCATTGATCTCTAAATGCTAAGCTCTCGAATTTCATCGTTCAGATATCTGAACCTTGAATCGTAGCTATGACGGAAGAGTCGTCTTCGGAGAGACTTTTTCCTCTGGATATCGCTTATGATCTCTGGTAGCAGTGAGATCATATTGTTGTACCCAAGTTTCCTTTTTGGGATATGGCAGTCGATATATTTCCGAATTAACTCGGTGTATTTATCGACTGTGAAGTCGATCACAGTGTCGGGGACTTGTTGATTGGTTGGTAGGAGGAATGGGGCGAAGGAGTCAGTGAGAGACTCATTTGCTTGTTTCCAGTTGACTTCACCAAAGTCGGGAACCAGCTTATGGGTGGGGCGGAAGGCACGTTGATGTGACTCTGCCGTTAGTAGAACGGCATCATGGTCACTGATTCCCGGGATCGTTTCAAGGAAAGGTTGGGTATTTGGGTTAACTTTCACGTTTGTGTTGTCACTTATGATGAAGAGATCGAGGTATGAGGAAGATCTGTGAAAGGTGGGAAGTGCTGGTGTGAGGGTGGTTACTTTAAGAAAACCTGCTTCGTTCTCCCACCAATTATGAAGCTGGGTCCCATTTGTATTGGTATTGGTGTCAAGGAAGCTAGAGTGTCTTGCATTAAGATCTCCACCTATGATTTTATGGATTCTCTTGTTTATTCACTGGTGCTTCATGGACGTCACCAGCTGTCTAAGTTCAGAGGTACCTAAGGACTGGTTGGGGCAATAAATGGAGGCGTATACAAACACAGAACTGTGGGTTTCAAAGGAGATAATGGTATTTTCGATTGTCTGGAGCTGATTGGGTAGAATGAGTTGAGTGGAACTGATGGAGTTGTGCACTAGGATCCCCGTGCCCCCACCACTTGAGCTGGGCGGTCAGATCGGTGAAAATAAAAGTGGCGAAATGTGGGGTTGTGGCATGCTGTGATTTTTCTCTCAGACAGAAAAAGGATATTGGGCTTGTGTTCGTCCAAAAAAGACTGTAGCTCATACCGCTTCGCAGTACCACGTATGGAGTTTATGTTCAACTTGATGAACCTAAAACCCATTGAGGCCCGAAATCAGCTGTAAGAGAAGAAGTCTCTTCTGGTCTTGACTTTGGATGGCACGCAATTCCTTCATTTTTGTTGCCAATGTGGAAACGCTCACGCCAAAGAGCTGATTTACTTCCTTTTCCAGGAAGTTAGCGGGGGACTGCGACTGGGGTTTTTGGAAGAGACTAGCGAATGTCACTTCGGGAGTCCTCTTCACGACCGGTGCACGTGGCAAAGGCCGAGTGCTTGCGGGTACCACTTTAGGCGATTGTTTGGCACGAGCCTGTTTGAACACTAAACAGTTGCGGTAGTTTGCGGGGGGATCGTCCCCACCACAGTTCGCACACTTCGGTTTGTCCTCTTTCTGCTTTTGGCAGTTTCCTGGATCATGTGAAAGGTTGCATTTTACGCACCTATATTTTAGGCTGCAGTTTGATGCAGCATGTCCAATTCTTTGGGAGTTCTTACACTGCAAAATCCCGCGGTTTCGAATTGTCTCAAATTGTACGATCGAGTGAAGGATCGCTCTAATGGGTTTTAAAGTGGCCTCTCTGAAGGACGGTTTAAAAATGGCTAGCCAGAGATTGAGGCTGCGCTTGTTACGAGCGGAGGCATTGGTTTCGTAGCGTCGAACTGATTCGACGTCTTCGACACCTTGCCTCTTTAAATCCTCAAGAATATCCTGGGGGTCATGTGTGGCATGGAGATCACGAATTACTAGCGCTTTGCGCTTTTGATCCGGGGGCGTATAAGTAAAAAATGCTTGATTTGAGTTGGCCAAGAATGACTTGGTTGCCTCGTAATCTTCGCTTGTGTTAGTTATAATTTGCATTTTATTCGGGCCCTGAGCCTTCAAAAAGTAATCATTTGAAAGTGTTTTTAAAAATGAATTTTCAATATTTTTTATACCGGGGTATTCCTCCAACATGACAATTGGGGCATCTTCTTTTTGGCGGGTTCGTTTCCCTTGGCTGTTGACTTCGCTGCTGCTTTTGACTTCTCCGTTGCTGTTGCTGCTTCCCTCCCAGCTGTTTCGTTTTTCCCTGTTTCTTTCCTCGTTGCTTTTGGTGAACTCCCGTCGGCTAGTACGTCTACAGGACGTTCCGCTATTGCCGCGGGTGGCCCGCTCAATCGTCCAGTGGTTCTCACTTGATCACAAATTTTTTCTTCGTGACTACTTGATCCGAACTGCATCTCGTAGGATGCGATTTTCGCCTCCAGCATCCTATCGTGCTTCCCATCTCCTCTATGATTCTCCTGAACTCCGCAAACCGCTCTTCCGTGGCCCGGTGCGCCAGCGTTGTAGCGCTTGTGCCCACAGAGTCAGCATCACTCTCCTCCGACCCGTTTGACACTATCGAACTGCTGGCTTCCGATGACTCCTCTATCTCGCTGTCCCTGTCTCGCTCTGACTCCTCATCGCTGTTGCCTTTTCGCCTTTTGCGGCGTTTACGCGGTGATTTGCCATCACCACACTTCGCCGGCAATTGCATCTCCTTCATTTCCTCCTGAAACTTTCCAACAGTACACTTAAACTTTCACTCACTAATTGACGACTTCGACTTTTGAATGTCCGCAACGATGCACGGCTTCCACAAGACCACAAGTATTTGCGATAAACCTATATATATATAACCTCAACAACACGGCTCTGGTGCAAATTATATCTAGTGAAATATTTTGATTTTGCATTCTCATCTTCTACGTACGAGTATAATTGTGATTTATTACCACGAATTTTAATTTTGCTCGATTTTACACAACAAAAAATTTTCTGCCTAGGAGCTGTTTAGGCAAGCCCCATCACTGCCTAAATAAGGAACTGTTTAGGCAAGCCCCATTGCCACCTAAATTAGGAATTATCTAGGCAAGCCTCATCACTGCCTAAATTGAAATTTTTTTATAAAGTGAAGAAAATTGTAAATGTTTAAATTCTTACCAAGAATTCAAGGAGTGTTTAGGTACAGTTTCGGTAAGCCTCATCACCGCCTAAATTGGGAAATGTTGAGCCATGCCTAATCACTCCCTAAATTAGGAAATGTTTAGGCAAGCCCCATCACCGCCTAAACTGGAACTTTATTTGTAAAGTGAAGAAAATGATTGCCCAGGAAACGGAGTTTTTGGTGCGCAAACCGTAAAACGATCATAAAACTTTCATGAAACTATCGTAACATAATTAAAATTATCGTAAAACTTTCGTAAAACGATTGTAACACACCAAACTATCACGAAACTATTGTTTTTGGCGAATGTTTGAAAAACTATCGTTTTTGAGGAATGTTCGTAAAATGCAAAGTTCTTACTAAGAAGTGTCAGTGATGTTTACATTTTTCAAAATAAAGATTTTTCTGTTTAGGAAAACCCCATTAAGCCCTCATGCGGAAAGCCCCACCAGTGCCTAAGGATGTTGTATTTAGGAATTGATGGGATAAAGTGTTACGTTCGGCATTAGGGCCTAATCGGAGTTTCCTAAACAAATCCTAAACCGAACAAGTTTAGGCATGTCTAATCAAGCCCACATTAGGCATGCCCCATTAGGGCACCATTAGGTCCACATTTGGCATGCCTAAACTTACAAAAAATTAAAAATCGCTAATCTCACCTTAAATTACAAAATTTTCATTTGATCGTTTTCGTCGTTCTCCACGATGCACTAAATTGCGAAGTTTTCTAAAATGCTTAAGTTAAGCAGGCCTAATTAGGCCCGCATAACGCCTAAACTGACAAAATGTGAAAAATTTCTAATCTAACTTTCAATTGCAAAATTTTCATTTGAATGGTTTTTTCACTCTCCAGATTGCAATAAAACGCGAGATTTCCAAAATTGCTTAAGTTAGGCATGCATTGTTTCCGCATGAGGCCCTAATGCCCGTTTAGGGCATGTCTAAACTGATTTCTACTCGGGTAGGTGCGGTTTCAGTTTTCCGTGACATCGATTGTATTTTCTTCGATGGCTAGCTAGTTGTTTGAGCATATGTTTTGTAGATTATTTAGGGCATCGAGATGATTCTGGTACGTAGGGATTTGACTGAGCTTTATTTATTTGGTTTAAGGAAAAAAAAATGAAAGTTTAGGTTGATAGTTGCGCAATGCACTAAAAAATTCGGGTCTTCTGTGGTTGCTTTCAGTAATGAAACGAAAGCGCAAGTTTATTGGTCGTCTGGCCCCCGTCTAAAACCCTCACTGCACAAAGCAGACTTACAATCAGCCACTAACTGTAATAGACTATTCATGGTTCAACAGTTTACATTGAAGGTAAAGGTCGTTGCCATGTTCCCAACTCATCAAGTAGTTTCTGAGGTCAACTTGGATTCCCCAATAGAGACCTTCCAATGAATACAAGTTGAAGGGAAGTTAACAGATCGGATAAACGAAATGAAAATGCAGAGATAAAAGTATAACTTCATAAAAGTTAGAAAAGAATTGAAACTAAGTGCAAGAATATTATAGAAGCGGAAAACTGATAGTGTTAGAATTACGCTATGTGCCTAGCGAATTCCTTTGATGAGGGTGAGTCCGTAAATAGGGAATAATTAGGATCTATTTTATTAAAGGTTTTGTTTTTCTAAGCAATCGTATAAGACATTTTTGTTTGAAGGAAGTATGTTTTGTGACGAGAAGTAAAGGGTTTTCCAATAAGTGGTGTTATGTTGAATAGCCCGCTATTTCAGTAGATGTCACTTTTGAAGCTTTCATTTTTTGACATTTGACAAGTAGAAACTACGCTATTAATAAAAATGGAACAACACACGCTTCAATAAAGCATTGAAATTATTAAAATTCACTATAAAAATGATGAAAATTTGGCAGAGACGGTTCGTAAAACTCGAACATTTTTGGGTCGTCGTGAAGCACCTTTTCAGACCGCAATACAGAAATTGGCGGAAAAATTCGTGCTGTTGGGACAACTGAGTGATATAAAGAATAAAACCCGTGCACGTCACTCAAGAATAGCCTAGAATATTGCTGCTGTAGCCAAAAATGTTAAAGAAAACCCAGGTTTGTCCATTCCTCGTCGTTCTTTGGAATTAGGCATTCCACAAACGTCATTACACCGTATTTTGCATAAAGATTTGGGTCTTAACGCTTATAAAGTTCAGTTAACACAAGAACTCAAGCCGGTCGATCATCAAAAACGTCGTTTCTTTGCTGATTCGGTCCTTGAAATGCATGAAAATGATCCGGAATTCCATCGAAAAATCACCTTGAGTGATGAGGCCCATTTCCACCTCGGTGATGTTGTCAACAAGCAAAATTGTTGCATCTGGGGCTCGGAAAATTCAAGAGTTATTGTTGAAAAGCCTCTCTATCGTCAACGTGTGACTGTTTGGTGCGGTTTATGGTCCGGCGGAGTCATTGGACCTTATTTTTTCGAAAATGAGGCAGTTATGGTGAATGGATTGCGCTATCGAGAGACGATTAATGATTTTTTATGGCCGGAATAGTATGGTATTGATCTGGACAACGTTTATTTTCAACAAGACGATGATACGTGCCACACAAGCAAGGAAACGAGTGACTCTTTACGGAAAAAGTTTCCGAACCGTGTTATCTCTCGAAGAGGTGATGATCACAATTCGCCACAGAGATCTTGTGATTTAACACATTGCGACTTCTTCCTTTGGGGCCACGTGAAAGAGATGGTCTACGCCAACAGCCCAGCGTCGATTCAAAACATCAAAGTTGGAATTCGTGAGGCTATCGAGGACATAGGGCAGCCACTTTGCGATTTGGTTATAGAAAATTCCACGAAAAGGATATGGTCCTGCAAGCGTGGTCGTGGTGGTAATTTGCCTGATGGTATTTTTCACTATAAACGGCATACCTTCCTCTTTATAATGAAATAAACATAAGGTCAATAGTATTAAACAAGTTGAGTAAGCAGGAGAGTGCTCCTACCAGAAGGTCTTTGTAAACATCCTAGGGATAGAAACAAGTTTTCTAATGGCGTGAATCGATAACTTGAATTATTCATCCAATACTTAGATATGAAATCGTCCAAATTTATACAAAAGATGCACAGCTCCTTTCATAAGCACAGTGCAGCCGCCATTTTTATCTAGCTTAAATGATTTTTCTGAATGCTCGACCGATTGAACATGTTCAAGTTAAACACTATTCCTTAAATTTTCATGAAAATTGAAAGAAAATAAAAGTGCCTAAGTCAATTTTAAATATATATAGGGTTTTCCAATAAGAGGTGTTATTTTGAATAGATCTTCTGATTTAACACCTTGCGACTTCTTCCTTTGGAGCCACGTGATAGAGAAGGCCTATGCCAATAACCCAGCGTCGGTTCATGATTTCAAAGATGAAATTCGTGAGGCTATCGAAGACATAGGGCAACAACTTTGCGATTTGGTTATGGAAAATATCATGAAGAGGATATGGTCCTGTAAGCGTGTCGTAGTGGTTATTTGCTCAATGTTAATTATTGCTATTAACGGCATATCTTCTTCTTTATAATGAAAGTAACATTCGATCATTTGTATTAAAAATGGCATTTTTCTTTTAATATCAAAATAACACCTCTTATTGGAAAACCCCACATCAACCATAAACCCGTGTTATTGTTGGTGTAATTTCATATAATTGAAATGGCTATAACTCACTTGATTATGATTCGATCTCAATTAGATTTTGTGAACATATATATCTTATGTTAGTCTATATAATTGCGAAATTTCAAGAAGTTTAAAGGTACCGTTTTGATTTTATGGGCAAAAATGTAAAATCTATAAATCATACTATTATTAACAAAGTTGATCGAATTTCGATTTCTAAGGTATTTGTTGCCCTTGTACTCATAAAGGCCCACGTTCGTGACAATTTTCAGATTTTTCGGCTGAAAGGTGTTCAATCGCGAGGACACAAATTTTGGGTACATTTTGCCTTCCCCTGGACCCCCTAATTCATAAAATGATTTTTTTATTTCAGATTCTAAAAGTTCTAATCAAGACCTTTCATTTGGTATCCCACTCGACTACTTTTGATGAAAAAACATTTTTAAGGGCCAATTCGTTATTAGGGGGGACCCCCCTTAAACATTTTTTAAATTTTTGTTAAGGACTTAACTTTTGAGAGACTATCACTTTTGACCTTTCACAAAGTTTGAGCATTGTAACTTCTATAGTTTCTGAGGAAATCAGCTGTGACGCACGGACAGACGGACAGACGGACGGACGGACAGACGGACAGACAGGTCGCGAAACTAGTAGATCTTTGTAAAAAAATTTTTTACAAAGACCTAAAAATGGCATGTTTCTTTTGATATCAAAATAACATCTCTTATTGGAAAACCCTGTATTATATTATAGGTGCAGTTCATTCCTGAAATATTGTATAATATTTCAGGCATGAAAGGGATGGTAGGATCGAGATAAATAGACTAATATACCAGAAATGACATTACCAGAGGAAGAAAACTTCAGGCAATGTTCTTTTCATCCAAGGACTTCGGGAAATTTTGTTTGATGGAGGAGCGATGTCTGTGTCCGTAGCTGACGGAGTAAATGGGGAGCCAAAAAATCCATTCTGGTTTTACGCATTTAAAGTCTTTATGCCATTCTTTGTGGAAACGCAATAAATCTCTGAGTAAACCCTTTGCTGCAATTATAACTTAGAAATAAAACATATAATTTAAATGTTGGTTTTTACCTGGCGGAAGACACATAAAATCAATTTTTTTATTGTATACTTACTGCTTTTAGTTTCACTGCCTTCATTTAATATAAAAAACTTACATCTAACAACCTTTCTAATTTATTTCCATTCAAAATTAGTAAATAAATTTAATAAATTTACATGGAGTAAAGTTAATAGTTCAAACTAATTCTTGTTAATTTTTTTTTATCAATGACCAAATAATATTCAAATGACTTATTTTTGACCTAAGTTTTACTAAAGGAAAATTTATATTTTCTTAAAAAAATAAATAAATTTATGAACTAATTTTAAGGTGAACTCATTTCCAGAAACATTAACTTAATTATACCATGCGAATTATTTTCAAATTATGCATCGATACGTTCAGTTGATTGTTATTCAGGGTCCTATACAGTTTCAAACGCAAAGATAAATATTTTTGAATTTCGTGTATATGAGTAAACCATATTCAAACTTTGCGGAATATGTTTTTTCTATGGAAGGATTATTTCACTTATTTTTAGAAGAATAAAAACATCAAATTGATTCCTTATTTAGTCATAAAATTTACTTCTATTTTATATATTATATTGAAAGTAAATTATTTTTTTCTCAGTTTATATAGTCCGCACGGAAGCTCGAAAGATATTCTGTTCAGCCGCTGAATCGAAACACCAGCGACATTTATTCCACTCAAAATCACGATGGCTAATTTTTTTCCGCAAGGGAAAAAGGGGTTTTTGAGAATGTATGATGCATTAAACATTTATTTTTAACGCTTACATAGACCATCCGAGAAATCGAAAAGGTGAAAATATGATAAACGTGAAAAAATGATATCGAATCCAGAAACATATTGGCGTCTTTGAATAAAAGCTTAGAAGACCGATTAAAATAATAATCTGGACAAACAAGATGAAAACCCGGAAATTCAGTTATGAAATTGTATAAATTTGTATCGTATTTTTACTACATGAAGTGGAAAAAACTAGATTCTACATCTAGTACTCGTTGCTTAAAGACGTGTTTTTAATCGCTCCTATCAGTAGTGTTCCAAAATTAAATAATTTTTAAAACGTCAATCGGAAATTAATTTTTATCTGAAATTATTATATCGTCGAAGCAGTCGATTCAAGTAATTTGTATCGAATATCATGATTTTACTTCGATACATAAAGAAAAGTGAAGTATCTTAAGACAACTTTGGAACCGCTGGTATGAGGAGCCCGACGGCTTTCCATTTTTAGGGGAGCCTGGAGAAACGTCAAAAAGTAAGTTGCTGACTATTATCACGAACAGAAAGCAATATAAAAAAACTCCGCTGATGGTGGATGTAAATTACAAATAATCTCAAAAATGAAGCAATGAATAAACTCCATAATACTTTGTGTACTTTCCCATGTTTAGCGCTTCCAGACTATCCTGTGTTTTCATCTTTTCCATTTAAACGCTATTATTTTGTTTTTTCCGACAAATATATATTTCGGGAGTAAGCTGCAGGAAGCAAATGTGAGGAAAAATGTAAAACAAATAATTTTAGAAGAAATTCAAAGTGCTGGCGGCAGTAATGACTGTCAAAACTATGTTGCAACGTTAGAGGACAGACAAAAGAAATGGAAGATGTCGAAGATAATTCCAATAAAGATACTAATGTTAATTATATTCACTCTCTAAAAAATAAAAACAAGGAGAAGAAACCAATTTGTAGTCCTACTGTTTCCATCTACAAGGCAGAAAAATAAAGCAAAAAAATGTTCCTCCAATCAATGTACGTATATTCGGCCAAAGTGGAAGAAATTTGGGTCGGTTATTGGTAGCCGAAGATAAATTAAGCAATTTTGATATCAAAAGAATAAAAGCAGAGAAATGAACAATTAAAACAAAATTATTGGTTGACTTTTTTTATTCATTTTCAGAATTCTGTATACAGATTATAAAAATCCAATTATCATATAGAAGAAGAAGAAGAAGTTATGAACGAAATAACACATATCCAAACAAAACAAGAAAAATTAAGTCACAAAGCAAGAAAGTTAAAACTAGAAAGTACGCTCAAGTTAATCTACAAAACTATAAAGAAGAACGAATTGCCCAAGTTTATTTTTATATTGCGCAAAAGATTGAGTTATCGGACCAAAAGAGTTGTGTTTACGTGGCAAACGTACCTATGGCGAAAAATAAAACACATTGGTTCTGGTAAAGGGAACGTTAAAAATCGTTGTCAATCTACTTGAGCAGTGTGCAATATAGGTGAATATCTCATTACAGAGATTCATTGGCAAGAGCTTGTGGTTCAGTTTAAAGAGCAAGCATTTATCAAGAAATATACGACGCGTGACTAAAGAAGGCATACGCAAGAGGGATATACGTTCATTATAAGGAGAATACGGGATGCGAAATTTAAAAAGAAGAGAGCGGGTAAACCTACGTTGAACAGTCTCCATAGTACTACATACACTGTGTTGATAAGGACTCCAAATTTGCAAGCAATATTCCAATAAACTTCTTTCCAATGAGAAGAATAAACAAATACAGAAAGAAATATTTTTAAAGCCTTTGGTGGATCTTAATACAAAGCCTGTCATTCGAGAGGCTTTGCAAACCACCACCAAAGAGTACTCCAAGATTTTAATGGAGACCGACTGATTCCAGGGAAGTACTTGATATGCAATAATCGAAAAGAGCGGTAAACTTTCTCAGTGAGTAAGTCATACTATGACATTTGCTTATATTTAGTTTCAGACGATCATTCGTACACTAATCTAATGGAAATTGTAAATCTAGTTGTAAGGAGACATAGTCCTCCAAGAACTCAATCACGCTAAAAATTTTCAAATCGTTAGCATTCATAAGCGAATAGGATTTGAATATCGGTGGAAGTTCATTGATAAAAACAAGGATTAGTAATGGGCCGAGAATGGACCCTTGAGACAGTTGAGAGTCCAGCGAGAAAGGAAAATAACTCTGGGAGTTCAAAGTGACTATGCAATTATGGTTGACAATGTACGAGTGGAACCATCGACAAATAGGTGAGCCCACACTAATAAGTATAAGATAATCCACTGAATCGAAAGCCTTAGAAAAATCTGTATAAATAAAACCTACTTGCTTTGCTCTATCGAATGCTGACGCAATAGTATTTGAGAATGAAAGCAAATTCGTAAAGTAGACCTACTTTTGATAAAGCCATGCTGTTCACTAGCAAAGGATGGAAATAAGAAGAGATAAACTTGATCATACACGATTCTTTCAAAAAGCTTACTAAAACACGGAAGTAGGGAGATAGGATGATCATTAGATATATTAGACATCACCCGATTTGTAAACTGGAAATACATTAGCCTTTTTCCAAAGAACAGGAAATTCATTTCCATAAAGACTACGATTCAAAAAAATGGACAAAGGAACACACACAGAAGATGACAAAGATTTGGCAAGAATATTAGGAATTCCATCCGAACCACAGCCAATTTTATTGTCTAGACCTTTTATTAATGGCTCTATGTCTAGAAGACTTACACAGGCAAAGGACAAATTTAAGGACAAACCGATAGTATGATCAGAATTTTCAGCAGTTGAAGTACCATAAAATGAAGAAAAATGTTGAGCAAAGAGTTCACAAATCTTGTAATGATTGGATGAAGAGAATCCATTATAGTGCATCGAATTCGGCAAACCACCTAATTTTTTAAGCCCATTGATGTATGATCAGAAAGGTTTGCTCAGATTCATTCTGAGTTAATCTTCAACATAATCAATATACTTTTTTGGGCATTATTACCTTTTGTGCGTAAACTTTTATAGCTAAGAAAATGAATTGGAGAGACAGTAGTAAGACGAAACTTAGTACGAGCAGCATTCTTTGCTTTTAAGATAGAGGTGATATTTTTATTTAGCCAAGGAGCGTGTTTTAATCTCTTTTGAAAGTAGACAGGCGTATATCGTGAGATCAGAGATTCAAGAAAGCTATAAAATTCTTGTACGGCATTATTAATATTTAAATTACAGAAAAAGGAAAACCAATTGATGGAGTTTATTTCAGCCTCCATTTGACTTTATTCAGCTCTCACGAAATTAAAGCGGGGAGAAAAAACTTTGTTCAGAACAGAAAAATGAAGTGGAGGATGGTAAGGATCAGGGTTAACGTATTCATTTAGCGAAGCAGGGAGAAAAACGGATGATTTAGGAATGTTAGACAAGACTAGATCTAAAGCTTTGTTATTAACATTGGGGACATTGTTGAATTGGGCAAGTGAACACAAGGATAGAAATGATGAGAAGGAAATGGATTGAGAGTCGATTGAGCTTATTTCAGAAAATGATGCATCCCACACAACATTTTGGAGGTTAAAGTCACCACAAATAACAAGCGAAGAAGAAGGCAAGCGGTTGAAAATAAAGGAGGAGAGTTCCGAAAAGAATGTTTCATAGACATGTAAAGACCAACCAGAGGGGATCGACTGTGAGGATCAATAAAGAAATGTTGGACAATAAGGGAACAGAAGGGAGTAGAAAGTTGCAAGAGAAGGTACCTAGAATTGATCGATAAACGCCAATTATAACCCCACCACCATCAGGCTTACCAACCCTCAAGCGATTTCGATCAATCCGAAAAACATTATAAGAAGGCAAAATTTTGTTATCATGAATATCTTCTGTGAGCCAAGTTTCCGTGAAGCAAACAAAGTTGTCAAAGGACACAAGAGAGGAAAGTCGAACTTCATTGGTCTTGGTTCGTAAACCTCGAAGATTCTGATAATAAAATGAGAACGAGTTATTTTACCAAGTTTTTAATTTCTGTTTCGCCGGCGAACACTTGATCGAAAATTTCTCCGAATACTAGAGACAAATACTTAACAAACACACTGTTACGCCAAAAATCAGACCTTAGAAGCGCTTTGAGTCCCGTGTTTCTATTAATTCGGGACGATGAGATCCACTGCACTTCGAAGTTACCAGGCGTTAGTTTTTTGCAGAGCGGTAAAGAAGGTTTAAATCCCAACTTCGCAATAACACAGCTTTTGTTAAGATCAGGTTTTGTATTATAAGCCAGACGAGATATAAAAATTTGCGCAGGTGGAGCAATTACATCCAGTGACGGAAGCTGAGATGATAAGATCAACATTTAAGGAGGAGCAGCTAGCAAAGTCTCCGCTGACGCCGCCGATTGTAAGTCTGTACAATTTTTATCTCTAGAAGACAAAGGAGAAGTGTTAGAATTAACTGCTGTCTTTTTGGGAATGGCTCCCTTGCTAGGAGAAGAAGTAGCTAGTAAAGTCTCCGCTGATATCGACGAGTGAAAGTCAATATTTCTATCCCTAAAAGATAAAGGAGAGTGATTAGATTAACGACAGTTCTTTTGGGAGTGGTGTCACGAACAAATTCCTACCAGACCTCAGCACTTGCCTCTGCAACAAGTTTACCAGAATCACCCGAGCCAAGTACTATCGGAAACTTTGCAAATAGAAATATGTTGTAATCATTATTAATACTAAGAGTAAACATAGTATGTAAGTTAGGAAGATAGATAATGGTTCTCTGAAAGTTTGCCTCCGAAGACCAACCGATGAAAAACGCACGTATTCGTTGGCGGTACACATATCAATGCACATACGGCAGTTTTAATCGAGACCTTGGTTGAATTAGATGCAACGATTCGATGGGCGGCGTGTAATATATATTCGGTACAGAATGAAGTTGCTGCGGCATTGGCTGAAGCAGATTATCCGATATTCGCATGGCGTGGTTAGACCGAAGGAGATTTTTGGTGGTGTAACGATAATTGAGTAAATGCTGAAAATTGGCTACCAAATATGATTTTGGATGATGGAGGCGATGCAACAGAGTTAATACTGAAGAAATATCCAGCCACGTCTATAATGTTTAAAGACATGGTAGAGGGAAGCATCACTGGGATACATAGAGTGTACCAGCTATCAGAATCTGAGAAGTTAAAAGTCCCAGTAATGAATGTATTGGATTCCGTCACTAAAACAAAATTTGATAGTGTGTATAGCTGCAAAGAGTCTATTATTGATAGGGGAAAGCGTTCAACAAAAGTTAAGTCTGGCGGGAAGCAAATAGTCATTTGCGGATATGGTGAAGTTGGAAAAGGATGCGCACAAGTATTGGAAGGATTGGAATGTACCGTGTATATTGCTGAAATTGACCCTACCTGCGCTCTTCAGGCCAGCATGGACGATTTTCGTGCGGCGAAACTTAATGAAGTTTCTCGAAATGTAGACGTTGTTGTGACTGCCACAGGTAATGAAAATGTTGTAATTTGTGATCATATGGACGTTTACGTAGCAAGCTTACATCTTCCCACACCGAAAAACATCTATTGCTGGAGAAAATAAACATAAAACAACCGGAAGACACTTGAAGTCTCAATCAGGCACGGCCACCAACATCGAAGATAAGCAAAACTAATTTTAAAAAACCCAGGGAAAAACCTTGCAGCAAAGAAGGTTCGAGCCACGGATATTCGGAGCTCCAAGACGCAACGATAGTATTAGAATCTATGAGTCCAAGAAGTCGCGGCCAACTTCACCGAAGGGTATTTCAACGGGACGAAGAAATCCCATCCAAGGCGAGGATGGACCAAATCGTGAGCGAAGGGCCCTCTTTCTCGTTTTGGACTCCGTGTGGGAAGGTCACACCATCAAGCGAAGGAGGTCATCCCAGAAAGGAATTCTCGTGTTGGTGGCCAGATTATTTTTTGGAACTCGAGTGCAAGACGTGACTTCCATCAAAACGACAACGGCAGGAATTCTTCCACGAAGGCGACGACAAACAAAAATATCAGGCCGCCAAGGACACGCCTCGAGGAATCAGAATATATTTTCGTCAGAATACACGTGGCTAGCGTACAACGGGATACGAGCGAGGCAGGAAATTTACCGGGGGCTCCCGTCATCGAGATAGTCACGTTAGGTAAATATTGTTTTAGAATTAAGGCAACATTTCTTGAGAATGATTTACCATGGTACAGTTAAAGAAAGCAAAATATTTTTTGCGTTTGTTTCAAAACTAACTTGTGAAATAATAATAAATAGTGAATTTCCAGTGAATCGCATGAACTTTTATTTCTTCTCTCTGTGATACTTGATTCGGGAGTGATTAGGGAAATTTCAAGGCGCTCATTTTCCGCCTGAATAAACCGCAAGTGTTGGGGTGTATATGGGTCTTTGTTTGGTGCAAATCCCAGCTCACAGTGAACTTAATTCCACGTATACTAGGATTTAGGACAGGTAGATTGCAGAATTGTCGCGGGAGTAGTTACGTGTGTTGTCCTCCTTCTCTAGGCTAGTGATTTCCTTTCTTCCCTAATAGTGAAGACTCCAGTGCGAGTCATGCTCGTCTCGAGGCTTGGGGGGACAAGTTAACGGGTAGACGAAGGGCGCCCACTCTCGTCTCCGACGGAGCGACACGGGACCCAAAATGCCCCCCACCAGAGTCAGAAGGCATGGTTGAGCCATTTTCGCGAGAAAGTTATATCGCGTAAAAGTGGCTCCCATGCTCTTATCTTCAGAAATATTTACAATCAGTTGGGCCACAATATCGCTCGACATAGCCACAATTGATGTGGTAGGATACATTGCAGCAGTTTGAGTTGCGGCACTTTTCAAATTAGCATTAGCCAACGAATGATCCATCCGACCCAGAATATTCAGCAGTGGATTAGAATGTTCTTTTAGTATATTGTCACACCTTGACAGTGATCACATCGAAAAGTAATGTTTTTAGAATGTTTAGCACGGATGTCATAAAAAGTAGCTGGAATCGATAAGCACAATATCCATCACACACGATTAATTTAGCTCTTGCGGACTCAGGTTCTTTACAGATAACACACTTAATATTATATACAGGAGACCTTACCAGTGTCAAAGGTTGAGAAAAACACACTAATATATATTACGACGCAAAATTGGTTACGCTTGTAATTTTGATGCTGGTAAATGTTTGCACTAAAAGGTTAGTTTTAATAACACTGGCGAATGAAATTCATGGTAAGAAAACTTACGAAACACAATCAATACACTATGCAGTTAGCTTAAGATGATAGATGGTGCGGTAGGTGCTCAAAGTTGATAACATTAACAATGCAAAAGATCTTAGCAAACAAAATTATTCTTTTGAATGAAATTCACTCTCGTGATTGCTGAATCGCACCACACCCTGCACAATCGTGAACTAGATTGCTCGAGTTCTCAAACGGACGGTTTTAACGGATGAATTTATGCGGAAAAGCCCGGTAAAAGGCAAAAATAAAACACTGCAAAAGAATACGACAATACTCTTTGACGTATGTTGAAGAGACTTAAAGTTGACCAAAAATGCGCTGAGTTTTTAAAAGGTTTCACACTTCACCTATCCTCCAAAAAATGAACAAATCAGACCTTTCCGTTGGAGGGTCTGGACTGCAGAGAGGACATGGTCGATCTCCTTCCAGAGCTCATAGCAGCTGCACCAGAAATTGAATTTATTTCAGTTAAAATCTTTGCAACAAGAAGATCGACCATCGAAAAGAAGAATTTACCATTTTCTTTAATACAAATTTCTTATAAAAGCAGTCCGAGTGCCCTTCAACAAATAAGGTATTTGAATTTCTTAGTAATGAGGTGGGAACGCCTTCAAAAAAGAGAAGTTAACCAGTGTTAACGGGGTTCACTGTACCATGTACTATCGGTGCGTAAAATGCAAAGAAATTTATGCCCCCGATGAGTGTAAATTGGCTCAGACGGAGCCTAAAGGAAAATTTTAACTGTATAAAATGCGGTTTATTTGGTCATGTACCATCATATCGAGGATACCCCAATATCAAATCACAAAAATATAAGTTATTTCAAAACAAACGTAAGTACATAGGAGTGTGATACCTTCCAACTTCGTCAAGCTCTGTGTATCATCTAAACTCACTGCTAGAGAACCAGCAGAAAATACTGTAAATAATGTAATTAGCAACAATGACAACAACTTGATACTTCTTCAGGAAGAATTAACAAGCAAGGTTTGAAAATTAGCGTAGTTTTTCAACGTTTAGATCTTTCAAATGTTTCAAGATAACTTGCAATTCAGTCGCCACTTTGTCTCATCTCGATCAATGTCAACTCCTTAGATTCATTATTAAGCAAAAGCCTGAGATCATGCTCCCTACTGAAATCCATCTAAACTCATGGCATTCAATGATGTTCAAGGATTTTGAATTCGCAAGAAACGAAAGGTTAAACGGTGATGGTGGAGGTGGCACTTGCCTATGAGTAAGAAGATATTATCGCTTCTAAAATATTGATAAAGTCAAATTCAAAAACTTTTTTTTTCTTGTAGTGTCCGGTATACAAATTTAACTGCCAGGTGGGGATAACCTCTTGATTATCTCAGCCTATGCAGCGGAAAGAAACTTTCTTATCCAAGAGGTATATTCTCAAAGCCGTGGATAACAGAGAATCAAATTGAATACAGGTGCAATCTATATGGGACGAAGTTCCCAACATACCCTGGCACTAATTCATATTTGCATCTTTCCATTGCTGACACAAGACTTGAATTCATATTCAATAATCCTCAATGAAAATTACAGGTGCTATCTTATAATAGCGACCATTTTGCCATTGTAATGGAAGTAAATCATCAAATGAATGATGTCTTTCTCATTCCAGCTCAAAATGAAACTCTTCAGTTTAATTTCAGAAAAACAGAAGTTCCACAAGAAGTTTAATTGGGAATACCAGAAACAATGCCCACCTTCTTGCCCAATAGCTCCTAATGACAGGAATCTAACCAACGATGAAATAGACCTCTATTTGTCGAAGTTAAAGAAGCTGACATTGGAAACCATTCAAAAAGTAGTTCTCAAGTTTAAGCATAGAAACCATATGGAAGGATATGAAACACCAACCATCACAAGGTTGAAAAAATTGAAAAGCTTACTTCTCACACATGTCCACAATAACAACAAGAAACCATGTGCTATTGATGGTATTCCCAATATAGTGCTACGACATTTGTCTGCGATTACTATTAGAAATTATTACATATTGTTCATCAACATGTTGAACAATTCATATTTTCTTAATCAATAAGAAAAGGCCAAGGTATTTTCGACCTTGAGAAAATGAAAGGAAGCTTACTGCCTAGCATCAGCAAGGTGTTTGAAGTGATACTGAAACAAGCATTAAGCGCCCACATTGAGTTGATGTCGAGTTGCCAGTTTGGTTTCCGTGCTAAACATACAGCCATGTTGTTACGGCAGGGTCAACTCGGTGGCGGTTCCACTGCCATTACCGACCGTATGATGGCGATCTAATGAAAGCCCTTTTTTTTCTTTTTGTCCCGGCTAGGTCACCGAAGGTGTCGGTATATATTTTTTTTTATTTACATAACTGGGACCTTCTCAATTTGCCAGTTTTTTTTCTTTCGTGCTGTTGTCCGACCTTCCTGGAAATATACTATTACGTACTCCAACAACATCCCGTCCATTAAAAGTTTTATTTTTATTCATGTGCCAATACTATTTTCGGTTATAATTTTACATATATAGTGCAAAGGAGAAAGAAAACTAAGTCCGATCTAAATACAAAATATAATCATCATCAATATTATAAATATGCTTTATCTTTTGACTTTATCAATAACAAAAGAATATAAAATCGTATTATTTAATTGATTTTTTTGTTTATTATTTTTTTTAGCATGCAATATTTGCCCATTTGGTTTTGCAATGTCCAACGACGGTCGAGCGCTCGACCGGTGATCAGATGCAGCATTTACAGTAGTAACTTGGCAATAACATAAAAAAATAAATTCAGTCTTGTTATTTTATTATATATATATATATATATATATATATATATATATATATATATATATATATATATATATATATATATAAGTATCCATTCCTCCGGGAGTGATGTTGGGAAAATCCGAGTGCAACAGCGCACGATTTATGTTTGGGTGAATTAAGCAAGCTGACGTCGTGTATCTCTGCTACTGGATATGAAATCCTATACGCGACATAAATCATGATATTTCTGAAAAAAACACTGTTTTTTTTTCAAAAGTCAAATCATGCACCTTTGACATTAAGGAATGAATACTAATTTCTTTTCTTCTGCCTTGTGCAGTGTTAAACACACAAAATGACACCTCGTTAAAGGGGGGGCACTATTGTACTTATATGAATACACACGTTTTGCAAACCACAAATAGCAAAAATTTAAAGTAATTTGTATTCTACAGTGGAGTTCTTTCTACTTCTCAGGTTCATATATGTACATATTTCGTGTTACATTTAATCCTTCCATTGGTTAAATTATAAGTTTTCTTCAGTGATTTGGTTTCTTCTAAAACATCACCTATTCCTCATTGCACTGTTATGATCTTAGTTATTTATAAAACTCAAAAGACTTTAATCACATTTAAAGTATAACGAACAACAACGCGAACATTCCAGAAAGACACAGCTGACTCGTCTTTATCTCACAACTAGCTCACTACAAATTTCTATAAACTAAACTTTATTGATTTCTACATTATTAATATACGTGTACAAGTTACTGATGCGCAATGCTTCTTATGTGAACGAAAATCAAGTCGATATCCCCGAACCGACGATATAACCGAAATCCAGTTGTCGCCTTCGCTGCACACTGATTAAAATACAGTAAAACCTTGATACTACGACCCTCGATAGCAAGGCATCCTTGGTAACAAGTCCATTTTTCTAGTCCCCGTGAAATAATCATAGGATTTAATGTTGTATATAACTCTATAACACGACTATTACTTAAATGAAAACCTCAACAACAAGTCTTCTCTCTAATTCAGATTTCGGCTATAATAGCCTCTATAATACGTCACTCTAAGCAAACAAACCTTTAGAATACGACTCCAACCCCAGGACCACGTTGAACTCCATGACTGAAGCTTTATAACACGACTCTTAACCAGTGGCGGCTCGTGGCTCGGAACGTAGGGGGTGCGCTGTATACATGTTGGTCGATTTATTTTTTTTCCTACCCTTTTCAAATATGCTGTTAACTGAACGTTAAGTTTTAGTTTCATACGTGGATAAGATTCTAAAAAAATTGTTTTTAAGTAAGTAAGCTGGTTTCGTTTTCTCTTTCATATATACATAAATAATTACGATTCATTTGCAAATCAAATAAGCGGTTTATAGTGTGTTTTAGGAGAGAAATTTTCCAAGATGAAGTACTAGACTTCAAAAAACCAGAGAAGATTCAAAATGTCGATAAAATGAATATTTTAACAGTAAAACAGTTAAATTGATTAAAAAACACGGGCAAGTGATCTGAATCTTGCCCATTTTTTTATATGGTAACTAAAAAAAGCTTTCTATGGCATTGGATTGAAGAGGAAACTACTGAATATGTATTGTTGAATTCTGTCTGGTTTTTTAAATTTTTAATTTGTTAAAAAATGTTTTTGAAACCTCCTTTTTCGTTCACTGTTAGCATTCTTAATTCATTCGGTTGCAATTTTCGAAATGCATTTTAGAATTGAAAACCAAATGCTTTAAAACTGCAGAGTTGTATGCACAATATTATAAAAATTTCCATTTTATTTTTTAAGCATAGTCATCTAACAGGTTTTCTTGTAATTTATAAGCTAAGAATATAAAGAATAAAGACTTAAAAAATATATTTCAGATTGTCACAACAAGACGTATCATTTGATGAGTCACGCGGTACACTTTAAATACATAGTTTTCCATTCCTCCTGCTCCCATGCAAAAAGTGACCGTTTTTTCAAAATTCATTTCTTTTTGTTACACGTTAATGTTTCGGTTATCGAAATCAATACTTGCACCGAATCCCACCGGAATCGGCTCAGTATATTCAAAGCAAATGTACTTGACTGACTGACAGACAGACAGACACACGAATGATATTATGAGGGTTTCGTTTCCACATTTGCATGTACATAACCCTTCAAATAAAAATTGTGATGATTCAGTTGTTGGTTCAAACAATCTAATAATAATCTAATATTAGTAAACATTATTTAAAAAATCAAGTTAATTGTTTCTTTTCAATGAAAACAATATAAAGTATTATTTTACCTAGTATGAAATCAAATTACGATACTTACTTGAACAACAGGTCAATTCGCCTGTTTTTCTGTTTTGTAAAAGTCTCTATAACTTTCTGATTAAAGTTTGGAAGAGACTGTATAAATCTTTTTTCGATACTTAAAACCGAAAGCGCATTTAGCCTATCTTGGCACATTGTATTTCGCAGAAACGTTTTGACCCGTTTCAATGTTGAAAAACATCGTTCACTTTCCACAGATGTCATCGGAATGGTGACAATAATTTTTAAGAGCTTAACACTTTCAGAAAATGCTTCAATTAATCCATTGTTGTTGAAATACTGTGAAATTGCCAGAGCTCCATCCGCTTCTTGAAAGTCATTCCTATTATAAATTGTACTCAGCTCATTCTTTAATTTTGATTTGTCCAAAAAGTCGTAAGTATTAACGGTCTGCAAGAGAACATTTTCTGGAAAATTCACCTTATATTCATTGAATTTCTCGCAGTAAAATAATATGATGCTATAAGATGATCTTGAAATTCAAATCTTTCTTTCAACTGTGTTAATATCAGATCATATACTTCTTTGCAAATAACACAATTCGATGTCTTACTTCTTTTTGGCGGCGGCTCCTCAAAATAATCGGTTGAATCTCGGACATTTTGAATTGCTTTTTCAAAATTAAATACATGTTTTTTAACTTTGAGCACATCCAATGATCTGGATTAAAATTGCTGAAATAAAATCTCACAATGAGGTAAAATTTTTTGAAAAAAATTTAACCAATAAATGAAATTTTCATCGTGAAGATATCTCATGAGCATATCAGCTTGGTTTATTGTATTGGTATCATTTTGTAAATCTAAAATTATTCCGAGGCATTTAACCAGTTGTTCCTTGTAAATAAAGACAGTCTTGATGGTTTGTATATCAAAATTCCATCTTGTTTGAGGAGCTGAAGGTATTTTTCTTTTGACTGTTTCCATCAAAATTTGAGTCCGCTTTGCCGATCTTGCGAAAAAATTAGGGAAAGCATGCAAGTTAGCAAAAAATCGTTGCACTATTTTGTTTTGCGAAACAGCCTTTTCAATAATCAAATTCAATTGATGAGCGTAACAGTGAATATAGTGCGCGTAAGGAAATGAACTTTTTATCTTTGCTTGAACTCCACCAATTTTTCCGCTCATCACAGCAGCACCATCATAGCACTGCGCAACGAGTTTATTCGGTGTAATATTCAGATATTGGAGTTCTTCTGTCAAAGCAGAATAGATTCCATCGGCGCAAAGAGAATTAGGTAGCAAACATTTCCAAAATCTTTCATAAATATGACCTGCAATTTCATATCTTATAATTAATACCAACTGAGCATCTGTAGAAACATCTGTTGTCTCATCAGCTTGAATTGAAACAAAATCGCTTTTAGCAATATCGGATCTAACTTCTTCCTGGTAAACCTGCAATATCGCATCCAAAATATCGTTTTGAATCGTTTTGGATGTGCCCTTAAAAACTGTAGAAGATTCTAAATGTTGTTTCATAACTTTATCCAATTCGGAAACGAAATCAATCAAACCTCTAAAAATTCCCTGATTCATCATTATCTCGCAACGCCAATTCAAATGCACCGCAAAAAACCACACAGTCAATTATTTTTGATAATATATATCTATTTTTATGAACTGTGTCGTTGTGCGTTTTTATTTGCAACCGATAGGCAGAATCTAATTGCTGTCTTATATCGACGGTTCCCAAGGCCGCCAAATTTATGATGTTGTCTAAATGTGATTGCGAGCAGTTATGCTTTTTTATTTTTTCGGATAGATGCGTGAGGTCTTCTACTCTTTTCGCTGTCCAGAAAGAATCACCCTGAAAAAGTAAACAAGGGAAACAAAAAAGTCTATTTACCTTTTCACATCCACACAACCAATTTGCTTTCTCATAAAACTCAATTTTAAAGCACCGCGTATACCATTTATTTTTACACTCACACACTTGCTTGATATGTAAGAATGGTCGATGTGGACCAACTTTCTTTAAATTTAGTTTATCATCGTATGTTAGCGCATTTTCTTTTATATAACTCACACTCATACACTTTCGTCTATCAACACTCCACACAATTGTACAAATTTCGCACGACTAAACTTAATCAGTCGAACCCACAAAGGGGCAGCCAATGTGCGCTTGACTTGTTGATAGCATCGACCAAATAGACAGTTGAATAAATGGTTTCTTGCTTTGCTACTAATAATCTGCATGGCAGCCCCGATACCAAATTAAGTGGGCATGTGGGCTAACTCCGCAACAAAATATGTACATATATGTACATCAGAAATAAATGTTGAGGAAAACTTTGACTCTGGTGCGGCGCTCGAAAAAATTGATGCATCGCCATACATTTTGCCAATCTCACGGTTATGTGGGCTTGATGGTTTTACTATAGAAAATTCGTTAGATGCTCGTGCGGTATTGATGCCGCACGCGCATCATGATGCACGGCAGGGATCATATTGTAAACACATGTTGGAATATTGTAGATTATTAATAAGGTGTTACCAATCGATAAACTATTTTTATTTTAGATGGTTATTGCTAAATTGAAATGATTATTTTTCCTCAAGCTGAATATTAATTTTGGTGGTTCGTTGCACGAGCGCACTTAAAGACCAGCCGCCACTGCTCTTAACTTTTACATCCATAGTTTCCGCGTTCACAAAACGAAAAGAATGGAAGTTTTGGGCTCATGATTTAACGTGAAAACTCCTCACCTAGTTCCCTTCCGGCAGCAATCATAAAACACCAGATGCTAATCAGATTCGTGGCTGGTATCAAAACTGTTTGCTATTTTTATTCAGAGTTCGCGTGAAATTTAGCAGTGCGTTACAGTGTTCGGGAACTCAAGATGTCTGAAAAACGTAAACTTACACAAATGACAGTAGAGTTTAAACGGAAAGTGATTAAAAGTGTGGAAGAAAACCCAACAAAAAAGAAAACAGACATTGCTAAGGAATTGAATATTCCATCAACTACATTGCACACAATTTTAAAAAATAAAGATAAGTATGCAGAGGGTGCAGGGGTCGCCAGAACATGTGTAAGGGCAAAAAATGTGAGTTTCCAGACGTGGAAACATGTGTTTTGAGATGGCTCAAGCAATGTCGCGACAAAAATCTTCCTGTCAGTGTTCCTATACTACAGGAAACAGCCAAGGGGTTCGCAAAAACTTTGGGATATGACCAATTCCGTGCTAGTAATGGTTGACTACATAATTTAAAAAAAAGGAATGAAATTGTGTTCAAAAAAGTTTGTGGCGAAAGTGCCAGTGTTGACGATTCTGTGTGCACTGAGTGAAAAAGTCAGATCAAAGCGCAAGTAGTCGAATACAAACCAGAAGATGTGTTAACGCAGATGAGACTGGACTGTTTTATAAATGTTTACCAGACAAAACTTTAACGTTTAGAGGTGATCCCTGCCACGGTGGTAAACATAGCAAAGAACGCATCACCGTTTTACTTTGCACAAATAGTAAGGCAACAGACAAATTGAAACCTCTTGTCATTGGCAAAGCTCAAAAGCCTAGGTGTTTTAAAAACGTTACCAGTTTTCCAACAGATTATAAGGCAACCAGAAAATCGTGGATGGATGGATATGTCTTTGGAAATTGGTTGAAAGAGTGGGATGGTCAACTTAAGAAGGGAAATAGGAAGATTCTGATTTTCATTGATAACTGCACGGCTCACGGTGACATACCAAATCTTACCAATATAAACGTGAAGTTCCTTCGTCCCAACACCACTTCAAAACTACAACCACTCGATCAAGGTATCATCAAAAATTTTAAACTGAATTACAGGAAGGAGGTTGTTCGACTATACCTGAACAATTTAGAAGAAAACACTCCATTGAAAATCAACATACTCGATGCTATGTGGATGATTACTAAAGCCTGGAACAACTTGACTGAAAAAACAATTGAAAATTGTTTTAAAAAAAGTGGCTTCGATACATCTGATCAAGTTGAGCCAAACGCCAGCAGTAGCCAACCCACCGCCGAAGAAAATGAAATTGCTCCGTCAGATGTGGAACAAGTTACTGACTCTCTCAAAGTACAGGGAGTAGAGTTCGAACAGTTTTTAAGCTTTGATGATGACATTGCTGTATGTGGAGAGCTCTCGGATGCTGATATAGTTGAATCCGTATCAGAAGACCCAATTCAACAGGACGAGGCAGAAGACGATGAACACGATTATAACCCAGACGATAGCCTGAACCCAATAATAAATGACGCGCGAAACGCTGTGAAAGTGTTAAAGTATTTTTTTGAGAAAAAAAGTGTAATGAGTAGCAGTGTCGTAAAGTCAATTAATGAAATTGATAGCGCTTTGGACTACATCCATGTAAACAGCTCTAAGCAAACAAAAATCATAGACTTTTTCACAAATGTTATTTAGTGTTGAACTCCTGGATAATTAGATGAATACAGTTTACTTTAAAAATAAGTATGTCACAGTATTATTTATGAATTAACTAGTTCATTTGAAGCTTTGTATGTAGTTGATTTATAGAGTTGTTTTTTTTTCAGATTCACTTTCAGTACAGATCAGATTCACTTTCAGTACAGTGTGAACTATTTTAAAAACGAAATAAATTTCTGTTATAAGAAGATGTGGTTTTTATTTTTTAAAGCTTCAAGTAGTCTAAAGAATAATTTGGTCATATTGCAGTAATTAAGTTTATTCTAAATTGCTAATTCAAAACCAGGGTTTCAAAAAGTGACTGACCTTGATAACACGACTTATTGTCAACACAACCTTAATAACACGACCCTCAGCTAGGAGTGCACCTTGATAACAGGTCTATTTGGAAGATCCCTGTGAGAGTCTTGTTATTGAGGTTCTACTGTATTGTTTTTGCTCCTAAGGAGGAAATATCATGAATCAGGATCGGGAATATATTCCACTGCACATGACAGCTGTATATCTCCATCCTTTTCGGGACGCGCAAAATTCTTAAGAAAAACTCACCGAACTCAACTACCACGTACCAAATGAATGAATTTTTTTCCGAAAAAACGGAATTAGAATATAGCTTTTATCTTCAGAAAGATGATTTCTAACTATGGTTGACTTCCACCGCACGAAATTTTACTGGATTAAACTTAGTTTTCATCAGACGAAGGGACTATTACCTTTCATGCTACGAAGAAACACTTCAGAAATGTAGTTTTTGGCCAACCCCAAATCTGTGAAAAAAATGTTCTACTTTCAATTTCACTTATTGGTTGAATATTATCCTTATTCAAAACATGAAACGACGAGTCGAAGGGAAATGTGCGCGGTTTGAGCACATCTCCTTCATGTGATGTCTTTGTATAGAAAAAACGCACCGGTGAAATCCGGTTTTTCTTTGGCCCCGTTGTAAATCTAATAGAACATAGTAACGGTGCACGCTACACACGACCAATTCGTTGGTTTCGGTTCTTCCAACTTAAGACCACTAATATGCAGCTTTATACCACTTAACACCTATCGACTATTCCTCAATGATCACTCCGGGCGAAAATTCACTCTCGGCGACGTCTGTTTTTCGTTCAACCGTCTTCTTTTCTCGAACTTATTACTCGAATTTCTAACTATTGTACTCTTTGCCAACGCGAACTTTTTTTTTCGTCCGCTTTTCAACTCCCTATCTACCATCCAACTGAACTCAATTCTTCCTTTTCTTTTCTCTCAAAAGTCAAAACCCGTTTTTCGACGCCAATTCGACTTCTCTTGATTCGTCATGTCGCTCATCTCCAAAAATTACCATAAAAGGTAATCAATATTGGCTCGAGTCTATCTCGACTACACCTTCGCTCTTTTTAGGGTTTTGTAAAATAATTTTACAAAACCCTACTAGTTTCGCGACCTGTCTGTCCGTCTGTCCGTCCGTCCGTCCGTGTATCACAGCAGTTTTTCTCGGAAATTACTTAAGCTAGAAACATCGAATTTTGTGTGTAGGTGTGAAGTGGTGATCTCTTCAAAATTCATTTTCAAAAAAATTTTATAAGGTATTTAAGGGGGGTCTCCCCATATAGGAGAGTGACCCCCCGAAAAAAAATTTCATTGAAGATAGCCGATATGGGTATCAAATGAAAGGTCTTGATGAGAACTTTTCAAAGCAGGTCTCAGTTTGGCAAAATTTGCTTCGAGGGGCGCACAGGGAGGGGAAATACACGAAAATTTTGTGTCCCCCCCCTCGCGATTGGACACCTGTGATCCGAAAAATCTGAAAAAAATCAGGAATGTAGGACTTGGTGAGTACAACAACAACAAATACGTTAGAAGTTGCAGTTCACTCAGCTTTGTTAGTAATAGTATGATTTATCGATTTTATGTTTTCTTGAATAAAATCTTAACGGTAGCCTTAAATTCAATGAAATTCAGTACGTAGATGATTATTTATAAGATTGATCTATTCTGAAAGTTTCATAAAGATTGAATCATATTTAGCGAAGTTATAGCGGTTTGAATTTTCCTGTATTACTATGGAACAATATGCGCTGCATTTATTACTATGGCAACATATGGCTATGGAACAACATGCGCTTTTTACCGACTCAGACACTACAGTTTTGCTAGGATTTGCATGAAAATTTCAGGAATGATAGGTGTCATGTATATCTTTGAGAATCGGTTCAGTTAGTGGTATCAGTAATCGTTAAACAAAAAAGTGGCTGTTTTAAATGCGAAATTGAATAATTTTGAGTTATTTTTTCCCAACTTCAACGTTTAAGGTGCTTTGAACACTTGATTCAATTTAATGAATGACTGAAGATGAGTACCTACAATAAATGCTCATAAGTGAAACAAGTCAAGGAGGTGGGAGAGAGCTCCTAGCAAAAGAGTTTTGTAACCATTCTAGGATTCAAAAAAATTGGCCATTAATCGATGATAACAGTACAGGCGAGTGGCCCCTGAAAAAAATTCATCAAACGTAGCCGATATGAGTATGAAATGAAAGTTTTCATAGGAGCTTTTCAAAACAGTTCTTAAACTGTCAGTTTTTGCTTCAGTGGGAGCACAGGGGAGAAATCTATGGAAAATGTGTTTCCTCCCTCGGGGATGGACATCTGAAATAATTATCAAGGAAGATATTTATGAGTATAATGATACCAAAAACCTCAGAAGTCGAAATTCGTTCAACTTTGTTAATAATAGTATGATATTCGTTTTCATATTTTCTCCAATAAAATCGTCTTTGACATGTTTCTTGATTTGATTCGATCTGGTGACTGCATTTTGTAAATTGAACACAAAACCCTTCTGACATGAGCGTAGGTCTGTTTATTTTTTTCTTCTTTTCGGTGCATCTTGCGATTAACCATCCCACTGGGAAAAATGGTGCACTCTTCCTACTTAATACCAACAGGTATTTCGTTGAGTGTCGGACCATATTCTATGCATGCAACAATGTGTGCGATACCGAAAGTAATCTCGAGCATCTGTTGGAAATTAAATAATAGGGAATCTGTTGGAGCATGTCTTATTCATATGGGGAAAGCCTTCGATGCGGCTTAGTTAGTTGGACTAATTTTTAAGCTCCTTCAGGACAGGTTCCCCAGACATCTTGTCGCCATGATGTGCAATAAATTATATGGAAACCCGTTTCTTGTAGCTGATGAAATCTGAAAACAATGCGCGCTTTTAAGGTATTGAACGATTTGCAGCAAGGAACAGTTACTACTCCTCTGCCCCTATCCATATTTATTCGCAACCTATTGAACAGCTTTGATTTTAACGTGTTGCCATCGCAATCATTAGGGGAGTTTACTGATTACGCGATAATTTATCGGCGGACTGAAAGGCATCAGTCGTTCAAAAGAACCTTTAGGAAATGTTCAACAATATGAATGTCAACCTACACGAGCAATTGGTGAATGAAAGTGAATACACAAAAATGCGAAACCACTTTGTTTCGGACAACGTTGCAGTTGACCAGTCAAGATCTGAAACGCAATTGGAAAGATATCCACATTATAGCTGATAAGGGTGGTTCGGAACGGGTTCCACGTAATCCTATGTTTGATACTTCAGTGCTTATCTTGATCAGTATCTGCACTTTAATGGGCATGTTGAAATCAGGTTGAGTAAAACGCTTAAAATGTTCCCTTCGATGAGTATTTCATGCTAGATAAATTGATCAAAAGATCAAAGCTACCTATTACAAGCTTCTGGTTAGAAGAGTTTTGATACATGGGTGTCCACTTTGGTATAAAATGAGTGCTAGTACAATGGAAATGTTGCGAGGTTTCGAAAGGACTTGTCTGTACAGAAAGCCTGAGATGGATTGGAAGCACAATATATTGAATCGAAAAACCTATTAAACTGCCAAAGTCATCAGCCGGTATATTCATTTTAAAACTTGTTCGGAATAATATCGCAGTGTGTAAATGTGAGCGGAATTCCCTGGATTTTGTAGCCGTTCCACCTTACCAACATCGAGACTTGCCTCACCACCGCCTGATTAGAATTATAATGTAATATATTAGTTGTTAGTTCAAAGTACACTCTTTTATTGGGTTTTTTTTAAATGTATGTAATTTTTAATGAAGATTGTTTGTTTTTTCACCATATTCCAATTAATTGATAATATTTAGTAATCCTCAGATGATAATAGTTATACTGGTTTTTTATGATTAATTTTTTGATTGAATATTATTTAAACTTAAAGTCTGTTGAGTTTTTGAATATTTTAATGTTTTAAAACTGGCTTTATGTTTTTATATAATACAATATATAACGGTTGAATCAATAAAATGCATTTGAATTTGTGAGAGAAACAAATAAGGGACTTTGACAAATTTGACTGTTTGAATTTGTCAAATATCACTGAAAGTAACTCATGGTCTGCTGTCGAAAAAAAACAGTTTTTTATCCCTCAGGATGGTAATATAGGAGTAGCTGACACGAAGTTGATTGACAAATGGGAAAATTTAAAAGCTTTTAGTTGAAGCCTTAGCGATAGAGATAAGCTGTTAAGTGCAAATCAGCTTGGGCTGAATTTTTTAAAATGCTTTATGCTAAATAATGTGCTGAACTGCTTTAAACTCTACAGTATTATTTTTGTATACCCACTGACAATGCGAACGTAGAGAAAGGCTTTGGGCTGGTCTCACCGTAGACTAGGCAAAGAGACTTACTACAGACACTCAGGGTTTCATCTCTGATCAAAATAGAGTATAATTTAAGGATTTGATTTGCAAGACTTTTACAAACGCGTGTTGGAAAAGAAAGATATATAGTCTGAAAATTAAAAAACTTGGTATTGAATTTCAATTTGTATTTAATAAATAGTTTGGAGCCTTGAATATTAAACCCAACCCATTCTTTTCCTTTAAATGGGACCTAAAAGTAAGTAAGACATATTGTAATATTCTCCGATTTTTCAGACCGATACCTGACAGAGATCTGTCATCCTTGCCCAATAAATTTAAACAGTTGGCAAGCGTGAGATGACAGATCTCTGCCTCTAAACCACCACGAGGCGGAGAGTGTTATTGGTTCGTGTGTGGCGCCCATGCGTCCATTTCAATTTAATAGTTAGCGCAAGCAAGTTTATCGCCAGTATTCAGGTATAATGCCGTTACTTGCATTAGTGAAGTATCGGACTGCGGTGCTTTTTAATAATCGAGCAGTCTCCTAAGTAAACTCCTCAAAAACCAACATATTGCGGATCCAAATTTCAGTTGTAAATTTATAATAATACTCATCATTTTAATTTGCAAATGAAATCTGGATACGCAACCTCCTTTCCAGCGGAGCTCTTCCACGATCGCACTTTTGTTGTGTGGCATGTTGAATTCAAGTTATAAGAAATAACAAATTCATTTGTTTCGTGATGGTTTATAGCTTAAAGTTGGAAGAAGATTTTACTCGCGTGCGAATAAATTTTGAATTATAAAAAAACATCAAATTTATTTCATCTCTACTTGCACCGCCTATATCGTCATCGAGCGCTCGTGAGGATGTCGGTGAGTACCCTTATTGGTTTCACTCATATAATTTTTTTGTATATTTTTTATGGTTTCTTTGTATATGAATTTTATGTACATTCTTTTTTCGTTGTTTAGCGGTGACCTTTATTTGCCATTATTTCTATAATTTAGGTTATCAACAAAATTACAAAATTTTTCCATATTAAAATTTTTTTATGAAACGAAAAAGAAAATTCAAAATTTATTACCAAACAAAAATCTCCGCTCCGACCTTTCGTTTAGCCATTTACTTGTTTTAGAAGTAATCCAAATTCCAAATAATTTACGTTTTATTGCATTTGGAAGAAGTAGCATTTACGGAAGAAATTCCTCTTGATTTTTTTCTTTCTTGAAATCTAGTTAACGTCCAGTTGAAATAGTACTTTTTTAAGCCAAATTCAAAAAAAAAATTAATTGAATTATAAATTTTATAAAAATTTGGTCTTTCCCTTTCTCTCAACCTGACCGGGTATAGGACCCGTAACGATGGCAGGCTCCTCCTCTGAAATGGCAGGCCCCTCCTGTGAAATGGCCATCGGGCGCGCTCTTCCCTTCTTTTGCTTAACAGGGGCTCTTGCCGGGTAGGGTGGCCTTCCGCTCACGTGCCCTTTTATGGTATAAAGTTATGTGATTCCATCGCATAAGGCTATAACGTAAATTGGCCACGTTTGTATTCCTCATTTGATGGAAAGAATCATGCAAATCACGTTTGTATGGGTTTTTCACTCAAATGGGAAATACATGGCCACGTCTACGTTTGGATTTTGATCCGGCTGGGAGGGTGCGAGGAGGTACTGCTTCCACCTAGATGCCCCACTCTTATTTGAGGACCATAAGTATCGTCGGTAACGACGAAGTCTGCTCTTAAGTTCGGCTGTTTTCTTCCGGCCCAGTGTGTTACTGGCTATAAACAAGTTCAACCCTTAGTACCTCGACCTCGACACCAGTCGATCGGCATTAGATCGCTTCGATTCGTGGATGCGAAATTTTTTTGTAGTGGATCCTTGTGCTGGGGAAAAGAGCCCGCCCCACGACACGGCAATGCTAGCCTGCAAGCGCATTCACGCATCCTCAGACAAGGCCAATCTCGGCGGATTCCTTCATCCTCTTTCGCTGAGGCAGCAGACCGTCTTTGCAGTCCTGTACGGACAATTATATCTACCCACTTCACTGCAACCTTCATTTTCCGGCCCAAAGCAACAGTATCACGAAGAACTCGTCCACTTAACGAGAAATTCTATTTCCTCTGGAGTCATACGGAAACACGATGAGTGGCGACTATCCATAAGGAAACTGGTAATTGTCGCAGATAAACCAAACGTTTCAGATTTTTGGATTTTCAGATCTGCAACTGAAGATTTGGGAAAAATTTGGTTCTAACACGCCTGATACCAAGCAGGATACTAAAGTTTTCGATTGTAGGTAGCTGTTTCTGGTGAAAGTTCTTAGTAAAGCCCTTAAACAATAACATCTCACATGTGCAGATTCCCATCACAAACCGGGTACGTGCTGGTCAGGTCAAAAGGACATTCATCTCAAATTTCATTGTAAAAGTGCATTAGGATGACGTGGATATGCAAATGATAAAAATGAGGAACGTGAGTAAAAAACAAAATAATTAGAAACGGTTGTCATACATAAATTACAAATTATATCTTTTCCATTTTCACAAAAAGAACAAATGTTTAAAGAGAAATATGCCTAGAAAATCTTCCCAAGGAGATCAAACATTAATTGTAAAGCAAGTAATGCCTTCAAATGTTTAAGTAGGAGTAAGAAATAATAAGAAGTAGATAATATTTTTGAAAGAAAAAAAGTATATATTAATTTTGAAAGACGAAAAAGTTACCATGAACATGCTAATAACAATCCGATTCATGTGTCGTTATAATGTAAAGACAAGATGAGGAATTTCACAATTTTCCTAATGTGGTCCAGCGATAACAAGCAAGAACGTATAAGTTAACGACAAATTCCGGCAAATCGTAACAAAAGACGCCAGACGCATCATATTCACCTGCACCGAAAAATAAAAGTGCAGGATTGCAGTTTCCACGCTTCACCTGAAAAAAAGTTCACGGCAATCAGACTAATCGAAGATCTAGTTGTTAGTTTTTGCGTCAGTTGTTAATTATATTTCGAATAATAAAGTTCAGGGTCCAGCACTGGAAAAATAAATTTTTAAAGTCTCTTCGCCTGAAAAAATTAACTGGCGCCCAACGTGAGTCAGGTTTTCATAGAAACCAAGTCTTAATAGATCTTAACACTGTGCTGAGACTGGCCAGTGGTCTATTATTAACATTCAAGTGTAATCTCGGTATCGCTGCGAGTATAGTAAAATAATCACAAAAAGTGAACCGACGCGAGCTATCCCAAAAAGGTTCAAACGCAAGCTGGTGCAACAACCAAGTGCCTAAGGGAACGCGTATCAAAATAGGCCCTGCAGTAGCCAAGGAGAACATCACCACCAACATCCAAGGCAAACAGGCCTTTTTTTCGCTTCCGAGTGTTTGTTGTTGTTTGCGGTTGTTTGAGACCCTTCTTGTTCCATTCCGTGTGCTCTGTAAAATTTTACAAAGGGATATTAACTAATTCTTGCAGGGGAAACCTTTTTTAAAGAAAAAAATTCGACGCTATGCTGTATTTTCCTAAAATGAAACTTGAAACTTTCACCAAAATCCGTTGTGTACCATATTCGCGTGGAAATACCTGCAAGATTTTCGCCAATATTTGGGAATCTTGTTATTTTGCCAGGGATTGGTGTGATTTTTTTTCGGGTACCGCTTAGGCTCCACCAGGTCCGATAAGTGGGTCGTAATAATTTGCTGAAGTCTGGGGTCCACGTAACCTAATTAGGCCTAGCCGCCTGGGCGAAAATGATGCTGCTGGCCCCTCTGTTCCCCCAGCTGATGTTCAGGTTTCAATTCTTGTGGGTATCCCAAGTGACGATGCCAACAAGGAACTTGCTCAGTTCGTCACTCGACTCGTAACAGAGACGGTACAGCATCAAGGAAGGGAATTAATCAACTCTTTAATGAATCCTGCGGCGGACATCTGTAATGAAACTGATGTTCCCATTAGAATCGGAGACGAGGGGAACTTGGCCGATATGGATAAGATCTCCGACGTTGTCAAAAGCCTCAGGATTTTTTCGGGCGATCCGGGGAGCTCAGTTCCTGGAAGAAAAGCGTGGAACGTATCAAGATATATGACCATCTCAAGGAGACACCCAAGTATTACGGGATTCTATCAGTGATCAGGAATAAGATTACTCGTTACGCTGATATTGTATTACCTATAATACACCCTTGAACTGGCCTAGAATCTCAAAATGTTTAATCCTGCACTACGCAGATAAGCGAGATCCCGGTACACTCGAGCATCAAATGACGCCGCTGGACAGGGTACGAATTTTATCCAAAAGTTTTACCTGGGAATTTATCAACATCTTTCACAAATCCTCAACAAACTATCCTCAATATAGCTAAGTAATGAGTCTGAAACCATCATGAACCAGGCCTATAGGGACAATGCACAGGACACCTTTATCAGGGGGCTAGGTGGTGACCTTCCAAGGCTCCTGAGTATTCGCGAGCCAGCAAACCTGCCCCAGGCGTTGCACCATTGCCTGAAACTCCAGAGCATGGACTATCGGGCACAGCATGCAAACAGCTCACAGAATCTATTGCGAAAGGCCTACCACCAACAACCAGCACCGATCCCTCCACGTAAAAGCACGCCACGTCTTTACCGATTCCGGCCACGAGGCAAACATTCTACCCTAAATTGGCACACCTACCTCGAAACTCTCAACTACCTCAGGCGAATCAACAGACCTTTCACCAAAGACAAACACAATTCTCTTGTCCGAGACAATTTTCACCTAAGCCGCAACCTAGGCCCAAGCCTATCGACGTCGACACCTCTCTGAGGACTAACGCAATCAACTACGCGAACAGACCTCGTAATCAGCCTATGCTACAGAAGCACTCACAACCCCAACAGCACTATTTGCCACAAAGCTTACAAAGAATTTATCATACAGGGAACGATAAAACTGACGAATCGCCAGACGAATACAATACGGCGCAACAGGATGAGGAACACGAACAAGCGACGAGATGGATGGCGAGAATGTTGACGAGGCAGAAGAAATGGACGACATCTATTTTTTGTATAAGGTGCTCTTCGCTCCCCTACTTCGAATACAAAGTAAGGAGCGGAGAGGTCTTAAGGTTTCTAATCGACACGGGTTCCAATAGAAATCATATTCAACCAAGACATATCAAATATCCTTTACCGAACGAAAAGAATTTCTATGCAAAATCTGTCTGCGTCAACATCAAAGTCACTCATCATTCATACATTCGACCTTTCCGCAACTGCAAAAACAAATTGAAATTTTTCATATTAACCTCTCTTATTACCTTTGGCAGGACCATCGAGAACAACAGCCTGAAAAGTCTGAAGACCATCATCTACACTAATGATAACCTTATGACAATCAACAATATTTGTAAAGGGTGGTCCAACTATAATGCACGAAGTTAATTGTGAGTCACACCTTAACGTCAAATTTTACTTGTTTCAGTGTTTGGCAAATTCAACCATGGAGAGGTACACAAATGAGCAGCGCGTTAAGGTTGTTGAAGCATTTTACGAAAATTGGCGTTCAAATCAAAATGCATTTCATGCACTTCTTGATTTTTTTGGTCAGCATAATCGACCAAATGTGTCCACATTCGGGAGAATTATGCACAAATTTCAGCAAACCGGGTCTGTAGGAAATGTGAAAACGCGAGTGCATGCTCGCCCAGTTCGTTCTGCGGAAAACATTGCTGTTGTTGATAGTGTGGCAGAAGAGCTGTCAACCTCGACTCGTTGTTGTGCCCAACAATTGAACATCTCACGAGCATCACTGATGCGAATTTGGAATAAAGTTTTGAATTTACACGGTTACAAGGTTCAACTGACTCAAAAACTGAAGCCTACTGACCATTTCAAGCGTCGGCAATACGCCGAATGGTTGATGGACACACAGAAGGGAATGGTGACTTTACAAAGAAAATCATCTTCAGCGACGAGGCACACTTCACCTCAGTGGATCCGTTAATAAGTAGAATTGCCGCATTTGGGAAATGAGAATCCATGAGTGATGGTTGAAAAGCCGATGTATCCACAAAGAGTGATTGTTTGGTGCCGTTTATGGGCTGGCGGTGTCATCGGGCCGTTTTCTTCGTAAATGAGGAAGGCCAAGCAGTTACCGTGAATGGTTTTCGCTATTGCGAGATGATAACGGGCTTCTTGTGGCCAGAAATTGAGGTTATGGACCAGGATGGTGCCACTTGCCACCAGCCAACGAAACAATGGCTTTTTTGCGCGAGAAATTCAATGGCAATGTTATCTCACGTTGTGGCGATGTTAATTGGCTGCCACGATCGTATAATTTGACACCGTTGGTCTTCTTTCTCTGGGGATATTAAAAAGAAAAAGTGTACGTCAATAAGCCAAGAACGATTCAAAAGCTAAAGGATGAGATAATTCAGCACATTAACGACATTGAACCTCACTTATGTCTCAGAGTCATTGAAAATATGGACCATCGGATACAAATATGTAATCGTAGCCGGGGCGAGCATTTGGGCGATATTCTTTTTACACATATTTGTCATAGATCCTTCTATTATAATACAAAATATTAACATAATTCTCTGAAAATTTTTTGTTTTATATACAATAAACATCGTGCATTTTGGTTGGACCACCCTTTAGTATGCATATCCCTCTTAAACAGCAAATCTCTGACATTTATATTTTATTCATTTATTTCTATTTAACAGAAAAAATCCAATTGCAAAAAAGATTAAATAATAGCACAGTAAAATAAATTAAGTAAAAGCACAGCAAAGAGAAAGAGAAAAAAAGACATGCAAATAGCAAGATAAAAGTAATAACAAGTTGAAGTAGCAGGAGAGTTGTCCTGCCAGAAGGGTATTGTAAAACAATCAGTAAATCAAACAATACATTCTGTACATCAAAACTTGACTAATATACACATTCCATAAATTGAGTTCGAAGAATTATTATTGTTATTATATTTTTTTAATATTCGCCGCCATTTTGTTTCAAGTGTTTTGAACCCGTCGTTTAATTAGTCATGATAACCCAACAATATTAAAAACCGTTTCTAAAATTTTTATCAAAATTCCTGCATATTTATAGTGTCTAGGTCCGTTGCAAACGTGTATCTCCCTAGTATCACGTGTTAATGTTGTTGTGATTGTTAAATATTCAATCGGCTATAACTTAGCTGTTTATTGTTCGATTATTGTGAAATTTCCAGGACACATACAATTGCTCTCAAAAAGCTTAAATTGTAGTTTTCGGGAAATTTAAGGGCTCCATTTTGATTTTATAGGCAAAAATGTAAAATTTATAAAATGCACTATTATTAACAAAGTTGATCGAATTTGGACTTCTGAGGTGTTTGTTGCCCTTGTACTCCTAAACTCACACCTCTGTGATTTTTTAGGTCAAAGGAGTCCAATCACGAGAGGGGGGGGGACACAAAATTTTCGTACATTTCCCCTTCCCCTGCACCCCTCAAAGCAAAACTCGTTATTTCAAGACCTATTTTGAAAAGTTTTCATCAAGACCTTTCATTTGATACCCATATTGCCTACATGCGATTAAACTTTTTTTTCGGGGGCTACTCCCCTATATGGGGAGACCCACTTAAACACCATATACATTTTTTTGTGATGTAATTTTGAAGAGGGCATCACTATACACCTACTTACAAAATCTTGGGTTTCTACCTTATGTAGTTTGCGAGAAAAAGTGGTGTGACACACGGACGGACGGACAGACAGGACGCGATTTTAGTAGGGTATTGTAAAATGATTTTACAATACCCTTAAAAGTGCAAAAACGAGAAGTAAATAAATTAGAAAAATTACTAAGAGTTGAGAAGAAGACAGTTGACATATCTTTTATAAACCAATTACGAGAGGGAGAAGGGCCCAAACTCAAGGTCATCATGGTTATGAGGTAATTTGAGTATGGGTGAGCGAAAATACACCAAACTACGTGCGAATGGAATATAAAAGATATTCAACTATCTTGTATAACGT
This sequence comes from Odontomyia ornata, assembly GCA_963969285.1. Classification (NCBI taxonomy): domain Eukaryota; kingdom Metazoa; phylum Arthropoda; class Insecta; order Diptera; family Stratiomyidae; genus Odontomyia; species Odontomyia ornata. The sequence continues at coordinate 321,757,628 of OZ017738.1, forward strand.
ATTACGCACCTCACTGGAACGTGGTTGACTAGCCGAGTATCGAGCAAACCACGGCAAAGCCTGTAAAGGAAACATTCATCAAGGTAGAGTCGACGCATTTCCAGGGAAGGAATATTGAGGATGGATAAGCGTGATTCATAAAAAATGTAGGGAACCTGGAACTTCAAGAAGACGATCTGGGTAAATCTTTTTTGTACAGCTTCTAGCGTGAACTTGAAACACTTCAAATTAGGCGACCAAACTGGCGAACAGTACTCAAGGATAGGATGAACCAAACCAGAATATAATTTAACACACGACCAAGGATCGGAAAAACTATAGGAATTTCTTAAGATAAATCCAGAAATGCGAGAGGCTTTAGAAGTAATTTCAGAAATATGAACGTCGAACTTTAATTTCGAGTCGAAAGTGACACTACTTTGAAAACTTTGACGTCCTCTGCATAAAGAAGGCAGGACGAGTTAATGACAACGGATGGTAAATCATTTATAAGCAGAGTGAATAAAAGTGGGCCAAGAATGAATCCTTGAGGAACACATGAAGACGGATGGAAGGGGGTAGAAAGACAGCTTGAAAAGATACCTGATTGAACGATTGGATAAGTAAGTGGATAACCAGTGGAGCAAATAATCAGGAACGTTAAAAAATTGAAAATTGCTAAACAAAATATTGTAATTTACTGAGTCGAAGGCTTTAGAGAAATTCAAATACAATGTTTCGGTTAGTAAACGGTCCTCCATGGCTTTTGAAACAACGGTCATGAATTCTAACAAATTCGTTAAGGTTGATCGCCCATTGATAAAATCATGTTGTTCAGGAACGAACAAATCATGAGTAAGTGAAAAAAGGTGTAAGTACATGATTTCTTTCAGTAGTTTGGAGAAACAGGGTAATAAGGAGATAGGCCGATAATTGGTAACGTCTTTTTTAAAAATAGGAGTAACATACGATCCTTTCCAACACGAAGGAAAAGAGCCAGAAGATAAGCTAGAATTGAAGAGAAAGGAAAGGAGGACACAATTAGTACTAGCTAATGATTTCACAAAATGATTAGGAATACCATCGGGACTGGAACTAACAGAGCCTAAAATAAGCCTCATAACATCTTCCGGATAACAATTAAAAGGAAATAAGGATGGCGTATGTATGATTGGGAACAAAGGCCTATTGCTGGAAGTAGCATTAAAAATAGAATAAGACTGAGTTTTAAAAAGTTCACAAATCTCGAGAGGTGAAGTTGCTAAGCAGCCATTCAAATGAAGCGAGGATGGGAAACTTTAAGAGGATATCTCTTTCTTAGCTATCGACCCCAGATGAAAAAAAGCATCACGTGACTCAGGGGATCTGTCACGTGAAAAACGTTGTCCTGCTTGATCTTAAGCTTTCAAGGCTCGTCTCACATTGAGAGTTAACTAGGGACAGTCTGAAGAGTTCCTTATACTGACAAGCGGAGTCGAGTTAGAAATAGCAGCGTATCCGAGTCAAGGCACAGTCCATAACATAGCTGCTAAAACGGAACACCATAGCAGGGAGTTATCCAAGAAGCTAAACACAATCATTATCAAGCATTCGAGTCTTCTCTCGGATCCCGACGAAAAATTAACCTTCACCACTTAGGTGAAGGGCGACATTAGAACGACAACCAACGACCCCGTCTACTCTCGATCCTACCCATACCCTATGGCCCTGAAAGGCGAAGTAGATAGGGAAATCAATAAACTATTGGAAGACGATATCATCAGACTGTTACGGTCTCTCTGTAACTTCCCGGTGTGGATTGTCCCAAAAACCTGGATTCTTCCGGAGAAAAAAAATATCGAATGGTCATCGATTATCGGAAGCTAAACTCAGTAACCATCCCCGACAAATATCCAATCCCCGAAATCAATGAGGTTCTCAACATCCTCGGCAGGAACAGATTCTTCTCAGTTTTGAATCTCAAGAGTGGCTACCATCAGATCCCGCTCAAGGAGGCCAACATTCCATAGACCGCTTTCTCTGTAAACAATGGGAAACTCGAATTCACTCGCTTACAATTCGGTCTTGAGAATGTCCCTTCAATTTTCCAGAGAACACTAGATAACATTCTACGTAAACATATAGGAAAAAGATGTCACGTCTACATTGACGATATCATTGTTTTTGGGAGAGACGAGCTCGAGCAACTCGAAAATCTTGATAAAATATTCCAGACGCTGTGATCGGCAAATATGAAAACTTAAATCGACTAGTGCGATTTGTTAAAAGAGGAGGTAGAATTTTTGGGAAGCAAGCAGGGCATTAAGACCAACCCTAGTTAGGTTAAAGCTGTTGATTTTTCCTTGCCAAAAACACTCAAAGACCTGCGGTCTCTCTTCCTTTACATTTATTTATTTATTTATTCCATCTTAACGACTGAATAGTTCAATCTCAAAATGGAACGCAAAGAATAAATACAGCAATATTTAAATGAAATAAATAATAAAATGTCGATGATTAAAAGTTAAACTAGTAGTAAGTCTCTTAGTTTTTTCTCAAATGTTATGTAAGAAGAGGGGAAAGGACCATACTCAAGATTATTATGATTTCGTACGATTCTTAAAATTGGTGAATGGAAATATAAATCAGTTCTAGCATATGGGATAACAAAATAAGAATTCATCTGAGATGAACCAGATGTTTGTCGGAAACGCAGCTCAAAAAAATATTAAACGGGACTTGATGGTAGCAGCGTTTATACAAAAAATATTGGTCTAAATAAGTTTATCGGGATATTAGAAATGGAAGAGATAGGAAGGATAAACGACTTTCATAGAGCTGATACGGCAAATTAAACTTAAGGAAAAAAAAACGCGTAAACTTTCTTTGGACAGTATCTAGAGAAGACACGAGATAGGAGTATCGGGGGGACCAGATAACAGAACAGTATTCAAGCAAAGGGCGAACAAGACAAACAAATAGGCGGATAGAAGAAGAGATACTATTGAATTTATGTGCATGTCTAAGGATAAACCCGGAAACTCTAGACGGCTTAGTAATTACATTTAAAATATGTGTATCAAATTTGAGTTTTGGATCAAAGTTACTCCAAGGTCTATATGACTGAATACTTCAGAGAGCAAAGCATCATTTAATATATAATTAAAATTAATAGGAGAATCCTTGAGAGAAAAAGTCATTTTATGACATTTAGTAGTGTTGAGACATAAATAGTTTGAAGCAAACCATTTATTTAGAGCATTCAGATCAGTTTTGAGGAGCTGACAGTCTAAATGGGATTTGACTGCTCGAAATACTTTGAAGTCATCAGCATACAAGAGGCAAGAGGAATTAATTACAAAGGCAAGATCATTTATGAACAACAGAAAGAGAAGAGGCCCAAGAATTGAACCTTGTGGAACGCCAGATGAAGGATAAAAAGGGCTAGACGTAGTACCAGAGAGACTTACTGCTTGGGGATGTCTGGCTACTACAGACGCTTTATCCAACACAACGCTAGGATTGCCAAGCCCTTGACAGCCCTTTTGAGAGGGGAAGATATACGTGTGTCCAAAAGTCTCTCCAAAAGCAAACCTGTTCATCTAAATTCAGCAGCAATAAAAGCTCTTAGCGACCTCAAGAATGCACTCATCTCTAAAGACGTTATCCTCATACATCTAAACTTCCAGGCACAATTCGAGCTCACGACCGACGCCTCCAGCTACACGATCAGAGCCGTCCTCTCAAGGAAACGCACCAATCTCCTTTCTCTCGCGGACACTAACGGAGACTGAAAAAAATTACGTAGCAAACGAAAAGGAGATACTTGCCATTATCTGGGCTTTAAATTCCGCGATAAGCTATCTTTACGGATCTTTACGGATTGCTAAAGATCTAGACTAATCGCCAACCACTTACTTACGCCCTAAGCAATAATAACACGAACGCAAAAATGAAAAAGTGGAAAACTGCGCTCGAGGAATAAATTACGAGCTTAAATATAAGCGTGGGAAGGCTAACATTGGGGCTGATTCATTATCAAGACCTCTCCCAGAACCCCAGATAAACTCCATGACACCCACAGTACACAACGATGAAAGTTCACCTCAGGACTTGATCCCAACTGTGGAGATACCCGTCAACGTTTTCCGTTACCAACTTATCTTGAGAACCGGAGAAGAAGATAGCTACCAAATCATCCATTCTTTCGAAGATTATAAACGGCATGTCTTTATTAAACCGCAGTACTCCAACGCTAACCTGATAAACTTACTTAAAAGATACTTAAACCCAAGTACCATAAATGGGCTTTGTACAAGCGAAGAAATAATGGGGAAATATCCAACAAATATACCCTACCTATTTCAGGGACTAACGGATTCACTTCACTCAGAAATTAATAGAGGGCATCTCCACCGAAGTCGAACAACAAGAGAAAATCCTTCAAGTCCACAAGTGTACCCACCCGAATGCAGGGGACAACAGACTACAAATTTCTATTTTCTGAAAATGGCAGCAAAGATAAAAAGCCTCGTCAATCGCTGCAGAGTCTGTAAGGAGAACAATTACGAAAGGCATCCGAACAAAACTTTCATAAGTCCTACATCCATACCATCCTACCCAGGGCACACCGTTCACATATATATCTACGGAAAAGAACTCAGTGTTAACCGCTATGGACAAATTTACGCAATTTGCCATGGCTAAGGTTCTGACATCCAGGTCTATAGAGGACATAAGACAACCATTGCTGGATATTCTCTATTTCTATTCTATTCCTGAAAATGTTGTAGACGATAACGAAGGGTCACTGACTTCAGCTTCAATCAGATTCCTTTTAGAAGATGAACTAAAAATCAAAGAAGACCGGGCACCACCTTACAAGAGTGAGGTAAACGGGCAAGTCGAACGGTGGCATTCGACTATCCTGGAAATTATGAGGTGTCTGAAGAAGGAAAGACCACCGAGATCATTCGAAAATCATCTGCAACATTGTAGTAATTGAACAGTCGCCTAAGCAAACTGGTCGGAAACCACTGCCTGATGCAAATTTCAATTGTAATTTTAAAATAATATTAAGCATTTAAATTTGCAATTGAAATCCGGACACGGCAACCCCCTTTACAACGGAGCTTATCCACGAATTGCACTTTCACAATGCAATGGAAAGTGGATGGAAGACTCATCAACTGGTTGTGAGGAGTCCCGCAAGGCGACGACCAGCAACAACGGGGGTCGGTATTTAATCTTCACGGCGAACACGTCGCGACGCCGAAGAAAAGAACGTAATCGAACCTGTCGCGCAACAAGTTTGGAAAAGTGATATCATTTCCGTGATTATTAAGCGCTTTGATTCGATCGTCGCTTGTTAAGTGCTCCTACCGAGGCATTTTTCAATTTTGTGCGTGAAAGATTCCGTGAATTTCTCGAGGCCGCCACGCAAGGAGATTCCGCTCAGGGACGGGCGACCTGCCGCTGCAACACCTTCGTTTGCTTCGGTGATATTGTATATTTTCGCGTTCGATGGAGTGATTTCTTGTATGCTGCATGTATCCAAGCCAATTCTTGAGTTTTTGATGTGGCCGCCACGCCGAGCGAATAGTGATCTATGAAAAATTCAATTTTTTCAATTCATGAACTGTGTGAAAATTTCCAGAAGAAAGTGAAATTCTATGTGCGGCTAACGAAGGGAAAATAGAACTTGTAAAGTGTAAAGTCAATCGATGAAGACGGTTACACCCCATCGCATCGAAAAAATAGATGTGTGGTCGAAAGGTCTATGTATCTAGTTGCTGGATTGTTTGTTGTATCTGCCTTAAATTGCTAGTTAATATCAATACGTCAAACAGGATACAATTTCGTAGATAAATATAGAGCATCATAATTTGATCATTTTGATTTTCGACCGAGTAAAGGCAAAAAGAAAAAAAAGCATTTCAAATATATTACATAGAGCGAAAAAATTACGATTTGAAATGAAATGACACCAACCGACCTGTAACAAGTACAAATATAAAAAAATGAATTGTTTAATTTGAAACTCGGTCTTTCCACTTCACTTGAAATCCTGATCAGGTATGGGACCCGCAACGATGGCTGGCCTCTCCACTAAAATGAGCTAGCCATCGGGCGCGCTCCTCCCTTTCTTTTTGTGTCAGAAGGGCTCTTACCCAGGTAGAGTGGCCTTCCGCTCACGTGCCCTTTTATGGTATAGTGTAATGCGATTCCATCGCATAATATTATAACATAAATTCGCCACGTTTATATTCCACATTTTATGGGAAAATTCAGGCAAATTATGTTTGTATGAGTTTTTCACTCAAATGAGAAATATATGGCCACGTTTACGTTTGGATCTTGATTCTGTTGGGAGGGTGCGAGGGCCACCGCTTCCACCTAGATGCGCCACTCTTATTTGTGGGTCATAAGCATCGTCGGTAACGACGAGGTCTCTCAGGTCCATCCCTTTTTTTTGCCAGGCCCGATATGTTCTCTGAACAAGCAATTTCAACCCTTAGTAGGTTACCACAGCCTCGACCCCAGTCGTTCGGCATTTGACCCTTTGTAATTCGTAAATGCGAAATTTGTTTGTAGTGGGTCCTTGTGCTGGAGCAAAGAGCCCGCCCCATGACACCGCACCGCGAGGCTGCCAGCGCATTCACGCGTGCTCAGACAAGGCCAATCTCGGCGGATACTACCATGCTCTTCTGCTGAGGCACCAGACCATCACTGTTGTCCTGTACGGACATTATATCTAACCTACTTTCATTAAAATATGCCACCAATGAGTGCAGTCATACGATGTACTCAACTACCAATAAAAAAACCTGTCGAGCTGTATCTCGGAAGGGTTCCCAACATCGAATTGGAAGAATTTGGAAGGATGCGACTGACGAACATCGACAGACTTAAGAACAATCAAGAGACCGACATTAAACACCACAGTAAAAAAAGACAGCCCATAAAAGACTATGCTATAGGGACACTGTATTTGTGAGACAAAATAAGAGAAAGGGTTCAAAATTATCACCTAGGTTCCAATAAGAAATGATTAGGGAAAATAGAAACACCACCATCCTTACTGAAAGCGGTAAAATCGTCCATAAAAGTAATATTCGGAATTAAACTCCATTTCAAACTCACTCTAATTTTATCAAAATCAGAAGTAAAGCTTGCCACAAGCATCCTTGATACTGAAATGATGCCATATGCAACCGTAAAAGAAGCTCTGATTTTTGCAGCGATTAAAGTAATCAAAAACGGATATTTAATTGTGTATATTTTGAACTTACCGTCAGCAAATAAAGAAGTCTTTGAATCGATAAAAAAAACCAGTCAAAAGAAACTCAATTGGAAACGAAATTCCTTTCAATAATATAATTAAAAAAGACAATGTAATTTTTGGAATCAAAGGAAATTGCAAAAAATTTAACCAACCGTCTATATGCAAGCATAAATATTTGGTAGATATAAGCAACACCACGTGCATCCCGAACCTCCTTAACCTGTTAACCGAGCGGGACGTATTAATACGTCAAACTTAATCAAAAGCGTCTACGGATAGGACGTATGAATATGTCTTTGAACTATATGTTGCGCCCTGGAATGGGTGGGACGTATAGTTCCGTCCGACAAAGATATTAATCGTCGATACGCGTTTCGACATGAATTTAAGACGTAGAAAACAGTATCATTTCGCTATTGAGAGTTTTGGACGTGTTCTGGGTGAGCGGTTATGAGTAGCTAATTACACTTCACTATCATTCATCATTTCGCTATTGAGAGTGTTGGATGTGTTCTGGGTGAGCAGTGACGAGTACGTACTCACACTTACTTACCAATTTTCGTATTATACATATTTTATTTACTTCTTTTCATTTTTACATTATTGTTAATATTTTTTATATTTCCAACCATTTTATTTTAGAATACATATTTAAAAGTATCCATTAAAATGAATGAAAGCGATATCAGCGATACCAAAATCAATATACCGGCAGGTATAAAAAGGAGACATGTTATGAGTTCGTCATCGGAGTCATCTGACGATAATTTTGACAACGACACAGAATTGAGCGATATTCGGAATGTAGATGGTGAAGAAGTTGATCAAGTTAGTCCTAGCAACAGCATTTTTTCTGAAGAACGGCTACCTCAAAAAAAAGGCCACCATTTCCCTTCACTGCAAATCCTGGAAAAACTTTCGATACTCCTCTAAGAAAAGTTCCTCTTTTTTATCTTGAGAAGTTTTTAGACGAGGAACTTACCAAATTAATTACAGAACAATAAAATTTGTACGCCGCCCAATTTTTTGGTAATGATCCTGAGTTGAAACCACGTTCGAGAATGCGAAAATGGAACGATACAAATGAAGCCGAAATAAAAATTGTTTTAGGGCTCCTAATTTTACAAGGAATATTTGGGAAATCGGCTTTAGAACATTACTTTTCAAGAAAAAGAATGATTGAAACGCCATTTTTTATGAAGCTATGAACGAAAGCAGGTTTGGATTATTAAGTAAGTTTTTGCACTTTGCAGACAATCTAAGTTTTGATCCTAGCACATCTCATTAAAAAACATATAAAATTGATCCAATCATCAATAACTTGTCAGAAAAGTTTAAAAGTTTTTATGTATGTGAACGAGAAATACCTATGCGTAGATGAATAGGAAAGGGAATTTATGTTATCTTGGAAACAATATATATCGACAAAAAGATTTGGAATGAAGTTGTTTATTTTAAGTGAAAGCCACTACGTACAAAATATAATTTTATACACAGGAAAGGACACAAATTATGGTTCGAACTACCCACAAGAAAAACAACAAAATTGTTTTGGAGTTAACACATGACTTACTGAATAAAGGGTATAGGATTTACTTAGATAATTTCTATACGTCAATTCATTTGGCTGAACTCTTGTGTCAAAACAATACAGACATTGTTGGAACAATCAGGATAAATAGAGTCGGAGTTCCCAGTGAAATAAAAACAAAAAAATTACAGAAAAATGAAGATATATCAAGATTCAAAGACAAACTTATAGTTTTCAAGTGGAAGGATCAAAAAGAGTTGCTCAGTTCTATTCATAACAACGAAAAAACAATGATTAAAAAGAAAGGAAGAAAGCAAGAAAAACCGAATGTTATCCTGAATTTCAACAAAAATATGGGCGGCGTAGATTTGGGAGATGGAGTCATCGTAGCCTACACGGCTGCCCGTAACAGGCTGAAAAAATGTTTCTCCGGTTACTTGAGATGTACTGCCTCAATGCATATATTATATACAAAAATGATAAAGGTCATTTGGATCGATTACACTTTTTGATAGAATGTGTAGAGAAATTGATAGAAAGCAACAAGTGAAAACCCACCCAAAGACATCACCAAGCAGCTCTACACGTAAACCAGCACGATTAGTTGAAAGGCATTTTTTAAAACAAATGAAAAGCGATACAGGAAAAACTAAATCCAGAAAATGCCGAGTTTGCTATATAAAAGGTGTGAGGAAAGAATCTCCATACTGGTGTCCGGATTGCAAGGTAGCACTATGTGTCAACAATTGTTTCAAAAAAATCACACGGAAATTGAGTTTTGAATTTTCACAAATGTATATTTTAATTTTTGAACTCAAAATTTCTATTTTATTTGTGTGTATATATAAATAAACGAAAACATATATATATTTCATAGTCTTTTTATTTATTTTAAGGACATTAAAAAAATTCAATTAAGTTCTCTGCGCGTGACTAATGACACGTCCTAGTCAAAGAGTCCGCGCTCATTATATGCTGCGTAGTTAATAAATGAATTCCCCGGTTAACAGGTTAAAAGCCTACAGTCGACTTGCAGTAAAATCAACAACAGCACTTTCCCTTCGACAGAGGAAATCTCAGCCGGAGTTGTTCTGCTCAACCAATTCATCGGAATCCTCAACACCGGGGACACTTCCCACAACTTAATGGAACGTTCCTTATCAAATTCGAGATCACCACAATTTCGATCAACAACAAATCCTTCATCGCCAAAGAAATTCCATCTCTACAATTCCTGTCGGGAATTCTACAGCCAGCATCCGACGAAACCTTGCAAATGCTAACCGACGAACCTATGAAGGAAATAAACATCACCAACATACAAGAAATAGAGCTCTTACAATATGAAAAGAAGGTGCGCCAAGTTTCAACATTAACATTAGCGGTAGCACTCATAATTATCCTGGCCATACTTGCGTATCAAAAACTTTGCGCTAAGAAGAAAGCCAACAATGTTTTCAATTTACCCGATAATTTAACGATAGCTGCAACTCCTAACATGCCGTCAGCAACGGCGACTTACATGCACACAGGAAGACCTCAAAATATTAGGTTCAACGACCTTCCTTACTTCAAAAACAATTGAGGACAATTGTATTTCACGGGGAAGAGTTAACGGCAAATTCCGACTACTTGTGACAAAAGACATCATATTCACCTGCACAGGGAAATTGAAAAAAGTTCACAGCAATCGGACTAATCTAAGATCTTTTGTGTCAGTTGTAAATTATATTTTGAATAATAAAGTTCAGGGTCCAGCCCTGAAAAAATAAATTTTTAGTCTTTTCACCTGAAAAAATTAACTTATATATGAAATTAACTTGGAAACCATTAAAGCGAATGGTATCAATTGGCTACGTAGTAATATTGAGCCTAATAAACAAACAGAAGTATTTGCAGAGGAAGAACTCCATATGTATCAGTGAAAAAAGTTATTGAGCTCACATATGATGACAAATAAATAGAAAAAATTACAGTGTGTACTGAATTAGTAGAAGGCATTGAATCAAAAGAAGCTGTAGAAACCATAGTAACAAAAATACATAGAGAAGGAAATCATCGAGGCTCATGGGAAAATCAACAAAGCTTTAGAAGAAACTATCATTTTCCGAACATAAAGAAAATAATTCAAAAGTACGTGAATTCTTGCTTCATTTATCAGAAAAACAAATCTGAAAAAAATTGAATTTGTCCCGCTAACTGTACCGGAAATACCAATGCAAAAAATGACTAGTGACATATTCATGCTGGATATGCAAATGTTTCTTACTATTTTTGATGTTTTCAAAAAAATTATATGCATACCATATTACTGACCAAAACATGAGCACGCAAATTCAAAAACTAAACCATTGTTCGAAAGCCATTCAAAACCATTAATATTATACTCTGAAACTGATTATGATAACGACATCATCAAAAAATTCTGAAGAGAAAATTAAATTGAACACCATATCATAACGCCAAACAACCATAATGGGCTGAGCGATTTAAATTTTGCAGATCGTACGATATCTGAGATTATCAGAATTACAAGAGCTGAAGACAAAGCAAAATGCATAGTTGACGTTGTAAACGAAGCGCTTGAAACATACAATTCACCGATTCATTATTCACACAACTATACGCCGAATGAAGTTGAGCAGAATATTGCCAATTGGAGTGTCATCAGACAGACTTTAATTAGATATAAAAATAAGTGTGCTAATAGTTAGAAGAAGTGTGTTACCACACATAAAATATTTTACATAATTTTCTCATAAATTCAACTAATTTTCGAGACATCCAAACAATCAATTTCAATCTGCATATGTAACATATTTGCAAGATCATTGAAAGTTTATTAGTACCTAAATTCACATCAATTGCATATTTTTGTTTCAAAATCAATATTGTTGTATCAACACATGGAAATAAAATTGTGCTGTAAAGTTTATTTCCCTTCTTACAAGAACAGCATATTTCAAATAAATTGTAATTGCACGAAAAGCACAAATTTTTGGGACATTGACTATTGCAAATTGTATTGTAAGCAAAAATTTATAATTATAAAAGCCAAGCAGTAATACTCAGTGCTTACAATTAATCGCTTCATCGAATTTCAGTAACCATTAGTCCGTCGAGCCAGATATCATTTACCGGAATTAGGAATCAAAGAGCATTAACCCAAGATGTGGGAGAAGACTGGACAAGATTTGCAGATATTCAGCGGCTGTTAGAAAATTAAAAGAAAGTACAGCTCGAAACGTTACAGCATTGCTTACTTCAGAGCAAGGTTGGAAAACTCTTCAGGGACTTTGGAGTAAATACGAAAAACATCATCCTTTGGTATGCCAGGAGCTTAGTAGCGAGAAGGAGAATCGAGCTAGTTACATGGACAAATTTGTAGCACTAGGAAATATTGTACCGGACTATGTTACTCTGTTTTTGGAGAAGATCTAGGCTTACGAGGAAAACTCCAACCCATCAATAACAGGAACTGGATCAGGATCAGGGAATAAAGTGGAAGCGATCAAACTGGAACGACTCAAATTCCTGCTTTCGATGGTAAATATTCGTCATGGTGGGCATTTCGTGACCTGTATAAATGTATGTTGCACGAAAACAAAAAACTGAGTGCAGTACAAAACTGCAATATTTGGTTCACTTCGCAATGAAACGGAACACCTCATTCAACACCTGACAATCACGGAAGCAAATTATGCGCCAGCATGGAATCTACTCTGTGAGCGGTGCGACAATGACAGAGCGATTTTCAACGAAAGGGTGGAACGGTTTTGGGAGCTGCTTCAGTGTAACAATGATGATGTTGGTCAATTGAAACATTTAGTTGACATAATCAGTCAGCTGGTGACTACACTTTCCATGCTAACGGTCAACGCATTCGACTTAATAGCTACATTCATCCTCAAACAGAAGTTTGATGATGAGACAAGGAAAGACTGGCAGAAGCAGATGGCCATTCAAAAGCAGTGCCAACATTGCAAGAAGTTTTAAACTTTCTCAAGAATCGATTCATCATGTTAGAAGCATTTCGTCTTCAGTTTTCAAACAATCCACTAAATGATCAGCGATCACGGTCTATTCAGTGCATACTGGCCACAATATCCAATGTGCAACGATAATTATCCACTGTTCAACTGCACAAAGTTTAAACAGTCTACTGTACAGACACGACGGGAGTTAGTCAACTCAAAGCGACTATGCTTTAACTGTTTGAGCAATCAACACGGAGCGAAGCAATGTATATCGAAGCACGATTGCAAGGTATGTGGTAAACGACACAATACCTCTTTACACCTCTTTACAGCTCAGTCAGTACAACCGGCATCGGTGACTGCGAACAGCACTTGCATGGGCACATCCGACAGTAAAAATCAAGTTCTATTGGCGACTGCGCTGGAACAAGTCAGTGCATTTTCTGATGCTGAGTCACCAAAGATTGAGACTAATACACTTCGAGCTTTATTAGATACGTATGCTCGGCGATCTCTGATTAGTGAAGCAGCAATGAGAACATTAAATGCGTCAAGGAAGCAGGCGAAAGTTATAATTGATGGTGTTGGTGGGGCACATGAGGTAATCACTCGTGGAGAGGCAACGGTTGTAGCCCATGTGAAACGAGGAAACGTTATGGAGGAAGAATTAGTATTCAATCCGCTAATTTTAAACATCATAACAACTCCGCTACCTGCTACAAAGACGTCCAAATACCTTCCTAAAGGTCTCCAGTCAAAGGATTTAGTGGATCCTAAATACTACGTACCGTCAAAGATCGATTTGCTAATTGGAGCGGATATTTACAGCAAGATTCTGTTGCCTGGATTCTTGCCAGGTAATTCATCAGCTCAACACACAAAACTAGGATGGGCGATGTTTGGTCCTATTGCACAATTGCTTGGAATAAGGCAGGTACAAGTTATGATGTCATACAGTGCTCTGGATGAATCCTTGCGGCGGTTTTGGGAGCAGGAAGAAGCTCTACTGTCCCGCTTTCTTACACGTGAAGAGAAACAAGCGGAAGAACACTATCAAAATTATACTTATCGGCTATCTAATGGTTCTTATTCGGTACGATTACCATTTAAGGCTGACGTTAACCCAAAGAGAAATATGAGCGATGCACAGAGAGTCGCATTTATTCGATTTCGCCAATTAGAGCAGCGGTTCAGACAAAACCCAAATCTATGTGACGAATACACCAAATTTATGAGAAAATATCTCAAACTCGGGCACAAGGAGCTAGCACCTATTGATTGTATTCATAAAAGACCCTTCTATTGTTTATCAGAGAGAGCAGTACTACAACGAAATTAAGAATTGTGTTTAATGCGTCGCTAAAGAGTCAGTCGAGCCAATCTTTGAATGACTTGCTACTAACCGATCCTACACTCCAAGAAACCATCTTCTACATACTAATGAGATGAAGACAACACCGATATATGATAACATCTGACATAGAGAACAACAAGGGCGCCATACTTGGCCATTAAAACCCTTCACAGTTTAGCAGAAGATGAACACATGTGCTACCCTGACGCATTAAAGGTGTTGAAAGAAGACTTTTATGTCGAAAGTCGCTTAACTATTGCAGACAACTTGGCAGACTTGCGACATACTCAAAAGGACTTCCAGGACTTGTTGCACTGTGGAGGTTTTCATCTAAAACAGTAGAGTGCAAATCATTCCAAATTATTGGAGCAAATCATTCTGAATTATTGGAAAACTTTCCCTTGGCAGATCGAATTATGCAAGTTACGCTTAATATCGAGGTATCTGAAAACCTCAACACTCTCGGCCTTTGGTGGCACTGCGCAACAGATATGTTGTTGTTTAGTGTCAACATCAATTTGGTTGACCCTAAAACCAAAGAGATGTGCTTTCAGACGTATCGAAATTTTTCGACCCAATAGGATGGTTGCAACCCACAATCATAATTGGGAAAATAGCGATGAAGAGGATTTGGCTACCAAAGCGTGATTGGGAAGAGCCACTCGATAAGAAAGTAATCAACGACTGGATTACTGTGTGTAATCAATTCCGTCAAGTAAGCCCGATCAAAATCCCACGCTCGGTAGGATACATTCCATCCACCCTGGTTGAACTTCACGGATTTCGCAACAACTCATCCCGAGCATAAGCTGCTGCAGTTTATTAATGTTCATCAGTCACAACGATACTTTGAGCTGCGAAATCAAAGGTGGCACCCATTAAAACGCAGTCCATATCCCGACTGGAACTTTGTGGAGCAGTATTATTGACGAAAATCATGAAAAAAGTTAAAGAAGCGCATCACTGGGGGTATGCTCGTATTAACTACTGGACTGATTCCACAATTGTGTTGGCCTGGATCCAGAAACCAGCAACAAGCTGGAATCATCACCAGCCAACTAGAATCATGTTGCAACTGACGATAACACAGCTGACTTAGTGACACGAGGCTTATATCCAGCAGATCTAAGAGTATCTTCCTTATGGTGGAATGGGCAATCATGGTTAAGTGAAAAATTATCTCGGGCAACAATCTCAACCTGCGATGAGGAAGACGTTAAAGCCAATAATGGCAAAGGATGAACCGGAAATTTTTAAAGCACTCTAATTTCAGCAAACTGAACGAAGTACTGGCCTGCTGTCTCCGAGAACGCGAAAGCGGCTTTCAATTAATTCAGAAGCCATAGCATCAAAGCAGCCAAAAGGGGAACAACAACAGTTGATGATTAACAGAGGAGCCATTTCGAACTTGCTGCTTACGACGGTGCTGATCTTATGTGTTTTGTCAACACCAACACAAGGAGTCGCGAAGATTTCACACTTAGACGGAGGTCTGTTTATCAAGCACGTGGGTATCGGGAATTCATTAAGGGGATCCTTGCAATTAAACATAAGGATTCTAATGTCGTACCTCATACCAGACCGAAAGAACACAAAAATGATGAATGAGAGCATGAAGAGTATATGCACGTTGAGAGGCAAAGTAACAGACAAAATCCGATGCAGAAGTCTTGTCAATCATTTCGGTAAATTTACAGACAAATCACTCCAGAAAATTGAAAGTTTGCAGTTCATCGCTAGTCGCGCTAAGCGTGGTCTATGTTAAGATTTCATAGACTGTAATTATATTAGGCTTATATATCATGTATTAAGATTATATTCACATTAACAAAATTACCCCAATCATAAATATTATAATTCACATAGTTCATATATGTGTCTGGGAATGAAACAAATGTTTTGCTTACGATCCACACAGTGCATACCATTGTACATAGGTATTTAGTCTATTAGTCTATCTAGTTTAAGTAAGCACAAAATATGTATAAAAGAGATTGAAATATAATAAAGTGTAAATATTCATACAGAAAACGTGGACCAAGCCTTTACTTTTCCTGCAGTGAGGCTGCTGTGGGGCTTTTCTTCTGAAGAATACTAAGATTGCAAAAAGCAATATTGCAATTTCGATTCAGGCAATTGGTGTTTCACCTATTGATCTACAAAAGAATCTTGTTGCTTTAGCAATAGTAACCGGCAATCGGGAGATTGGAGAGAAATCGTAGAGGCCGGGTAATTCACCTGATCATCAAAAATATTACAACTCCCGATTTTGAATGATTGTTGGCCATCAGAACGAGTTATTTGGGTTAATTTGGTGATCCACCAAATTAACAAGCAACTGGTGTTTTATACTAATGGCAATCTTTGATGTAAATGATCAAGTGATTACCGATGTTAGCAGCTTAACAGAAATCCAAAAAAGCTACAACGATTGCTTTCTCACCAAGGTGCAATTATCCTTCAGGCCATGAAAATATTAAACAAAATATCAAGTAGAATGAACACACAACTCATTTTTCGGAACAGCTTGAGGCAGGATTGAATCGGATTAACCAGTTCCGCATTGGCAGCGATCACAATGCTGGGAATATTCAGTTTTTAGGGACATACCAACAAGTAGTGAACTTCATTCAGGAGGTACAGAGTAAATAAAATAGTGTTTTAACACCCTTTTATACGAGAACAGGAATGTCGAAATGTATTCAGACGGCAGATATAGAAGCAGATATTCATACAGTACATGCATTGCTATATCTTCTACTTATAACCACGATAAAGATATCATTTTTTCACACCGATGAATCAGTTGAGATCCAAAGACATCTTCCTATTGTCGATAAGCGTCCCTCTGATCTAGTCATGGCAACTACTAACCCACAGATACATGAAGGAAAAGCATTCTTTGAATTCAACATCAACAACAATCTCCTCGGAATCAACTATAAGCATCAGGTGTATTTTGAAATATCAGAGGAAGAGATCTTCAACGCTCAAGAAATTGGTCACAACAAACACATTCATTTACCATTGAAAGTCTCATTGTAAAACAATTGCTGACAAATAAAATTTGGTTATTCATAACGTCAGAGCTAACCCATGAACAGGCGACTTGTCACTAAACAAGAACAAGTATTGTACTAAATCGAACCGGTCTGTTGCAATTATTAGAAGACTGCACCGTTCACACAGATGCGAATTTGGGATCCCCGACAGAAAGGATTCGTATTCCCACTAACTTCCACTAAAGAAAATCGACTGAGCAGATTAAAATCCCCAACGGGAAGGATTCTTTTGCTCTTCAGGCGTAATCTACGCCTTCCACCAACACTGCGCGCTTCACGCACGAATACACTGGCTGAAACACTTTCACAAAATACGAAACTTACGTATAAAAAATTAAATGAACTCAACTATCATGCAATGTTATTATTTATAATCTCAAATTCCTTATTCTCACAAAATTTTTTTTAATCCCTACGTTGGGGGCCCCATCGATGGTCGAAATCCGCACACTTCAACTCGCTCACTGCCTGAATCATTTTTTTTCCTTGTTGTCTCGAGCAAATTTTTCCTCGTTACCTGATACAATTCTTCGACGTTCCTTCCTTCTCATATTTGCACCTGTTGGCTCGTTGTGATCCGCACGTTCTTCTTTCTCCGCTGTCCAAGTATCCGTAAAAGAGACCGCTTCCACCGTCGCTTGCTACGGCTCGTTGACTTGAGTTGATGAGCACAAGTTCAAGGCCACAACATTCACCATAGCTGCAAACCCAGTTTTTCTTGGTGGCCATCTTTCCTTCGCCCACAGTCATGCATTATCGATAAAAACCATATCCATTTGTTGACATTTATTGTGTTGATGTTTGTGCACGAATATTTACGTCCATCGCGAATTATTTCAAAGTAAACACGGTACGCGTTTATGGTGGCGTATTGGGTTTGCCCTGTCGGGTCTCAGTGATGCTTTTCGTTACCGGTGCTATAATTGTGTGCGCGAAGGGATTTTACGGTCTGTCGGGCGATAAGTCCGAGGATTTTGTAAGTACATATAAATTTAATTTGAAATCGTGTTTTAATAACTGCGAACTTGTCTTTCGCCAAATATTCTTGTTTTCAGCAATTCTTCCATTTTGTTTTTCATACCACCGTCAGTCTCCCGATAATACTTACAGCTTAAGAAATCCCTAGCGTGCGCTGCCATCGGTGTGGCATGACGGGCGATAATTTCATCAAGATCTTCAAATTCATCGTCTTCAACCCAAAGACTTTGTCGCAAACTGAAGGCATTCTGCTTGCCCTTCTCACGCGCATCAATGTGTTGATAAATATCCTTGCACACCGTCCACCTTACTGTAATCCACCCCTTCACTCGTAGGTCTTATCCACCCCTTCACTCGTAGGTCTTATAATGGTTTCACCTTGATTCATGCCATCCATTATTTTGATTACTTCCAAATAAGACTTATTGTGGGAAGTCAGATGGACTACAACTCGTTTTACATATTGCTGTTGAGCTTTCGTTTTCTTGCCTTCATCATCTTTTCGATTGTCGTTGTCCTTCTGATCATGATCATAGTACGGATCTTTGCGCGGACGCCATTCGTGATTTTTGTCGATGCAATTTCGAACGTAGTCCACAGACTCGCTTATTCCATTGCTAACCCCATTTGTCGTCGAGTGGTAATGTTTCAGGGACGAACTATTATTTCAGTTTTCAATATTTACATCTTTGCCGCTGCTGCCCGTCGACAATTTCGTCGATGTCGTTGTTGGTAATGTGTTTGATACACCTGAATGCAGTTTGGATTGTGCGCTCAATTTCCCATTCATTACTTTTGTAAATTTGAAAGTCTAATATGATTTGTCGACATTGTCGTTGCACTCACTAGAAAGTTCTCTTTGTCGTTTTCATCATTTGCATAACAGTTATCATGCAACAGACCACTGCTGCTGCTGCTGTGGCAATTCAATGTGGATGACTTGTATTAATTTCATAATCAGATGATCTATGATTGCTGTAACGTTCACTAGCATAGCCATTTATTGTTGTCGTTGTAGTTCTGGGCGAAGATTTGAAATCATTTTGGTGGTAATCTGCAAATCCATTCGTTTTCTTCACATCAATGGGATCGCAGTCTTCTTCGTCTACTGAGTCGTATCGGCGATAATGATCTGCACTGCGACGTCTACCACTTAGAAACATACTACCCATTGGCGATTCATCCTGAAGCCAAATGTGTTCTAGACACTAAAATGCGGAAAGACAATCATCTGGTTTAATTCTTAATATACTTTTAATGAAATCAAAAGCTTCCTGTTCTTTCGAAATGCCTCTCAAAGAATTCACATTTTTGACCGGATCAATAAGTGATTTTTTTTTTAAATATCAACCAATCCTCCAAAGTGGTATAAAGTATAGCAATATCTGCGATAAAAAATGCCATGAAAAAGTTCTTCGGACACCAGGATCCAGAGAAACTAGTTTCTTTCCGTATATATTTATTGCTGATACATTTGCAGCAGATAACTTAAGAGAATCTGAAAGACATTTACTGAAACTAGAGACTAGAATAACTGAAACATCAGAACCAGTATCGATCAGAAATTTCTTTTTAGAGGATTTATCAAATATAATAAGACAACAAGAGTTAGAAGCAGGGAATCCAGTCGTCGAAAGTTTCACATAGTCTAGGTTTTTGAATGACTGGGAAAAACTTCCCGTTTACCTTGAACTGCCTCAAAATCGAAGGGTGATACATTTCAGTGCCCGTAAAGCAAATTTACTATGATACCAATAGTAATTATTTTGAGCACTTTTTGAGCGAGAGTTACTTCTAGATCTATGACGATTATGAAATCCAGCAAACGTTGGTTTAGCCAAACCTTTCGTAAGCGATACAATCTGGGCCTTAAATTCTGCTTATTTGCTCGTTCTTCTAGTCACTAGATATTTTTCTTCATCTGGTTCCTTTTTAAATTATTATTTCTATTTAAGAATTCTAAAATATTAAAAACTGAATTTCATAAACTTGGAATAAAATAGTTGAACTTTCAAGTTTTAAGTCTGCTCATCTAATTATGAATGAGTTTTCTAATACATACGAGGATCATTCAACAAGAACTTAGCCTCACTGCCCGATGGCGCTGCTATTACAAAAGAGTCTTAACATCGTGCAGTACATTCTTTCAGTAGCCTACTGTCAAAGTTTTAGTCAATTCCCTTCATTCGTTTTGTTTTAATAGCCTTTGGAAGCGAGCGTGTCGGTCGGTTGTACAAAAATGGAAAAAGAACAATATCGTTCAGTGATTAGATTCTTGTTTTTGGAAGGGAAAACGCGCAGCGAAATCAAAGACCGCTTGGATGCTGTGTACGGTGACTCTTCTCCTTCGATGGCGACCGTCAAGAATTGGTATAACAAGTTTGTTCGTGGCCGCACGTCGGTTGCTGAGCCACGCCCAGGTGCCCCGAAAACGGCTGCTACGGAGGAAAACGTTAAAAAAATCCACGATCTCGTGTTAGCAGACCGTCGATTGAAGGTTCGCGAGATAGCTGAGACTGTGGGCATCGCAGAAGGAACGGTGCATCATATTCTACACGAAGAACTGGGCATGAGAAAGCTGTCGGCGCGATGGGTGCCGCGTTTGCTCACACCTGAAAACAAACGCAACCGTGAGACCACATCGGCGACATGTTTGGCGCTGTTTCAGCGCAATCCAAAGGAGTTCTTGTGTCGTTTCGTGACCATCGACGAAGCATGGATTCACTGGTACACACCAGAGACCAAGGAACAGTGGACTTCACCCGGCGCACGTGCCCCGAGGAAGGCGAAGACTATTCGATCGGCCGGAAATGTGATGGCCGCCGTTTTCTGGGATTCACAAGGTGTGATCCACATCGATTACCTCGAGAAGGGTAAGTGAATCACGAGGCGCTACTATGCAGACTTATTGGGCCGATTGGCCCCGCTTGGCGAAGAAAAAAGTGCTGTTCCACCACGACAACGCGCCGGCTCACACCTCCGCCGTCGCATTGGTCGAATTGCTGCCCCATCCACTGTACTCTCCAGATTTGGCCCCCTGTGAATACTTTTTGTTTCCAAACCTGAAAAAATCACTCGCTGGGAATGGATTTCGGTCGAATG
Source organism: Odontomyia ornata (assembly GCA_963969285.1). Lineage (NCBI taxonomy): Eukaryota > Metazoa > Arthropoda > Insecta > Diptera > Stratiomyidae > Odontomyia > Odontomyia ornata. Next base: position 321,778,875 of record OZ017738.1, read on the forward strand.
AGGAGGTCATCGCCACCACGGAGGCCTATTTCGCAGCCCTCGAGAAAATTTATTTTTTGGATGGGTTGAAAAAGTTAGAGCATCACTGGGCCAAGTGTATCGAGCTTGAAGGAGATTATGTGGAAAAATAAATTGCCACCTTTCCAAAATTTTCGTTTTCCTTCTGTAGGCTAAGTACTTGTTGAATGACTCTCGTACATTTTATGCACACATACATCAAAATTTTATTTTCCTAATACAATTAGCTATCCTGGAGTTGTATGGGTAAGTGTCATTAATTGTAGAGGAGTTTTAGCGCAAATTGTTTTCAAAACTAATTAAATTTAAATTTTAAGGATTTGTGTTTCAAAATTTCTTTGTAATAAATTTATATCGCCAAATGAGTATGAAAAAAATTTTCACACCACGTTTGTCACGATGATAAACGAGTCACGACATACGAAGCCAGAAAGATATGGGGCAAGCAGTTACTCACAAATCAGCAAAAAAAAACAAAAGAAGTGGTAAGTTGGAGTCAAAGCTACAATCTAAACCTGAAGACGTCAGTAGAGTTATAAAAAGAATCTATATTAGAGGAGAACAGAGGTGTGTGTATAGGAAACAAATTGCTCGGAACGGCGAAAGCAATAGCGACGAAAACAACTTAAGAAGCAACGCCTATTAGACGCATACAAAATCATAAACACACTCAGATTATCTGAGGGGAAGCAAATAATTCACGATCTAAGAAGATTCGCCGACTTCAAAGATTATTCCCTAACTGGATTACACCATCTGGTTGACATGTAATTGAAGACACGAGTGGATGAAGGTTTTATGTAACAAAACAAGTTGGGTAGACAGGCCCACGCTCATTTGAGAAGGGTTTTGTACTGAAGGTCTCAGAAATGCAGTCACCAGCAACGAATAAAGTCAAGAAATATGTCAAAGAGATGTGCACGTATAACAAAAAAATCCATTGATTTCTATTTTCAACGGTCGCCATTTTGTTGCAAACCAACAAAAAACACTCAAATTATGAATTCCCAAAAATATTAATGTTATTGCTCTTATTTGAAAATTTCAAGAAGATCAAATCAAACCTGCAGTGACTGATTCGATGGAAAGTCCATAAAATACCAAAATCATGTATTGTTGTTCTAATTGGAGAAATTTCAAATGGCTACAACTTCCGTGTATATCATTCGATTTTCATCAAACTCACAAAGTCTAAGGTTCTTTTGTAAGACTACTTAAGTATCGAATTTCGCTAAATTTAAGGTTTAAACTATTTTATTGGGGAAAATGTGAAATTCGAATATCATACTATTATTAACAAAGTTGAGCGAATTTTGACTTCTAAGGTATTTGTTGTAGTAATGAAAAACCTACCTCCATGATTTTTTTCAGATTTTTCGGATCACAGGTGTCCAATCGCGAGGAGGGAACACAAATTTTTCATGTATTTACCCTCTTCGTGCGCCCCTCAAAGCAAAATGAGTCAAACTGTTCTCATCAACACCTTTCATTTGATACCCATATCGGCAACCTTTGATAAAATTTTTTTGGGGGGCCACTCCCCTATATGGGGAGACCCTCCTTAAATACCTTATAAAATTTTTTTATAGTTGAATTTTGAAGAGAGCACCACTTTACACCTGCATACAAAATTTGATGTTTCTAGCTTAAGCAGTTTGCGAAAAAAAGTGCTGTGACACACGGACGGACGGACAGACAGGACGCGATTTTAGTGGGGTTTTGTAAAGTTATTTGACAAAACCCTAAAAATTATTTAGAGAAAATTGAAGTTAAAGTTTTCGCCCTGTAAATTTTTTCCAATTGTGTTTAGGCATGTCAAATTTTATTTACGTTATTACTGACATCTATGCCTTTCATCTTGATGTTTTATCACCTAAGTATGAATAATAGTGTTGTTACTGTCTTTTGCATGTACACAACAATTACATGGGGTATAAAGTTAATTTTTCATTTTTCTGTAGAACATTAAAAAAGTTTATTGCAAAGTTTAGTGAAAGATAAAAATTCAATTTTCAAAACTTTTTTCGTAAAAGTATCTGTGCTCTTTCTCAACAAACTTCATTAGCTCCGTCAAATTTTTTTTCTTTTCTTCGGAAATCGTCCCATACCCTTCTCGTAATTTCCTCATTTCAACCACATGTGGATTAGTATGTTGTTTATTTTTAAAGATTCAACCTTATACTTTAAAAAAACACACTGATTTTTTCCTTTATACATTAGGTACTTTTGATTTTTACGTTGTACGTAAAAATAAAAGGAATGTTGTACACAAAAATAAAAAGTATCTAATATAAAAATCACTTTGTTTTTTAAATTATATTCTAACATTAGAAAACCTCTGATGCGTCTTTATTAATTTTAGCAATTTTAAATGGAAAATGAAACCATCATAAGACTCTTTGTATAGATAGGTACAAAGACCTAGTCGTTTCGCGATCTATCCGTCCGTCTGTCCGTGCGTCACAGCAAGTTTCCTCAGAAACTATAGAAGCTAGAACACTCGAACTTTGTGAAAAGATCACAAGTGGTGATATCTCAAAAGTTAGGTCTTACTAAACATTTCAAAATTTTTTTAAGGGGATCCCGCCTAACACCGAAAAAGCCCTTAACAAATTTTTTTAATCAAAGGTAGTCAAGTAGGGTATCAAATGAAAGGTCTTGATTAGAACTTTTATAATTTTTTTATATATAATTTTTCTGTATTAGAATGTATGCGGTACAGAGGTCTTATAATATAGTAGGAGTTTTGACAAACTCATTTCACCATGGTTTGAAAATTACTTAAAATTATGTGTTGTATCGTATTGCTATGTGAATATTCTAATTAGCTAGATGAAAATTTCGGCAAAAACTTCTACTGAACATATTATTAGCTTAACATAACTTAACTATCTACTTACAACTATTTAAAATCTATGAGGCTAGTTTACGGCCAAAGAGATAGGTGGTAGCACTGCTGGTTTTCAGTCCGCCAGGGCACAAATTAGCAGATTGGGCAAGTAAATTGCCTTCTGGATTAGATTATCACGATTATCGCGAGCTTATAAATTGGACCAACGCCAGCAAGGCCGTATAGTTTTTCAGAAGAAAAGTAAAACGATTTATTAAGTACCATTTTCAGGTGTCTATTATGTGTGATCTGAAGTTTTGTTACTAGATATTTAGCACATTGGATCCAGGTAAATGAGCCATATAGGATGATTGGTTGGAGTAACATTTTGACAATGAGGACTTTGTTTCTGGTGTTGAGACGCGAATTACGATTAAGAAGGGGGTATAGCGAGAGCACAGCCTTAAACGCTTTGGGGCTAATTTGCTCAATATGACTTCTGAAGGTTAGTATTTTGTCGAATATAAGCCCCAAGGAATATTTTGCCCTAAAAATTGGTCGTTTGGGCAGGTGAGTAGGCTTACGCTTCCTGATGAAGAATATTGACTTCGTTTTTGCAACATTAATTTTAATCTTTCATCTTTGGTAGTATTGATATGTAAGTTCCAACGCCGTTTCAAGGCTGCCAATAATGGAATTTGGATCTACGCCTATGCTGTATATGCAAATGCCGTCTGCAAAAACTGTAACTTGGCAGTTTCGTAAGAAGGGAAGTCATACGTATAGATGTTATATAGTGATGGGCATAGGCAGGAGCTTTGCGGAACACCGTTAGTAATACTTTTCACTGGGGAAGTGCTTTCGCCTACTTTGAGCTAGAACTTCTTGTAAGTTAAAAATGCTTGTAAAAGCTTCAACAAATATGGGGGTGTATTATATTTCTGAAGTTTATAGACAAGAGCATCATGTCCGACTGTGTCGAAGGCTTTTTCTATGTTCAGCGCCACCAAACCTACGGACAACTTATTGCACATCGCTGCTTTGATTTCCTTCGTAACACGGAAAAGCTGATGCTCTGTAGAATATTTATTTCTGAAGCCGAATCGGAAATCAGGTTAAATATTACCGTTAGCCATTAAATCACTAAATCTTTTTAGGATTACTCTTTCAAAGAGCTTACCTAAACCTAGTAGTAGGCTAATGGGTGTGTAGTTGTCGGAAGAAAGCGGATCTCTTCCAAGCTTCAGTATAGGTATAACTAGAGCTTGTTTCCAGATGGATGGAGAGAAAGACAGCCTAAGGCAAGCATTGAATAGGAGGCATATGAATTAGAACTTTTAGAATCTAAATTAAAAAGTACTTTTATGCATCAGAAGTTCCAGGGGGAGGCAGAATGTACCAACATTTTGTGTGTGTGTCCCCCCTCGCGACTGAACACCTATGAGCCGAAAAAATTTAAAATTAACGCGGAGGTGGGTCTTTATAAGTACAACGGAAATAAATACCTCTGAAACCGAAATTCACTCAACTTTGTTAACAATATTATGAGTTGTATATTTTACATTTTTGCCCATAATATAAAAATGATTTCCTTAAGCCTAATTTTATGGAAATCGAATCATAGTCAAGCGAGTTACAGCCATTTCAATTATATGTTATTACAACAATAATGACAAGTGTTGATGGTTGATGCATATTTCAGATTGACCTAGGCACTTTTCTTTTCTACAAATTTTCAGTGTTTATTTATTTATTTTTTTTTCTTGAAACCCCGTAGGGCTTTGCTTTGTAGTTTTTAATTTAAATATGTTCAATCGGCCTAGCATTCAGAAAAAGTATTTAATCTGGATAAAAATGGCGGCTACAATTTGCTGTTACGTTATAGTTCCTTCGGCTAAGGACCTCGGACCCGGCTTGACATCAGAAACGGTCCTTGGAGGCGCCACTAGCTTATCCCCTGGTCCGGAATAGCCGCCAGGCGAGAACATGGCCGCCGAACACCCCTCACACAGTTCGAAGTGCCATTCTCACGATTTTCCTCTAACAGGGGAGAATTAGTCTCACCGGGTAACCACTTGAACAACTTTGCCGGGCTCAGATTACCCGGCATAACTCGCACCGAGCGAAAATCTGAAAATACCTGCGCTTAAAAATCACGAATCAATTAGCACTGAAAATTTACTCCCAAACACACCCGAGCCAGGTGTAAAATTTACCGTCGCGGTAATCTTTTTTTAATAACCAAAAATATATTCACTTATTTAATTAATTATTTAATGGTAAAGTGCAATAAATTTCAAGAATAGAACTTTAATTAATCAATATGCAAAATTTAACTTACTCTTCCTAGTTTGGGGCCCCTCGAAGTAATTTGCGTCGCGAAGCTCTACTGCCGGCGCGCTTCTTGATGGGCTGATGTCGCCAATTTCCCTGAATTATATCGTTGTCGCTGTTGTAACTTTCCCTGTGGTAAATTTCCTCCCTCGCTGAGTTCCAGAAAATATATCGTTTCGCTCGCCACACTTGGTCCTCTGTTTTTGATCCTTGTCCGCCAGAAAAGAGAAGATTTTTCATCAGCTCGGTTTCAACCGGCGAGCCGTTAACTTTTTCCCAGGGCGATTCAAAGTTCAATTGCGATCCCCCAACTGGTGTGCATCGGGCAATTGAAATCAAAATGTCCCTTCCTTTAGTACACTCGCCCATCAGGTGTAAATGTCAAAGTGACTGACATTCTGTGTTGTGAATTTGTTTGTTTGTTTACGTTGGAGAGGAATAATTATATTACAGAAACCATTCCAACACCAGCAGGACGAGAAACATAACAAAGGTATGACTAGTGAGTTTCTTATAATCACAAGTTGAGCCTGATACTTTATAAGATTAAGATTAAGTAACATTATCGATGCGGCTTTGAAATGGAAATTCCAAAAGTGGAACGAGTTCACTTCCTATTTCTCTTCGAAAATGGTATCTTAGCTTTTTAAATAACATTTCCGAAGCTAATCAGATACAGCAAGCTTCAACTTTCTTTATTAATAAATATTACGCCTGATTCTGTTGAGTGGTTAGAAAGCGACTTACACCGGGCAGTGTTGATACTAAGAAATAATTGATCGTATCAATTACGTATTTTAAAAAAATTTTAGCTGTTTGAAACGAAGTTAAGATTATCCATAAATTAGTTTACTCACTATGCAATTTCTTCAATTTTCAGATAAAATCAACTCAATTAAATATCTGCCAGCATTTAATGCAACCGTTCCACAATTTCAATCCCCAACATGGACAGTCGCCACATCAAAAATGCATTTATGAATCTGGATACTAATTTTCTCAGCGGGTTCACAAATCACGTATGCAGAATTGAATATGTTAAATTATTATGCATAAAAGTTAGATGAATTTGAAATGAATGAACACTGACACAACAAAGATAGATTGGCAGTATTAATTATAAATAAGATGTGTTATGTTGTTGATGTTGTGGTAGGTTTAGGAATAGTGGTTGCTATTTCGTTAGGCAAGGCCGTAGTTGTTGTGACGATGAAATCAATTTCACTCATAGGAGACTCCGATATTGTTGGGACAATGTTGGGAATTTTAGTGAATTTTGTCATCAGGACTTTGGTTGTTTCATCCGCACATCTACAATAATACAATCGCTATCATTCTTGTTGTCAGGATCAACGTCATCGTTCTCATCATCTTCATTACTCTCATTTGCTTGTAGAACTTTATCGTCCAAAATATCTTGTGGTTTACTTGTTGAGATTTTGTTACATATAATTTGAGTTTTCTTTTGGATTGTCTCCATTTTGTTATTGTTATTTTCGATCGTTTATTCCTACTTTAACATTTTTGTTCATTCCTACTTTAACATTTTTGGTTTAACATTTTAATTTTATTATTTTAACCTTTAAATATTTATATTGGATGAATAAATTAAGTCATCGATTCACGCTATTGAAAAATGTTATTCGAACCCTAGGCTGATTACAAAGTTTTTCTGGTAGGAACACTTTCCTGCTTATCAACTCGTTAATGTCATCATCCACTTCTACGAAACGTAGCAGAGAACTGGAAGTTTCAGAGCTCCCTCTGTTTGTAAGGCCTTGCGTCCCTATTCACAAAACCGTTTTTTTTTCAATTTTTTTACAATCACATGAATGCCGAACTTGAAGAACCACTTCTGCTTCAAATAAAATGTAATTTTTGGTAAAGGCACGGTCCGTTAGATATGTAAACTAGGTTATTTGCCACTTTTGCCTGTTCCCCATCAGCTTTAAGCGCCTCATTTGGTGCAACATAGTTCTGCTTGTGCTCTATGGTAGAATCGCCAGCATCACAAGATGAATATGTATCGCTTTTTGGTTGTCCGAATGACAAGTTGAATTCCATCAAAAAAAAAAAAAAATTTCTATAGGAGCACAATTTGATCAGATACTCTTTTGGAAACTTGTGATTGTGACAGTCTTCGAGGTAAAGCTCATAAATTTTGGTCAAATTGAACATTGGAGAGAGGTACATTTAATCCGGGTTTTTATTTCTGGAATGAAACTCCTCCGCAGGAAATTTTGAAACATGATTCTTAACATATTGCTTGATTTCGGGTTTTATGTTATGAGGTCGGTTAGTAAGCTTTCCTCTTTGATCTGGAGGTGGAACTGAAGCACCACAATCAACTCTTACCTTAAGCTATGTCTACTTTTTCAGGTTTTATAAAATTATTTTACAAAACCCTACTAAAATAACGACCTGTCCTTCCATGTGTCCGTCCATTCATCCGTGTGTCACAGCAATTTATCTCACAAACCACATAAGCTAGAAACACAAAATTTCGTAGTATTTTTAAGGTGTTTAATGGGGGTCTCCCTATATAGAGGAGTGGCCCCTGAAAATTTTGCCAAATGTACGTATATGGGTATCAAATGAAAGGTCTTGATGAAAACTGTTCAAAACAGGTCTTAAACTAACAAGTTTTGCTTCGAAGTGGGCAGCAGCGGGGGGAGGGATGTACCAAAATGACACTTAAATTTCTTGAAAGCTACAAATCAAGTTTTATGATAGCAGTTGTAAGTGTTCTGAAAATTTCATACCAATCGAATGATAAACAGCTAACTTACAGGCGATTGAATATTTAACAATTAACTTGGGAGATACACGTTTGCAACAGACGAAGACACCACAAATTCAACGGGTAGTTCCATGAAAAAGTGGACATGGTATGAGTAAAACTAATGATGGTTTTTCAACTTTTTACTTTGGCCAAAATAATATTTGAGAGTAGCAACACTGCACCTAAACGTCAATTTAAAAATTTGGCATTGCAATTCATGTATTCCGCCGATTCTAGTTGTTGTGTGACGTATTTAAGTTTATGATAAAACGCGTTTACTAATTCATTATTTTTTCGTGTTTCTTGTTATAAACAGGTTATTAAATTTTAAATATCTAAGAAAACATGATGTTGTGCTACCAATAATTCATTAGACAGGAATTCTGAGAAAGTTAAGTTCTTAACAATCAAGAAATAAAGGCTTCTGATTTTAGTAACGCGATTTACCAATAAGTATATATAATAACTAGTAATGTCGATGTTTGTTGTTTTAATCAAAAGAACACTTGGATTCTCTATTGGTACATTAGTTTGCAACGAATAACGGTCGAAACCGCTTAATTTTATAAGTCTAGATAATCAGATATTTTGAGTGACGCGAGTTACCGTTAACTCATGTTACTGTTATGTAACAACAGTGACTCCTATTTTTTTATTTAATCTTCTTTAGGGCCTTCTGTTTAAATGCATTTTGTATTGGTTTAGGCCAAAGACATATAAAGTAATGGACGCGAAATGAGCTTATTTTAATCCATACGTGAGTGAAGTACTTTTACTACATACATGCCTTCCTCTCGCATGCGAATTGAAATCCCCCTACCTTTCACGCCGCTATAGAATCCACACACTCAAGTGACCCTCTAGTTACTCTCACGAAAATCCCACTCCTCTTACACCCTAACCCCCGAGTTGTCAACAAAATATCAACCATATGATTGAAAACATATGATTTGTGAAAATTCAACATTAATGGGAAACGACTAATCAAGTTGAATTTGAAATTATACACAAAACATTTTTTTTTAAGATAAACCGTGTTGAATCTAGTGCAAAAGCGTTGCAAATGTGATAATTAATCAAACTGAAAAGTTTGTTACGGATCGCGAGTGTTTTTGTGTTGGTAAATGAAAAATGTAGTGACGTGTGTGGGACTATAAAAACAGCTCTAGGAAGCATGTCAGGGACGTATCCTTCTTAGGGTAAGTCATTCTCAATCTTTCACATCGTTCAAGTTAGAATACCAGCACGGAAAATGGATTTAGTTCAAGATACGAAAAATAGTGGGAGACGTCACGTCAAATTTATTTGAAATTCGAATCAACAGCAAATAACGCGCCAACTTCACGCTAAATTATAAAGTGCTTCAATTCTCTCGATGCATTTCGTATCCATTCTCTCTTAGATCTATGGTTTAGGCCAATATGCCGCTCTCTGCTGCTGAGAAAATGAAAAGGAGAAGGGAGAAATTAGAAATTAAGGGAAAATACGACGATTACAAGAAGAAACAACAAGAGGCTTGCCGAAAGAGTAGAGCAAAGAAGAAAATGAAAATTGACAGCTTACCAGAATCAAAAAAGAAAGCAATACTACGTGAACAAAGAGAGAAAACAAAAGAACGAGTAGAAATATTTAGAATTAAAAACCGTCTTGAAGTTACCCTAGTGGACTCTAATTTATCATCTTCATCATCATTCAGTACTCCTCAGGCAAAAGTGGCGGCACGTGCTCGTAAAGCTCGACTCAAGTGTCAAATAGAGAAGCAGTTAGTACTCAATAAACTATTGAAAGATAGGAATGTAGGATCCTCCTCCTCTCCGCCAGATCAAAGAAAACATGGATCTGCGTTAATAAAAATTTAAGAATTCATTAGTATTCGCAATGAACACGGAGTGAAAGAAAAGGTAAAAATCCAACCTTTATATGCCGCTCTCTCGGAAACCCATGCCTTATTTATAAAAGAATACGGAGAAATTGTCAAAAAGAGCAAGTTTGCAGAAGTAAGACCAAAGTATGTATTTTATCCAATAAGCTTCCACATGACGTATGCTTGTGCAAGTATCACGAGAACTACATTCTAGCATTGAACGCACTACACAGTGTATGCGAAAGCCCTAGGTACAATCACGAGTTTATCAGGGCCGTCATTTGTGACAATCCACGAAAAGAGTGCTGCTTAAATGCTTGTCATATCTGCAAACAAGTATTAAAAGAGAAATTAAATGAGTGTCAGATGGACCAGGCTCATAGTTTAAAAAGAAATATATAGCAAATGGCATTAACATTTTGGAAGAAAGGAATAGTTTGCATTTAGTTTCGAAATATTTTACAATATCCCACGGTGCTTTAAAAAGAGTTATGTAAAGTTTTGAAGAGGGAAGTGGTCGTCTTCAATGCTGAGCAATTTATCAATGCGGCCAAAGATTCTGATATAAGAGTGATTAACGTTTCACCAAATAAAATTGATGAAACTGCAGTAGAAATGAACCAGGATTCAGTATTTTCTGAAGCACCTACAGTTGTTGGAATCTCCAAAAGTCATTTAGTTCATAGGCAAAATGATATGCTGCAAATGGCTCAAACATCAGAAGAACTAACATGGGTATCTCAGAACTACGTTCTTATTATGAAGAAGTATATGGATCTGATAGTGACAATTTTAAAAGTGAAAATAATATACCCTTATCTGTGTTAAAAGAAAAGGCAATTTCAAGCCAGAATGTCAACCAGCTAACATCAGTTATTAAATTGTCATTTATCTTTCATTTTTGTGCATTCAAGCCAGTAGAGATTGCTTACCTTAATACGAAGATTGATAGTAACGCGAGTTACCTATCCTTTGTAACGCGAGTTACCACACAAATTGTGGATTATTTAATAAAATATAATTTACCATTGCTATATCTATCAAAGGAAATCTTATCGACATTTTTGTGTTATTATTTATACCTCATGTAAAATTATCTGCTCATAAATTTCACCGAAATTTTCAAAAATATAAAAACGATGTCCAAAAATAGTAACGCGAGTTACTAACATGATTCGTAATTGAATGAATTACACATGGTTATATTATTAAATTTTTAGCCTAACATACACTTGCACCAACGCGTTGTGCTCATTAAGAATCAAATCATATCAATTACTCTAAATAACAAAAAGTTAAAGGCTCTATGTTACATTGAGTGTTCTGCATGTCACGCGAGTTACCATGGAATTACTCTATATAGGCATTTTGGTCAAAATTTCAGAAATAGTTTGGAATATCGATTCACTATCATGACAATTCAAGCAACGGGGTCAAAACACTTAAACAAAATGGCGGCAAATTCAAATACATAATACTCATCTTCGAGCTCAATTCATGGAATCTGTATATTAGTTAAGTTTTCATATTTAGAAGTTATTGTTTGAGCTACTAATTGATTCACAAAACTCTTCTAGCAGGAGCACTCTCCTGCTACTTCAACTTGTTTTTCTGCTAATCTGGAATAGATCCCTAAGTGCTTTACATTTTACTGACACAAAATACTTATAAGACGACGCTTTATGTTTTTTGGCTTCTTATCTTTCCCTTTCTGTATCCTTTTGGCAATAAACTAAAAATCAAAATCTTACGATAAGCGGAGATTCAGAGCACTGCCTTTCGGAATGGTGGAATATCGAACTGATCTACGTACTTTCGAAAAAGTTTTTCTCCTGAGCATTAAGATCACCTATGAAATAATAAATACCTCCAAAAATTGATTGCACTGTCTTTAAACTCGGACACGAATGGGAGACTTAAACAATATACTATTTAAATTTTCACTAAAATAATTTTCCACTTATTCACTTTTATTAAACACAAAACTTAGTCGTATTAATTAGGGAGAAAAGTTTGCCTGAGAGAATAATTTTCAACTTAACTTGTTTCAAAACATTGCTTTTGAGCATTTTAATTGAATTTGAAAACTGTTCACTAAAACTAGATGGTTCGACACTCGATTGAGCTAATTCTACGAGCGATTTGCCTTTAGAAAACATTTTTGACAAATTTCACGGTATATCGACTGTGTATCCAACGCGTGACTGATGTCGCATTAATAATAAAAATAACGGTAATTTTGAAATCTCCAAACAATTTGCTTATCTTTTCCGGTTTTACTCACATCTCTTTTGTGATTCTTTTACAGGATGATTTATTGAGATACATTTCTTTTAAAAAATAAAAACAATTCAAAAATTTACAGTTTTCAGTTTTTTGAAGTTCATTTAGAGCGATATTCTCATCGACACGGCGAACATTTAAAGTTAGTAATCTTGAAGCAATCTTAACTGGTTTTTGTATGATAATATTATTTCTTAAGAAATGAAACTAGCTAACTGTTTTTTAGATCTGAAATTGAACTTTGTTAACATACGTCCTCGGAACTTGTGAGTTCCATACTTTAGATGTTTATACTGCAAGATTGGTTGTTGTTGAATTGGGATTAAGGAGTGTTTTTTAAATAGGGAGTTGTCTTATTTCATGTCGCTTATAATTATTGTTATGTATCGCATTGTCGTATCCAATCCTATCGTATTATATTATCTTTATCGCATATAGTATCTTTATCGTATTATATCATCTTATCGCATTATATTATATAACTATCGTACCTCAACCTTACGAAATTATATTATCGATATCATATATTGAATTCCGCGCCTAAATTTTAATTTCATATGCCCCTAACATATACTGAATGCACCCCAGGGCATTTTTGCAAGCTGTGCGGAAGGCGCTTGGCTGATGCAATTCAGCTGATAGCGGCGAAAATATATCGTCGGTGATACGACGCACAAGCGATGAGGTAGGTTTTTTGGTTCGGTCTGTTTTTGATTTTTGCGGGGATCGCACGCGTTTAAGGGAATAGAATAGAGCGATTGTTCTGGGGACGACGGTCGTGATCAGTGTTGAATTGAAGAGGCTTTCAAAATAAATTTTGTTGCAGCGGTCGCTTGTTAATTCGCTACGCGTATTTAAGCCCCGTGAGCTTTGTCTTATCATCGTCGTGTGAAGTGTTTTATTCATAGTATAAACACCAAATCTACTCCGCCATAGACGATCCCAAGCCCGTTTTAGAAAGTTGGAGGGAACCCCTTGTTTCCCCAACCCACAGCGTCCATGATTCGTCATCCGGAATACCCCAATTAAATGGTTGTAAATGCTCTCGGAGTGCGCATTGGGTTTGCTGGTTCCCCAATAATGTAACATTAAATGTCGAGAAATGCTAATAACTGTAAATAATCTACGGCTCTGCTACTCAGTCCAACTCCCACCTCCTTTCTGGGGACGTAAGAGGGTGAAGGCGAATCTTCCGCGCCTTATAACGGAATCGACGTAATAAACATGCCGCCAGAATGGAGGTTGAGTGACGGGCTAACTCCCCGTCCCTGGAAAACCTTTTAATTGTTTCGAAACCTACAGATAGGCCTCGGCAGGATTGGACTCACGGCAACGACCTCGCAAACGAAAAAAGGACTATGGCGTTGGATCCTGGAATGTCAGATCACTCAACTACCCTGGCGCTGTTAAGGACCTTTTACAACAGACCAGTCAATATCAATTAAAAGTACTGGCAGTCCAGGAAACGAATTGGACTGGAAACGACATTCAAAACATGAGATCGCACACAAAATTCAAAAGTGGGAAGCCTACTGGAAAACGAGGATTCGGAGTGGCCTTCATTGTGGATAGGGAGTTCAAATCGCACGTTGATTTTAAGACAGTCAATGAACGGTTGTCTGCGATCCGTATGAAAGCGAAATTCTCCAAAATCTGGCTGATTAATGTTCACGCCCCGACCGAAGAAAGGGACGAAGAAACGAAGGAATCGTTTTACAATCACCTGGAACGACTGGTCGACTCATTGCCCACAAACGACACAAAAATTATTCTGGGTGACTTCAACGCGAAGGTTGGCAATGAGCTATCTCATCGGGGAACAACTGGAGGATATAGCCTCCACGATGAAACAATGACAATGGCCAGCGCCTGATTGACTTTGCATGTAGCAGAAATCTAGTCATACGTTTGACTTGCTTCCCACATCGACGCATTCATAAAATGACCTAGGTATCACCGGATGGCAACACACAAAACCAGATCGATCATATTCTGATACAACAACGTTGGGCCTCGAGCATACTTAACGTCCGTACATACCGAACTCAGATCATTACTTGATCAAATTAACCTATCGATGTAGTATGTCAAAGGCATATTCAGCGAAGACCAGCCCGCTAAAAAAATTTGACATCGAAAGGCTCCAAACGGCGTCTGTGGCCGAAAATTTCACGGAGACTCTCGACAACCAGCTGGCTCCCATCTTATCAGACGCATTGTTAAAGACGAGCAACGAGCTCTGTATGGAAGTGAAAGCGGCTATCAGGACCGTGGCAGAACAGACGATTGGACATCAAGCCCGGCGCAAGAGGAATGATTGGTTCGATGATGAGTGCCAGAATGCGTTAGACAAAAAGAATCAGGCGTACAAAGAATACGCAGGTAGGAAAACCAGAACGAAGAGAGGACACTATGAAAATCTCAGAAGAGTAGCGAATAAGATAATTAGGATTAAGAAAAAAAAATAATATGACGACCAATTGAGAAGTATAGATGTAAGTTTAGCGAGCAATAACACAAAACAAGCATACAAAGTAGTGAAAAGCCTGAAACGTGGTTATCAGCCGAAAAACACGCTCTGTCGTGATGACAGTGGTAATAACATTATCGCTGATGAAAGCAAGATTGAGGAAAGATGGGAACTTCCTTCATCCTTTGCACAGCTTCAGAACATCGGAGCCTATAGATATTTGCGGAGAGCTTCCATTGGCCTCACCAATTCTGGATGAAGTTTGTTCCAACATCAAAGCTCAAAAGAATAATAAAGCGCCGGGCATTGATGAGATTCAAATATGGTGGTAGCAGTGTTTATAAAGCTACTCACAAAGTCAGTCAGCACATTTGGCAACAAAATCATATGCCGAAAGAGTAGAGCCAATCAATTATATTCCCTATCCACAAAAAAGGTGGCGAGTTACAGTGCGAAAATTATAGAGGCATATCACTACTTTGTACGGCGTACAAAATATTTTCTAAAATCTTAGAAAGTAAAATCGGATCATACGCAAACAATTTTATTGGGGAGTATCAAGGTGGTTTTAGAGCAGGTAGATCAACAACAGATCAATTGTTCACAGTCAAGCAGGTTCTTGAATAATGCTGGGAGTTCAACATAGACATACACCAAATTTTCGTTGACTTCAAGCAAGCAAACGACAGTATTGATCGTAACGTACTGTACCAAAAAATGCTTGGTTTTGGCATCATAGCCAGAGGTCTCAACGATTCTAAGACTGCGGAAGCTGCAATGGGCTGGACACATGAATCGTATGGACAAACAATGGAGACCCAAGAAGGTATTCGTTGGGAGAACTGAAGGCCGGCGGCCAATGGGGAAACCGAGGAAACGCTGGTCTGACTCGGTCACAGTTCATCGCTACTCGGATTTCGGAATTGTATGACGCGGTCAACGGACCGAGATACTTGGATGCGCTGTTTGCAGGAAGCGAAGGCACGAAAGGGGCTGTAGTGCTAAGAAGAAGAAGATAAACACCAAATCATTTTCTGTTGAGTGTACGTTTGAGTGCCAAACATCCAGAACTCCCTATAACGTCGCAACGAACCCCTGAAAATTAGTTATGCTCCACGGTCCAAAAATTATTCAGGTCGGGCCTCCCAAGTTTACTACAGTTAATTGCAGAAAACGTCAAATATATTCGCGATTTGCTACAAGCCTGCATCGTATCAGCCAGGTTATAAATGGTCCCTGCAAATTGTCTTGTGCGGTTTGTTTTGATTACGTGCCCCTTATATTGCACCCCAGTGAGCGTCTTCAGCAGCAGAACAAGTTCTCGCGAACGGAAAAAGAATGAAAAAGTGAATTTGAGGAGGATAGGAAGCGTTCGCTCCTGACTGATGTTGTGATTTTTCCGTATGTTGTATCTAACATTCGAATACGAAATTGTTTCCTGAAAATTAAGTTTACGTCTGGAAGAATAATTAAAGTAATTACCTCGAACGCATGCCAAGCGACGAGTCATTGCATATTTGATGAAAAAGGTGCTTAAAAGTGTTTCGATACTGCCTAGTAACAAAAAAATTAAGGTTATGTCGCTCAATCGAAAAGCATCAACGGAATATGTTTGCTCTATAATGGAATCTTCCGCCAAATGAACATTATTTCGGCGTGAGGCAAAAAGATTTATCAAAACGCAAGTATCTCTTAATACAAACTGAGATTTGGTAAGTTTTATCATGAAAAGGGGTGATTCACGAGCGCCCCGTTAGTGTTCCCGTTCCCGTGATAAGAGTTGCATTGAATGCAATTACAAGATATTGTCAAAATCGCTGGGACAAGGGAGACTGGATTTATATAAAAATCATCTGAAAATTATACGAGGAATTCAATCAATTATTCGTCAAATAGAAATTATGAAGTCTGGACCCAAATACGTCCATAACCACGCGATTTATCTGAAGACTGTATTAGAGAAACAATTTTACGTATTACAGATCATAAGGATTTGGAATCATCTTCAAAGATTTAGAATCATTTTCAAATGCTAGGAATCTTATGGCAGCTTTCATATCTAAACACAAACAAATTAAATTTTTTTGAAATAATCTTTAATAATTTTGTTAATAGATACATGCGTATATATGAATAAGGGAAATCTTTGACCTAATTTTCAAGTTCGATATTTAAATTTTATTTTGTGAATAATTAAATCCAGTTATAAGTAGTGTTCGTGGAAAACCATGATTATAAATTAAGACTTTTTCTATTATAAGAGAAAAAAAAACAATGAATTTTGGTATAAAATGTATAAAAAATGAAAAAAATATGGAAATTGAAAACATTTACCTTGATCATTAAACAGAAGTTTATCAAGCATTCGGATTAGAGGCATTAAAAAAATATAAATTTTCAAAACGTCGGCGACTAACAGCGAGGGAATTGATCAAGCTATGGATAGGTTAACCAATGCATTACAATCAAGAAAATAGCCTCTAATTGTATTAAAATAGTGTAATTTTAAAAATATAATTAAAAAGTATATAACACACAATATATAAGGGAGACGAGTATGATTTTTAAATGAACTATTAAAAATTATTTTCTAAAGCAAAATAAAAGTGAATCGATAGATACACAAGTGAACCTAATGGTTATCGAAAATTGAATTGTAATTGAGTGTCTGTCTGGCCATGTTAATTTATGCATTCCATATTAGTACTTGAGATGTAGCAAGGATTTATGGTAATTATAAAAACGTTCTTTCGTGATATTTAAAAATCAATCAAATTCCCGATGAGGTAAATATAATAAGTAGCATGCGAAAGAGACGATAAATACTTTCCTTGTATAATTTTGCATATTCCTCATGCAAGGGAGCCATATTTAATAGCTAATTAATCGCTCGTATTATATATTTTCCACATGACGCGATACGAATTTACATATAATACGAATTCATTGAATGAAAGCAGAATAAGAGAAGCTATCGTAATCGATCGGAAAAATAAATAAATAAATGCGTAAAACTACTCAAGTTCTTTCAATTATTAAATGCTTAATATATAATGTATTGAAGTTATTTTCAGGGGATGTGGGTGAGTGCGCGTTGGTGCCCTGGAGGAGTCATGGTTCTCACGTGGAGCTTTTACTTTTAATTTTCAAATTTCGGTCTTTCTTTCTCTCTCTTCGATTCCTACTTCTGGATCTTGTCTTTGCTTGTTTATAACCCCACGCCATCGCAGGTGAGCTACCGGATGTAACCCATTACTTTCCCTATTAAGATACCAACTTTTGTTTTGCTGCAAGAGTGACATATCGGTCAACATACAACTATTTATTTTCATTTTGTTTCGTCTTTTCTGAGGGAGAAAGTAACAACTGCGTAGTTTATTTCTCAAAAAATACCTCAAACTAGATCACCTTATCCAAAGATGCTATTGACACAGGGAGGCGGGCGGCACAGGAACGCGTGTTACGTCATCGGCTGCACTAATGCCACGCACACAACTATATGTCGCTCACAAAACAAATTTAAGATACGCAGAGCATCATAACGGAATGTAATTAAGAATATTATTAAAAGCCCAGCTCACTTGAGACTCGGGTCAATTGTTTTTCAATAGAGTGTCAAGCAATAAACTTGTTTTCTCTTCACTTGTAAAACTATACATCGTTTCTTTCCTCCGTTCGGGCAAGAATGAAAATGGCGCAGTCGGTAGGATAGTTAAATAATATAACTATCCGTAAGTGAAAGAATCTACAAGTTAATTATTCGTGAAAGTATTAAAATTGCAAACTCAAATTGTGAATCAAATAACTAAAGTGAATATCAACTTCATCCAAGTGATTATAATAATAAAAACGAGTTCATACCGTAATAAACAGTAATCATTTAATAGATTCAAATTAAAAGTTTGTCAAATCGAAGACCATTAGGTGAGCAAGCCATTAAAGCTCATAAATTTGTACAGAGACCGGTACAAAACCTAATCGAGATTTACAATCTATAATAAATACAAGTGAAAAGTGAAAACGAAGAATCCAGAAGCATTTTCACAGCAACTACAAATCAGTTGACTAGGTAACAGTTAGACTTTAACCCAAAATGGCTTTAGATTTTGCAGCATCACTCAACTTAGCTGAGCGATCACCCGTATTCAGTGGCGAAGGAGGGTACTCACTATTCAATTACATAGAACATGTCGAACGAATAATCACCCTCAGTCCAGACGTAGTTGAACAAAGGATGATCATATACAGCGTGTTACTAGGAAAGCTACAAGGGCGAGCCGAACAAGCCAGACTAACAGTAATAGGAATAGATTGGGAAGCAATCAAAGCAGCCTTAATCCTTCATTGTAGCATACCAGAAACGTACACTGCATTGCGTGAAAAAGCAGAAAGAATTCAAGCAAGAGATGTTGAAGATTTATATTACCTATTACAAGAAATCCAGAATAAAATTACGCTGAAGTTCAAGTTAGATGCGAATCCTCCCATAGATTATTCACAACGAAGAACGATTCCTGAGAATATTTTAAGAGAAGTTATCACCATACGATTCATCATGGTTAAGAACAGAACGTGTATCGAATATATCATCAGCATACCAGAAACTATTAGAAATAGGGCATCTAACAATTGTAAAGGACCATATAAAGAAAGAAAGTCCTCGAGCAAAACCAAATTTTCATAATAATAATATCCCTCAATTTAAACCTAGAAACCAATATTTTTATCAATTAAACCAATTTAGACCACCTATAAATAATAATTCTAATCAATTTCATATTCCACAACAACAAAATTATTTCAGATATCCAAACCCAAATTTTAATTACCGTCCCAATTCAAATCAATATCGTAAAGAATTTCATCAACAATATAATCCCCAATATAACTCTCAATTTAATAGACAACCTCAACCTCAAAGAGCAATTCCTATGAGTGTAGATAATATAGAAGCAATAAAAGAATCCCCAATCGTAGAGGAGGCAAATTTTCAGTTGCCTGCCTCAACGACTATAAACTACCCATGATAGAATTAACTATACGAAATAAAACTTTAATAGCATTAAGGATCGTCTATATCCTTGATAGATAAAGAATATATAAATAATGAATATGAAAGAAAAATTAAACTACAATTAAATACTATAGCAGGTTGAAAAATAATCGAAGATGAAACTATAATAAAAACTCCTCAAGAATTAACAAATAGACAATCGAATATATTATGGAAAGTAATGGATTTTGAAGATAAGCGATACCGGGCAATAATAGGAACTGATATCCTTAAAGCCTTCCGCGCAGAAATAAATTTTAATAAAGGAACAGTAACATTCGAAGAAGACAAAACCAATTATATATTAGGAAAAATATACAAGTTCGATGAAATAAATATAGTGGAACCAGTAGAAAAAATAATTGTAGACACTAAACATCTGAAAAATGAGGAAGACGTGAAACTACGAAGTTAAATCAGAAATTATAAAGGATTATTTTATAAAGAAGGAGATAAACTAAGTGCTACCAGTACAGTTGTTTACGAAATACGAACAACCACCGAAGAGCCAATTTATTCAAAAATGTACAGAAATCCTCAAATACACGACCAAGAAATTGAAAAACAGATTAAGCAAATGCTAAAAGTTAATATTATCAGAAAAAGTAACTCCCCCTACAACTCACCAGTTGTAATGGTGGCAAAGAAGTTAGATAACTTTGGGATTAAAAAATGGAGAATGGCAATATATTATCGCAGACTTAACGCTGTAACTATTGACGACAAGTTCCCTATACCCAATATAGACAGCATATTGGATAAACTAGGTCGTAGTCAATACTTTACCACGTTAGATCTCGCAAAAGGGTTTCACCAAATAAAGATGCACCCCAACGACATAAAGAAGACAGCCTTCTCAACAGCGCAAGGACATTACGAATATCTTCGTATGCCTTTTGGCCTTAAGAGCGCACCAGTGACGTTCCAACGCATGATGAATGAGATATTGGCCGAAGTAATAAATAAAATTTGTGTAGTATACCTTGATGATATACTAATATTTGGGACCTCATTAGAAGAACATTTGTGCAACATCGAAAAAATATTTAAATTACTAAAACAAGCAGACCTAAAGATTCAAATAGACAAGAGTAATTTCCTAACAAAAGAAACTACATTCCTAGGTCATATAATTAATGAACAGGGAATTAAACCTAACCCCGAGAAGATAGAAAATATTCAAAAAATCCCGATACCGAAAACTAAAAAGGAAATTAAATCCTTTCTCGGTATTACGGGCTACTTTAGAAAATTTATAAAAGAATACTCAAAGCTAGCCGTACCAATGACGAAGTATTTAAAAAAAGATAATAAAATAAAAATAAATGATCCTGAATATGTAGAAGCATATTCTAAATTAAAAGAAATCCTAACTACAGAACCAGTCTTATAACATCCCGATTTTAAAAAAGAATTTGATATTACTACAGACGCAAGTGACTATGCCATAGGAGCCGTCTTAAGTCAATCAGGGCATCCTATATCATATATATCTAGAACACTGAATGATCACGAGCGAAAATACGCAACAATCGAAAAAGAATTGCTAGCTATTGTTTGGTCAGTAAATTATTTTAGACCATACATTTATGGCAGACAATTTAATGTATATACGGATCATAGACCAATAGAGTGGTTATACAAAAAATACAAGGGCAAAGATATTAACCAGAGAATACAAAGATGGATTTTGAAACTAGGAGAATATAGAATCAACATTAAATATATTATAGGAAAAGATAATATACCCTCAGATTACCTGTCGCGTATAATAAATGATGAATGTAATATTTTAACCATATTAGAAAATAGAAGCGAACGTATGAATGTACTCGTAGAAGAACTACCACTACAACCAATATCTTTACAGTCTTTGTTACCAACACCACATTCAGCTAAGATGGATTCAAGTGAACATATACTGATTAATCATACCTACATAAATAAATATTCGCAATAAATATTGCTTACCAACTCTAAAGAATCATATTTACGAATACATTGTCATAGACGATTAATAATAAATGAAAATGAAATAAATGACCAACTAGTAGAGAAACTTAGAAAATTCCTTTATAACAGACAAACCGCAATTTATACAGAAATATCAGATAATAAATATAACCAATTTCAAGAACTATTAATTAATAATTTTGATTTAAAACAAATACCCTGTATTCGCGTAACTACATTGTTAAAAGAACCAAGTAATGAAAATCAATTAATGGAAATAATAAAAAATTATCATTTACAAGAAACAAGTCACGCAGGAGTAGATGAAAATTATGAAGGCTTAAGAAAAACTTGGTATTATCCAAATCTAAAGAAATATATTAATAGATTCATTAACGTATGCGAGCACTGTAACTTAAACAAAAATGGAAATAAAAGAAGCCATATTCGAAACTTTAGAGATTTATAATAGACAAGTTCATTCCACAACTAAAGAGAGACGAATAGATATTGAAAGAGGAAAAGTAGACAAAAATAAAGTGAAAGAATGTATACAGCAAATGAAAGAAAGAATCATTACAAAGTTAAACCAGAAGAGAGAAGATTTTAATAAAAATAGATCACAGATAGAAATAAAGAACTACAAAGCTGTTAGAAACAAAATAGTCCCTAGATTAACGAGAGTAAAATATGATAAAAATAAATTAGCCCCTCAATTGATAAAGAGACCTAAGAAAAACATCTCTATTCCAGACAATGGACGCCGATAAAATCTGGATAGTGATAATAACATTAATTTTACCCGTATTTGCATAACTGACAGTAGAACCTATTGATACAGAGACAGGATACGCAGAAATAAAAATGGAAAAAGTTAATTTAGTCAATAAATATAAAATAATATTACACCATGTCAATTTATCCCTAATTCAAGAAGTTTTAAATGATATTCAAAATGCATCACATCCCTATCCTTTTTCTCCTGAACAAACTAGGACCTTGTAAACCGAAATAATTAATATACAAGCTCAATACTTAACTTTGATTCCAAGTATTAGAAGAAAAAGAGGAGTTATAAATCCATTAGGATCAATTTATAAAATACTTTTTGGTAATGGACAATGACGATAGAGAAGAAATAGAATAACAAAAGGAGAATTGTAAATTCAAATAAACATGCAGTAATCGAAAATTCAAATAAACATATTGAAATTTATAATCGATTAAAAAAAAAAATCAATTGAGAATATATCAAATAACATACGTAGAGATAGAAAACAAATAATAGATATTACAGATAAGTGGGAAAAAGAAATTGCATATGTTAAATTAATAAACAGTTTACAGAATTCACAAAACAAAATTGAAATATTACAAGACAATATAATGTCATCAAAATTAAAATTAATATCAAGAAATTTACTCACTCCAGAGGGAATATTTAAAAATAAAATAAATATAGAAAAATTAAAATTAATAGTATCTAACGTACTCATTAACCAATATGATGATAAATAATTGCTATTCATGATAAGAATACCTATCGGAATAATCAATACCAATTCCTATATGTGAACAACCATACCCAACTCCAAAAATAAAGAAACATCATTTCAAGAGACAGCTATTGTAAAAGTAAATCAAATTTATTGCGATTATAACAATGAAAAATATGTAAAAGAATTAAAAATGACAAATTTATGTTTTAAAAAATAGCCAGACGTGCATACTTGTAACTGGTAAAGCTTTTGTTTGAGAAATCAATCCTGGATGAATTATTATTAATCAGAAAAACTTAAAAATAGAAAGTACATATGATGGACGACAATGGAACTTAGAAGGCAAATATCTGATCAATTTCAATGATTGCACATTAAAACTTTATAATACAGAATAAAAAAAAAACAAAAAGAAGCATTAAAAAAAATAATAACTTGATACCAATAGCAAGAAAAGAAAAATTATAGCAATTAATTTTTAACGAACTTGAAAAGATTCAGATAGATAATTTAAAGCATATTACAGAATTAAAATATGAAAAGAAAATTCATACAATCATGGGAACCTCAGTAACCATAATATTAACTGTGGCATTACTGATCCTCTTCGTATATTTTAAATAAAAAAAACAAAAATTTGAAAATTCAATTTAAATCAGTCCCTCAGACTAATTATAGTCCTCAGACTTTGTCGGGAGGTGTTACGTCATCGGCTGCACTAATGCCACGCACAAAACTATATGTCGTTCACAAAACAAATTTAAGATAAGCAGAGCATCATAACGACTTTTTACAATTGAATCAAAATATATCTAATAATCTTAATTAATTTAAATTTGCAAGTGTATTTTTTTCATTAAATGTGTTTAACTGATAACGTATAAATTTAGAGAGCCATTCGGGCCATCAAGTTTTTTTATAGTTTTATTGTTTGGAATGTTCTTTATGTTCTTTTAAAAATTTATAACGATTGGTATTAAATAAAGCGCTTTTGACTTTGACTTTGAGCATCATAACGGAATGTAATTAAGAATATTATAAAAAGCCCAGCTCACTTGAGACTCGGGTCAATTGTTTTTCAATAGAGTGTGAAGCAATAAACGTGTTTTCTCTTCACTTGTAAAACTATATATTGTTTCTTTCCTGCGTTCGGGCAAGAATGAAAATCGCGTTCGTCATCTAGTTTTCTGAATATGGAGAATCCAATGCAACAAAGAGAGAAAATTGGTACCATGCAATTCTTATTCAATAGCAAAGTTCCTAGCTCAGTAGTCCTTGTAACTCAATTGTACACTTTACAGTTACTTTATTCAGGTATTCATCTAGTAATGCCCATTACTATGCAGTGTCATTACTTTGCTATGGAGTAAAAAGTACTACGAGAAAGTCCCTTTACTTCATGTTCACATGACTTAAGGTTGTATCTGAAAATTTTTATAATAAAAGACTTGAAATCTTACTAAATCAGTATGAACCAAAAATATTTTGCATCAACGATTTCTTACAATACGGTTTACCCTTTTGTAATACTTGGACATTTGAGGACATGATCTGGGCCGAGCCGATAGAAGGCCGACTGCCTCAAGTAGATGGACCATGGAGTGCAAAACGCTTATTACCTGTTTTCCATCATATTTTATTACCCGTAACACGGAATAGCAATCAAATTCCCTAAACTACCGTCTTTTAGTACTGACTTTTTTCCTTGCTGAACTCTCAACCTTTTCAAACTTTTCCCAAAAACTCGAAAGGTCCAATAGCAGCACTGCTTTGTGTTTGCCAAGCTTACTTGTCGCTCCGACTTGAACAGACTTTATTCTCACAAGAGTATTAAACGATAGCTATGAATTTCTCGCGCTTTATATGCCTAGATATTACAATGATTATAACAAAACAAAGTAAGCTGTAATTGCAAATCAAAGTAATAAACGTTCTAATGAAATTAGCTAAAGATTATTTTGATAGAAAAAATATAATGCAAAACTCACTGTTTAATTTAGCCATCCTAGGAGCTCCTTAAACTTAGTCCTTAATGTTGCAAGCCGTTTACAAACAGTTTGTTGCAAATGAAATAATTAGGATTAAGTTTTTACATGTAAGTTGTAAGCTCAAAGTACACTCTTTCACTGTATTTGATTAGTTACGAGTGCTCGTATATGTAATTTTTAAGAGAATTGGTTGGTTTGTCCTTTTTTTTCCATTAATAGATAATATGTAATAATTTTAATTTGATAAAATTTTGTATTGTTTCAAAAATTTTTTCGTTTTGATTGAATATTGTTCAAATTTACAGTGCCATGAGGGCCATTAATTTTTTGAGTACTATAATGTTTTAAAACTTGCTTTTTGCTTTTATAAAATTTATAACGATTGAATCAATAAAGCGCCTTTGAATTTGAATAAAGTTGCAAATGAATTCACTGAGGTTCCCGGGATTTCTTTGTTTTTCAACGTTCACTTTTTCAATTACGTTTGTTGCGCATCTACCAGTTTTTACAATTGCCTTTTTCATTGTCATGAGTTTATTTCACTTTTCACTTTTAAGATGCATTTTTTTCACTCACTTTTTCTGATAAATTTTTCTTCACTGCCGTTTTCGAATGTTTCTGCGAACTCAACTCACTCCATCGATTCCAGAAAAAAAGCCTGATGTCGCAAGCCGTTTGACTTTCCTGTCATCCTGTCCAAGGTCTGTCCCTACAGAGGAGAATAAATCTGCTTAAAGTTATTACTTTTGACTGCTGATGCAATTTTTTGAATCTCATCAGAGGAAGGACGGCA
Organism: Odontomyia ornata; assembly: GCA_963969285.1. Classification (NCBI taxonomy): domain Eukaryota; kingdom Metazoa; phylum Arthropoda; class Insecta; order Diptera; family Stratiomyidae; genus Odontomyia; species Odontomyia ornata. Next base: position 321,804,742 of record OZ017738.1, read on the forward strand.
AAGTTTTATTCGCTATAGATATGTGTCAGTAGATTCCGTCTCTTTTGTTGCCATCTTTTTAGAGCTGAAGCTCTAAAAACACTACTTACTTAAAGTCGAATTCACCAAATATGACACTTTGGCGATCTGGAGTTTTTTTCTTGTGAGATCGTCAGCTTGCTTTTATTTTCATTGTCCTATAGTGTCACCAAAGTTACTGATTGAACTATGTCCTGAAACGCCTATTGAGGACGAAAAAGAGACCGGACCTTTACACTGATGACGTCTGCATATGCCACCAGTTGTGCAAATTTCATGACTAAGATTCCGTTTAAAGATGAACTTCTCCTTCTGATGTGCTCAAGTATAAATTTGCAGAGTGTTGCCGCCAAACCAGCTCCCTGTTTTTACTCTGAAGAGAATGCCTCAGTTAGTTTGTTTTGGATTGTAATTTGGAACTCGGTTTTATTCATAATGTTTTCTATTAACCTGATCAATTTTGATGAAATTCTCAATACAAGTAGTATTTTACGGAGAGTGCTTTAATCGATGCTGACATGGACTTGTAGATAATCTGCGAAAATTTGGACACATTAATGTTATATTTCCAGCATTTTTAGAACAATTGCTTAACTGGGGAGATCTGATAAACAGTTGATCTTCTTGCTCTGATGTCATCTTGATGCTCCTCAATGATTCCGTCAGCATAAAGTTTCTACCAACATTCGATGATTTTCATGTAGTATGTCGACAATTAAGATATTTCCTTCTGTATAAGTGCCAGAAGCAGTCCCTGTTTTTGTTCATTAGACATATTAGGCTATTGTACCTGTATTCTGTAATGTTCTCTTCGATCTAAATTTTTCGAATGAATACGTGTTTGTGTATGCTGAGGGTTGTTTCGGGTACCTTCAGTAGCTCCACCGGGATTTCATTCATACCAGTGGTTTTATTCAACTTCAGGACGACGATTGCTGACATAATTTCAGCGAGAGATGGATGGTGTAGGTGTAAGCCTTTTATTTGGATCGTGCAGAACGTTAGAGTCAGTGGTGATTCCGTGTCGGGATTCGAAAAGCATATATTGCACATATGGTTTCTTGATCTCGTTCTCGTCGCCTGTAAGATATCATCTTTACATGGACTAGTTTTCGGTTTTCATCTTTGATTAAATTTTTTCATAGGGCCGAATGCGGTTCTTGTGTTACTATTTTGCAAAGTGTTAGGTTCGAAAATTTGATACCGTTTAATTTACATTTTTTTTCTGTAGATCTTTTTGGCATTATGTCTAAATCGATCATATATATCTTGCCTGGCTCGGGTTCGTCTTGGTATAAAAAGCTTGAAAGCGTCATACTATAGTTTCTCGCTATTGCTCTCCTACAAGCCTCATTGAACCAGTGACTTTTCTTCTGGGCTCTTGTTGTCCCAATACACGTTCGACAGAATATCGGATGGATTTTTTCATGCTTTACCAGATTTGTTCGATGATCTCGTTCTCACTTGCCTGATTAGCATCTTTAAGGGTGAATTGTACCTGGCCTGTGCAGAGCTCTCTTATAAATTGTTAAGTTTTGGATTTCAGCTCCGATTTTGATAAATATTAGCAATAATCTGGGATTTATATTTGGCCCTTACGAGAAAATGGTTAATATCACAGTTGGCTCCGCAAAACTTCCACACATCCATAATGTTTGATGTCGCTGTTTTATTGATGAAAATGTGATCTGTTCATTGTAATTTTATTGATGATGATGTGGCATATTTTAATAGTAATAAATGCCCGTCAAAACTTTCTTCTGCCGCTGTTTTTTTCGCTAGGGAAAATATTGTATCGTTGTTTCCTGGAGTTCATGGATGCTAATTTTACATATTGATGATATCGCCAACATTCAGTTCCAAATCGAAATTGCTGTTTAGTGGGTAAGAGACTCTACATACATCGAAATTTTTCGCTGCAATCTTTTGGGCTCCAGTTTCAAAATAATACTTTTGTTGGCCTCATCTAATCGACTAATGTTGAAAATAGCTGTTTGGTTTAGTTTGCGATGAATAATCCTTTTCTTTATGACTACGAACATTGGTTGCAACGTTTGATTGGTGCACACCTTGCAGTAAACTTCTGTCTATATGCCCTTTTATTCTTGGTGTATCGAAGGCAGTATTTGAAGATGTTGATGCCGATTCTACTACGCATGTCTAAACTGACATGCTGCATATAATGAGACGCTGCAGTGTTATGCTTTGCAGGTAACGCTTGATTAACCGAAATATCATGGAATATAGAATTATACATAGGATACGTACACTGATTTGGCTGAGCATTTCATGTTAGTTAGCTCTGCTAACCTCACTACTGAAGAAGCGTTATAGTTCATCACTTTCTTTTCCTTTGAGAAATCATGTAATACATACATTCTTGTCTATGCACAATATGAGATAGGGCTCGTATTTTTGTGCCTCGATATTTTGTTTCATGGTTTTGAGTCACGGTTACTTCTTGACATATTATTTAAAATTTTTGATTAAAGAAGGTTTCAACTTTTTGGCATTTTCGCAGTGAAACACATATTTTTGTAAATTGGTTATTCGGATTATTTTGTGCAATAGTTTTTATGCCATGATTATAACAGATTGTGAAAACTGCACTGAATTACGTGTCGGTCTCCCCATATCCATTAGTTGATGCTGATTTTTGTTTCTGAAATCGATAAATTGGTAGCTATGCAGCAACGTCTTGACATGGAGCTCCTACTCTTCTGATTTCAGCTGACCTTAAAAAGTTCTCCAGAAAAGGCTTATCCATAGCACATGTCTCGGGTAAAAATCGTTGATGTTGGGTTCTGGTGTTGCTTATTTAAATATCGCTCTTCACTAAGATAGTTTTAAAAGCTTGAAGATTCTAATTCCTTGATATTAAACTAAGATGGAGCCCCTCGATTTTTTTGCCACACAGTTCATGAAATAGAGAATTTGGTATCATGACATCTTTCCTGATCTCCGGATGTTTGCGTGATCCTCCATTTAAGAGTTTTTCTTAAATTATTTGCAGTGATTAGTGGATAATCAGTGACATAGCGAATCAAATCCATTCATAATCGTTCAGTGACCAATCTGATCGTTCAACAATATACAAGTTCGGGTAAACTTGACAAAAATCGCTTATTGCTGTCAAATTAGTACAAGTAGATACTGCTGGTGCTTATCTCTTCTTAGTATTGGCGGCTCGAACACACTAACTGAATTGTGAGTGACATACAATCTTCCATATAATAATTTTTCTACGATAAATATCAAACATTCCAGATAGTTTTCCAACATACACTTGAACAAAAATTAGCGTGAATACTTGCGGACACTCTTGGTTGTATTGGTATAAACAACACTTAAGCACTTGATGAACATTGAATTTGAACATGTACGAGTATTTGTGTGACCTCAATGGTTTAACTGTCATTCTATAGTATAACATTAAGTGTAAGTTAAATTTAATATCGCAGATTATTTTTTGATCGGGTATATATGTAAGACTATTAGTAGTCTTCTTCTCATTCTTGAGCTTATTAATTCCTAGTTACATATATATATTTATTATCATCATCGGCTCACAATTCAACAATTAAAGCTACAAGTACTCTACGTTACTTAAGCTACTTTTTTGGGTTTAATTTTACGCATTCAACTTCAAAAATTTCAATTATTAGGAATATCTAGGCACCATAAAGCGTTTCTACGTAAAGTTGGGCAAATAACATAGTTTGAGATTTAAATGTATCAAGCGCGAGTTCGAAGTGCTCAGTGGCTTGGTCTTGATCAAGTACTGGTCCTTTTAAAGTGCCGAAAATAACAATGGGTACTCAAAACTTGCAAGGATTTTTAAGTAATATTAATATAATATATTTACGCAAGAAAATACAAAAACAATCTTTGAAATTATTATAGGCAGGCCAAAGTAAAGAAAATCAGACTAAAATTTGGAAGAAGAACCCTTTTATAAAAAACATTGATAAGTGTTTCAAAGATATTTTAAATAATATAAATTAAATGCCGCATTTTCCAATAACAATACCTTGACAAAATGAATTTTTAGTCACAAAATTAAACCAAAAATAGACGTATGGATAAAAAGCGGTATATAAATAAAATACAATATGATGATTGCTCTACGGTTTATATCGGTAATTTTAAGCGAATCATTGAAACTCGATGATTTGAACATACTACAGGAGCTCGACACACAAGACCACAGTCGGCGATGTCCAAGTATTTGCGTGATAATATGCATAGCTATAAGGTAAGTAGATAGATTAATGTCCGTGCAGGACTGCAGCGATGGTCGGCTGCCTCAGCGGGAGAGAATGTTGGGATCCGCTGGGATTGGCCTTGTCTGGGGACGCGTGAATGCGCTGGCTGGCTAGGTTTGCGGTGCCGTGGGGCGAGTTCTTTCCCCCTAGCCCAAGGACCGATCACAAAAAATTTCGCATTCAGGATTTAAAAGGTTCGAATGCCGATCGACTGATGTCGAGGCCGAGGTAATCTACTAAAGGTGGGAATTGATTGTTCAAAGAACAAATTAGGCCGAGCAAAAACGGATGGACTGGTGGAGACTTCGTCGTCACCGACGATCTTTATGGCCCACAAATAAGAGTAGGGCACCCAGATGGAAGCGGTGCCCCCTCGCATCCCCCCAACCGGATCAAGATCCAAACGTAAACGTGGCCGTGCATTTCTCATTTGAGTGAAAAACTCATAAAAAGTACTTTGTATGACTCTTTCCCTCAAATGAGAAGCACAAACGTAATCGATTTATACAATAGCGATATGTAATGAAATCACATAATCCTATAGCATAAAAGGGTACGCGAGCGGAAGGCCACTCTACCCGGTAAGAGCCCCTGTTAACGAATGTAACGGAGGAGGGCGTCCGATGGCTAGCCCATGCTAGTGGAGGAGTCCCGGTCAGCAAATCGAATTAGAGATAGAATATTATTTCATCTTGAAACTTTATTTTTAAATTAAATGAAGATAGGCCTTTGCTTTGAAAATATTATATGGTAGATAACAAAACACAAATAAACACCGTATATTCTCAAATATGTATGTGATAAAGATCTAGTGTAAAAAATATTAATTTATTAGGTAAGAAAATGCGAAGCATTGTAGTAATCGAGCAGTCATACAAGCAAACTGGTCGAAAATCGTCCTATCTCCTACCGAAAATGTAGTGGCCGCAGCAGCCGCAAAACGATACCCTTAAGCGACTAAAACGAACCGAAATAAAATAAAAGAATAAAGAGCTGAAATTAAACGACTTGACCAAGAACACATTGGAAATGTTCTCACCGCGCATGGCTTCAATGGAGTTGAACCTCGTACTGTGAATGTAATTGATGGAAAAAGTTTGCGCGACAATACTCTTGTGATATGCCTGTACTAGTTCCGATTGGTGAACCTCGCACGCCAACACAAAGAATGACATCGAAACGATCAGCATCGCATAGTCCGAAAGAAATGCGCACCAAACAAGGCAATTGAATTAATCAGCAGAATTTATTAACAGGTGTATCTCCCATCGATCAAAGTGGCACTCACTTAGTGCATGATCATACAAAACATGATTTATCCGAAAATGTGGATAGAATCTTCAAACAACAACAGGCGCAATATTTGTCATTTTCATCGTCAGTGAAAGATTAAAGTCTAGTGAACGCTAAGCGAACACTGCAAATAGTGAACATAAATCGAGCAAGAAAGAAGAAAAAGTTAAAGATTCGACATCTTCAAGTTTCAAACAGACCTGCTCGACAAACCCACAATATACGTTAATTAAAAACCCAAGGTCATCTGAATCAAAAGCAAAACTCAAACTCGTCAAACAATAATAAAATAGGCAAAAGTGTGGAACATCAAAAACATCAGCAGACAACAGCCACATCGCAAGTAAATCTTGTGAGTACAGCTGCTCAGCAGCAGCAAATGAATCATCAAAGGAACCGCAAACTGTTCCAACTATGTCACAAAACGCTAATGCACAAGATAATTCGAATAATCAAGCAACTCAAACAAATATTCCACCGCCAAAACTACCGTCCAGAAGTAATTCGATGACGTCAGGTTCCGTTTGGGCTAAGGTTCCGTTTAGGCTAAGCCATTCTAAAGCAACACGCCAAGAAGTAGTAATGAGACAAAGTCATCAAATACAACACAAAAACATAACAACATGAGCACAAACTCAAGTTCAAAGTGTACACAACCTGCCGGTCAAACGAATAATGTTTCACAACACAATTCCGCGAAGGAAAAGACAAGGAGAAAAAGCGCACAACTCTTCATCGGCAGTGAGCTTGATGAAGCGTCTAACTAACTTGAAAAGATCAATATCACCACCAAATGGTCAGCCAAATCATTGTACTTATTCTATGGATAACCCTGTATCCGAAAATATTTCCAATCAAGCATTACTAACAAAGCATAGCCTTGCAGCAGCATATCCTATGTATGTCAGATCTGGCTCTTGCCCAGGGCAGCTATTGCAAATACCTTCTATTGAAGTAGAATCGGCATCGACCTCTCCTGGCAATTCAAATGCGGCCTTCGATTCACAAAGAATAAAAGGTCCTAAAGAAAGAAGTTCACTGCAAGGTGTGAGACAATCCAACGATGCAAACAACGCTCGAAATCACAAAGAAAAGATCATTCATTGTAGAATAAATTGAACGGCAATTCTCAACACAAACCGATCACATCAGGCCATCAAAAGTGTTCGCCTGAAGCTGGAACCCAAATGATACATCATCGAAAGTCGCAAAGTTTGGATGCAAATACGATTTCGTCGCAAATAGCAAACAGCTCTTTGACTGGTATTAAGTCGCATATTCCTCATGCCAGGGAAAACTCTAGCCGATTTAGATGTATAGTCTCTTAATCGCCAAACAGCAATGTTGAGTTGGAATTGAATGTTGGAAATATCGTTTACGTACATAGAAAATTGAAAGATGATGATGCTAGTCTACGAGTTCCGCAAGAGACGTACAATGGAAGATGGAGTTCGAGCGGGAGAGGCGTCGCGTCGGGGAGTCGACTGGAGACCTTGACGTGGGTCCCGTCGCAACGCGCAAGAGAGGAGTCTAGAGGAAAAATGCAACGTTCTATTGCAACCGCGCGGTGACTTAGAAAAATACCGAAAAGTGCTTGATTTATGCATGTGCATTCGCACGGGGATTGTAATTTTGGTCGCGGCGGTGTAGGGGACTTAAGTGTTTTGCTCGTTTTCTAGTAAAGAGGAGTTTCTAATTACGTTGAACGTGTGTATAAAGGGAGTGAATTATCGCCGGCATTGGTGAAGGGCATTTCACGACGGAATTCTTATGGAAAACGGCGAAAAATAACTTCCATCCCTCATAAAATATTAAAGTGGTTTTCGTGTTCAAGAATGTGGATATAAATAAGGTGCTCGAGAATATTTCGGTTTATGTTACAGTTGAACCGCGTGTAGTTTGTGCGAGTACTCTTTGTTATTTAAATGTAACGGAAGTTACTTCCGGTTTTGCTAATGATCGTTTCGGCGAAAAAACGCCAAAAAAGACTGAGAGAAAGTCAAGCGGAATCGATTTAACGTTTACTAGTTTGCAATCACCAGTGAAACGAGGTGTGTTACATTTGCTCCAGCCCATTATTTCAAATGCAAAAAGCTGTGAAATTTGATAAGCGACGTCGTTTGACTTTTTCCCTTAAAGTAACTTTTATAGCATTACCTAAAACGAAAGACGATCATCTCTGCAAAACGATTTCATAAGTGTCGATATCAATTTGCATTATTTCTCTTTGAGAAAATTATCAAAAAGTGTGAATTCACTTAATATATATTATTTATTTATCTCGTGGTTAAAATAATTCAAGAAAGATTCAATATACTCTGATCAGTTCTTCTAAATACTCAAAGAAAACCAGTAAGCCGCAAATGATGTTGACAACCTCATCCTCTACACACTTAATATTTAACGATTGTACATAATTATGTTTATTTTTATGCACTCACAAACAACTGCAACACTTGTTTCATAATCGTCATTTTTATCGTGATAACGTGCATCAACTCATTTGTCCATGTAAATTTGGTTCATACTAAATTGACTTCTTTGACCAACCTCTGTTACGCGACATCACACTTCAATTGCGGCCAATCTATTGCAACTCTATTCCATTTGATCATTGGCTAAAATACAGCTATAAACGCACCGTCGTCTGTGATCCACCCAAGAGTGAAACCTACCTGGCTGTCCAAGAAGAAGGTTATGGAGATCGCGTGTCAGAGATTCCAGTTCCTGTGCAAACCAAGGTGTTCCATCCGAATCGTAGGGTTCCTGACAAGAAACCAATGTCTCTTCGTCCAGCACCAAATAACTAGGACATTGCACAAAGCCAAAGGATAATGATCGAACAAAACCACGAAAAAAATTGCTTCTCAAGTTTTGACGAATAATTTGGAGAACAAGAAAAAAAAATCTTAATTTAGAATTTAAAAAAAATAAGCTTCATCTAGGAAAATCTCATCACATCACCAGCGGGCGCCCGGCATGGATAATGGTGAGTACCCGTTTGGTTTTCTTTTACGTATTATTGTATTTTCTTTGATCATTTTTAATGTTTTCTATATTAGTTCATCAGGGCAAATCCATTACTTTATTCAATAATATTTGTTTTGAGTTTAAGCTTAATGAGAAAATATCGTTTGAAAATTGTTTTAAAAATTCGCTGCTAAACACAACTGGTATGATGATTTCTAAAAGTGAAAAAGAAAATACTTTGCAAATCAGCATCAACATAGATAATATTGTAAGGTTCAAGCAAAGTAATCGAAAAAGGTTATTTTCTTAATATGTGAAATTTTATCCGCAACTTGTACTGATACTAACGTTTTGATTTACTTTTATGTATAATTATGTCAAATTTGAAGAAAAAATAATAATGTCTGAGTAAATTTCAATTTCGGTCTTTCCATTCCTTCCCGACTGACCGGGTATAGGACCCGCCATGATGGAAGGCTTTCCGATTAACATGGGCTAGCCATTGGGCGCGCTCCACCGTTTTTGACGCATAACAGGGGCTCTTGCCGGGTAGAGTGGCCTTCCGCTCGCGTGCCCTTTTATGATATAGGGTTATGTGATTTCATCGCATAACTCTATAGCATAAATTGGTTACGTTTGTGCTTCTCATTTGTGGGGAAAAGTCATACAAAGTGCTTTTGTATGAGTTTTTCTCTCAAATGGGAAACACATGGCCACGTCTACGTTTGGATCTTGATCCGATTGGATGGGTGCGAGGGGGCACCACATCCATCCGGATGCCCCACTCTTATTTGTGGGCCATAAGAATCGTCGGGTAACGATGAAGTCACCGCAAATCCGTCCGTTTCTACTCGTTTCAACTTGTTCACGGAACAAGCAATTCTAACCCTTAGTGGTTACCTCCATTTTTCGACTTCGGTCGACATTTTTTGCGACACGAGAATTCGTGAATGCGAAATTCTTTTGTAGTGGGTCCTTGTGCTGGGGGAATGAACCCGCCCCACGACACCGCAACGCTAGCCTGCCAGCGTATTCACGCGTCCCCAGACAAGGCCAATCTCGGCGGATCTTAACATCTTCTTCTGCCGAGATAGCAGACTATCGCTGCCGTCCTTCACGGACATTTTTAAGACCTGCTTTCACTACAGTACGAATTTATGTTTGTGATTTGTATGAGTACAACAATAAAAAATATTAGATGATATAAGTACAACAATAAAAAATATTAAAACCTTTCGAAGATTTTTTTAGAGATAGAAAAAAAAAATTTTAGCTACCTTCTTTTAAGAAAAACGTTAAGAATTAATTTGGCAATAATACCTCTTATAGTGGACAAAGCATTGAAAAACCTGTCACTTTGCATCTTTCACCCAAGTAGCCTTCCTTGCATTCGCATGAGGGATGCGCATAATTAGCTACGGTACATCAAAACAACGTCCAATATGCCGACAATACAACTCGTCAAATTCCTTTGAGCATTTCCGATGCAAAACACTCTTTATTAATGCTGAACCTTTCTCGAAAACTGATCGGCGCTTCAAAGAACTATTCTTTCTTTCGACGGAACGACAACGGGACATCGATAAGTAAAGTATTAAAGTAAAGTGATCGGTCTCCCGATACTTAAAAAATGTGCTCGAAAAACAATTTAGATAATGCCATGTTCATGCGAACTTCATCATTCGATCGAAGTCGACGAAAAATACGTACAACATCTTGACGATTTATTTGATCGAGATCCTTTATCCTGGGAAATATGCTGCAGCAGTCATTGATAGATGACAATCACGTGTATTCACATCAATTATTCACAAGTGTGCTTGCTATATAACGAGTAACCGTATTATATTGTCGGATATTTATCGGTTATGTGTTCGCTACAATTTAGCCAAAAAAAAAATTTTTTTAGTATCGAATGTCTTCCGAGCAACAATTCTAAATACTTTTATCGTTTTGTTATCAATACTAAACATTATATCTTATTATTTTTTATCTTTCCATTTAACACTTTATTCAACTTATTAGAAATTATTGGAACTTTCAATTCTATGTGATCACTTTTGTCACACACTAAAAGGTCTGGACTTTCCTAATGGAATTGGATCACTAGCACTGATGACACGTGCCTCTTCACTCGTTACAACCAAACCCCACAATTCATTCCGAATCCAATTGTTCCCCCGCTTCAAATGTTGCAAAGCAAAACTTACACATAGCGTGCTCACTTCGACAGTGTTCCACAAAAACATCCTTGGGGAACTATTTTGGCGTATTTCGCAAAGATATCCTATCTCTTCATTATCAAATAGGTTATGATCATCTAAATCTTCAGTTATCAAATCATCCTCTACTTCTTCCTGGGTGTCCGATTCATCAACATTTTCCAAATTTTCATACGCGTCTTCACATTCTCTCTTATCTGGCAAATCAAATATAATTTCAATTGTCTTTAGAGGTTCATTAATTTTGCTGAAATTATCCGATGGTATCAATGCACCATCTACAATAGTTTCATCTTCTAAACATTTCGTCGATACAGATTTGCTATTTTCTTCGAATGTTTCTAATTTGATTTGTAATGCAGGTTCGATTTCTTTTCTTGAAATTTTAATGCGAAGAAAAGGAATACATTTTGTTGAAGTTTCGTTAGTGGGTAGTCTTAGTTAGTGGTTTAGTCTTTCAAGAGAACACCATCACTGAACTGGTAGAAATACTATAAAAATAATCCGCGACTACGGAGAATTAAGCATTGTAGTGTGATATGCTCACCGGTTAGAATTGCACCGCATTTGTTTTCTAAGAATATCTGTGATGAATCAGCCCTACGCCACTGGCGGCCAATACCTATACACATTGCCGCCATGTGGCTTCCCATCTCGCGTCAGTTGCGACGACTTCCCACCCCACGTCGAGTTTTGTCGTGGGATGTCAAGTCGAGTTGACAGCCACATGGCGAGCGCGAGTAAATTCTTTGAGGTCTTTTATTCAAATGCTTATCAATTTATATATAATTTAGTGTACTAGATATTCATTGGTACTTTACTGTTGTTAGCGAACTTTTGGTAGCTGCAAGCAATTTATTTTTTGAGATTATTTGAATCGAAATTCTTTCTAAGACTCCAAAGTGCTAACATGTGAGTTTGACCACATATACCGACAAAGGGCCACAAGTAAATTACTCGCTTAAGACTTTTGTATTAATCGCAATTAAACCGGCGAGCGTAAGGTTTGGTGTGGTACACCCAGACCTAGAAAAATCGATTAATATTTTACTAACGAATTGTTGTTACGCTTCGTGCGCTCGAGTAGCTGTGCGGAGGGAGATACGGAAGCGTCCTTTGCCACTGTTTCAGTCGACTGCCGCCTGGTGAATGGTGTGGACGAGATTGAAGCTGTCAGCGGGTGCGTGAAACCCACCTTACGCTACTTGTAACGACTTTGATCAAACACATTTTATTTTATTTTTGTTATTTTATGGATTGTTTTTTGGGTTTTTTTCAGGCTTAAAATCTAGAATGTCGTACAAAGATAATCAAAACAGATTATTACGCCTTTTCGAAGAAGCTAATGTTAGTTCTTCCCACGAGTCTGGTAGTGACTAAGATATTGATAACGTCAGCGAAAGAAGTTTTGAAAGTGACACAGAGCAGGAGATGGATGACGAAGGACAGCATGAAGGATTGAAAGAGAATAATGGAGAAGGCAATGGTAGTTATTTGTTGGGACAAAATGGAACGAAATGGTTCATAGTACCAAACAGGCCTAATGTACGCACTAGGTCGGAAAATATTGTAACAGAAAGACTAGGCGTTAGACCTATTGGACAAAATGCAAAAACAGGTGGTGAGTGTTGGAACCTTTTTATTACTGATGATATTTTGCAAGAAAAAGTGATTCACACAAACTCTCAAATAAGTATCAGACGCGCTACATGCACAAACAATAACACAAAGAAATATATTATGGCTGATATCACCACATCAGAATTGAAAGCTTTTATCGGACTATTGTATTTGGCTGGGCGTTTCAAATCCAATCAGCTAAATTTGAAAGATTTGTGGAGGAGTGATGGATCTGGAATTGCGATTTTTAGAACCACTATGACTTTGAAGAGATATCAATTTATCAGAATTGCTTACGATTTGATGATAAAACTACGCGCCAAGAACGAAAAAGTATTGACAATTTGGCCGCTGTTCGTTTCGTTGTTGAGAAGTTTGTTGCATGTTGCCAGTCAACATATTCATCTTCCAAGTACACTACCATTGACGAACAACTCCCATCATTTCGTGGCCGTTGCAGTTTTCACCTATATATGCCGAATAAACCCAGCCAATATGGTTTGTAGATATATGCTTTAGTAGATTCAAAGTCGTTTTACATTGTCAATTTTGAAATTTAGCTCGGAAAACAGAAACCAGGACCGTACGCACTTAGCAATAAAGCAATGGACGTTGTAGATAGGCTGGTAGCTCCAATTTCAAAGACGAATCGCAATGTAACCTTTGATAACTGGTTTACCAGTTATCCATTGTTATTACATTTGCTGAGGGAACATCGTTTGACAAGCACAGGGGCTGTTCGCAAAAATAAGACTAAAATTCCAAAAAAAAAATGCTCGAAAACCGTAACAGAAATGTTCCTAGTAGCATGTTCGGTTTTCAAAAGTATATCTCAATAGTATCCCATGTACCAAAAAAAAAATAAGGTGGTCTTGTTGATGTCGACTTTACATCATGATGATAAGATTGATCTTGCAAGTTTAGGAAACCAAAAGCCTGAAATGATTACGTTCTACAACCAAACCAAGAGAGGTGTAGATGTTGTGGCCCAATTGCGTAGCAATTATGATGTTTCACGCAATACAAAGAGATGGCCAATGATGATTTTTTATGCAGTTTTGAATACGGCAGGAATAAAAAGCATGATAAGTAGTCTGTGTCGTCTAGTGGTTAGAGCATGAACGCATAAGCCGAAGGTCCCAGGTTCAAATCTCGTTGGGAGCAACGTGATTTAGTAAAGGGAATTTTTCGGACAGACTACGAGTGTTCACTCAGCGGTGATATGTACTGATTTAATCAGATCATATCATAGTTGAGCAGGCACACGGGAGCATGGTACTGACCACACCAACTTCCGAAAAAAACAATACGGTCATGAAAGTGAGATACTCTAACTATCTCTAAGCGAAGGACCGAGAGGGGCTGTAGCGCTACAAAGAAGAAGAAGAAATAGCATGAAAATACGTAAAACCAATAACCAGTTATCAGTGAAACGTTGAGATTTCATTAGAAACCTGGGAATAGAATTGATTTCAGAACATTTAAGAAAAAGAAAGGAAAATCTACATTTGCCCACAGAACTTCGTAAAAAAAATCCAAGGTCACGTGGGTGAATCCTCACAAGAACCACCCCAAAAAGTAGCCAGGACTATAAAAAGATGTGAAATATGTCCTATAAAAAAAGACCGCAAGACGAAATACGTTTGTTACCATTGCAGCCGTTATTTATGTATGGAACATGCACTGCACAAGATCTCAAGACGAATAAGTATTTTTTATTAGTTTTATTATCCAGTTTAAGTGTTATCTTATTCTTTTGTTGAGTCTATTTGAAGAAAAAAAAATTATTTTTTGTTTTTGTTTTCATATTTTTGATAAAAAGTCATAAACATGTGCCATTACTAATAATTGTAAGTTCTAATTGTTAGTTTTCTTAATTTCTTAGCTAATTAGCATTACTAAATTATTTGTTGTAATTTCTCTCTTAAATAAGTTCAAAATATAACTAAATATCAGTTTGATATTCAAGAAAATAGATATTTAAAATAATAGTGTAAAATAACCACACAATGACAATCTGGGTGTACCACACCCACCTAGCGCTTTTTGTTATTTATTCCAACCTTACGCTCGCCGGGTTAGCAATATAATTTTCACAGCCACAAGGAGGACAATTCTTATCATTCGATCACATTACATTTTACGTTGTAAATGCCAAGCAGGCAGCAAGTTATTATACAAACCGGATGGATTTTGAGCCTTTAGGTTATAAAGGGTTAAAAACTGGACATCGAAGATACGCCAGGCAGGCAGTCAAACAAAATAAGATAATTTTCGTTTTTATATCCGTTTATGAGCCCGACAATGAGGAGCATGGTCGTCATAGAGACATAGAGACGGAGTGAAAGATGTTGCATTTGAAGTTGAGGAGCTAGATATTATTCTAAACCGCGCCAAAGAACGTGGCGTTAAAGTTGTTCGTGATATATAGAACTATGATAAGTAGGTAATATTGCTTCTCTTGTTCCGTAATTTCTCGAAAGATATCTGTTTTCTGAGCTTTATTATGTGTACAAACTTCACACTCCCAAGCTTAAAAAGCTTGGGAGTGTGAATTTTTATTGCCAAACATGTGTTAGGTTGGTAATATAGTCCCTCGAGGTTAAAGTAAATGTTTCGAAAACGTAACGTCAGTAGTATGCGTGTTTTGACGTGAGTAGACGTGTTTTATATTTGCTCCTCTGCGATTGCGGCGGATGTGAAAGTGCCACCTGATATACGCATTGGAAAATCTTACAAATGTCATAAACAAAGTTTTACTAATTCTGTAGTTTGTTTAATATGTGAAGATGTCTATCACCTTAGTGATTTTAATTGCTTAAAAAACTACTCGTTACATGAGTGAAGTTTTCGTGATTAGCAACAATCATATAACCTCGAAAATAAGTGAATCAACACTGACTGAAGATATGAGAATTCTTATTGCTGATATCAAGATGAATGAAAAAAATGCAGCTCTTGCTCAAATACAATCGATATTGATATATCCCTTTCTGTGAGAAAAAACTCTACTCATGCACATGAGAATATAACTTTGGATGACGATGGTCCTGATATAAAAGCTTTAATTACACAAAACACACTACTCAGGCAACTATACGAAGAGGTAAAGCACCTTTACCTTTCAGACGAGTTTTCGAAGAGGTAAAGCATAAAAATGAATTATTGTTTAACACTATTGAATTAATGAAAAAGGATGCACGAATTTTGCCAACATTTGCTGAAATCTCGAATCTAGGAGAACAGAATCAAATAAAACCGCAAGATATTAAAATTATTAACAAGTCTGAGGGGGCACTCGGTGATGAGGCTTTAAAACAAGTTACATCAATCATTCAAGAGGAAATTAAACTACCTTTCAGACGAGTTTTCAACACTAAAATGAATGGGACCATCATTAAATGTGAAAATCACGATGATGTTAAGAATGTTTCCAAAATCCTACAAAGTAAGCTTGGTGACAACTTTGAGGTTAAACTTTTGCAGCCAAATAAACCTCAGATCAAAGTCTTTGGAATAACAATAGATATGGATAAAGATGCAATTGAAGATGATGTAAATCAAAGAAATTTTATCGACTTTGATAATAAATGTAAGGTCTTAAAAACGTTTAAAGGTCCAAATAATACTCAAAGAGCTATCATACAACTACATAGTGATCTCTACGATAAAGTATCGAAGAACAATTTCAAGATTTATATTGGCCATCAATGTTATAATGCTTCAGATAATATAATCTCACAGTGTTCCAAGTGTTGTGGTTTCAATCATGGTAGTAAAAACTGTATTAATAGTCCTGCTTGCATTCGATACTCAGGTGACCATGCTGTGAAGGATTTTGATAATTTCAATCACGTGCAGTGTGCAAATTGTTGTTATGCAAATTCTACTTACAATTGTACTTATAAAGTAAGCCATATGGCGTCCGACACAAATGAATGTGAGATTTTGAAGAAAAAAATAAACAAGATTGTATCTAACACTGGATTCAACACGAAGCCAATTATTCCAAGATATTTAATACGACTAAGGACATCTGTTAAGGAAAGTGTAATGTGACGCCTACGCCCGGGAATCGAAGTGATTCCGATCCCGAACCCTTGCACCCGGCCAGATGGGTATGACCTCGAAATGCAAGCGGACTTCATCTTTCGTGCGGATATCGTTGCGCAGAAAATATTTTTTTTTTTCTCTCCAAGTATTTAGATCTGTGGATTTAAATATTTGAAACATAATATTAATCAAAACCCCGACACATTTCGAGGCATATTCATCTGGGAATGCCCCCTCCACCGTGGCCATCGAAACACTATGCCACTGGCGACAAATGGAAATGCCCATTGCCGCCATGTGGCGTTCCATTCCGCACATCTGTTTTGTCGGCGGTTGTCGGAGTGACAGTCCGACACAAGGAGGAAAAAGAAAAAGAAAAGATGGCGACAAGGCGAACCGGGTGTGCATGTTGAGTTTATAGAGATAATTTTGATAATTGTGATGATTGCGAAGCCAGACACACGAGGAGATTGCTCAATATTCTGGCGCATCTGTTTCAACCCGAGGAAGATACACTTCACCGGGAGAAAAGGTTGAAAATCATTACAAATGGCGCCCAACGTGGGGCCTAAAACATCCTAAGGGGGATAGAAATTCGCGTCTTCTGACGAGTTGGTCCTTTACGGAGGATGTAAGGTACTCTGGTACTCGAGTCCCACTATCAGGAGCAGTGGAGTTGTGTGATACACACTAGCAGTCGCTTCACGTGAGTTGTAGCTTCCGCTCTCCTTTGTTTGATTTTGTTTTCGCGACAGAATCCTTCCGATGTGTTGTCCTAGGCTAAACCCTGTAAGGACCTTCTAGTTTCTTGATGGAACTGCCAGTCTGATGGGTTTACCTATCAGCATGGACTCTCAAGAAAATAGAAGGCTACCTTGTCTTTATGTCGCGGAAGGATTCTAATTATTTCGTATGCGTGATAGACGAGTGGTATCGGTTCAACGTTCGGTGGCGTATGCTGGAATTGCGGAGCCCGGAATGCTTCCACGCGTCGGGAGTTTTGACCGCGAACTAAGCTGTTACGGTAGCTATACCACTTGTCTCGTCGAGTCATTTAACGTAGATTAGAAACGTTTTGTAATGTATGTGGGTAGGGGTTTAAATTTAGTAAATCGACCAAAAGCACCCTTTCTTCGGCTGATTACCACGCACTCTCCTTTCCCGTTGAGGGAGTCGACTGCTAAAAAGGAAAGTATAATTTAAATAAATTTTTTTTCTCCCCTATATCAATAGCTCGCCACTATCGGCCACGAACCTACTCTTAAGTTTTTTTATATATATATATTAGGGTTATAGTAGGAATAAGTGTATTTTATATTTTTTTTTTATTTTTACCTTAGCAACCACACACAAGACAGAACCAAAAATGGCAACGAAGCGGACTCCCGATAAACGGTGGACCCGGTCCAAAACGGTCCAACCCGCGAACTGCGGGATCTGTTTCGAGGATGTAGTGGAGGGGGTACACAGCGTGCGATTGGATTGTGGACATCTATTCCACCGTGCCTGTGTCCAACAGCTCCTCCTCACGTCCGAGCTGTGTCCCTTATGCCGGCGACCCATCGAGCGGACCGCCCTAGACGTCCCACTCGGAACGCCCCTACCAACGCGTGGAGCAGTGGCGAAAGGAGTTACAGAGGCCGAACCGTCCCAACCACTCCTAGACCTTCAAGGAGCCGTAGGCGGTGAAGTTCCGGCCGCCACTGTCGTGTCCGAGGTGACCCCCATGCCGTCCGCCCACTCCATTGACACCCTCGTGGCGTTGATGAGAGATATGTCGGAGAGGATTGGCAACCTGGAGGGAAAGCTTCAGAATCTCCCTATGAGCCAACCACCCAGCCGCGTGAGAACTCCACTTGGCTGGGAGCCCAATCCCAGTGTGGCTATGCCCCGCTCTCGACCATCTGAGCAATGGGTCTCACCTCCAAGGAACTCGGGAATGGATCCCAGAGCTCCCGAATATAGACCACGACACAGCACCGCACCTCCGTTGGTACCTCTAGCCCCCGAGGCAGTTCAGTACAACAGGTCAATCGAGGATGCGATTCCCCCCGGGAACGCATTGACACCTTTTCGAGACCCGACGCCTCGTATCATGGAGAGTTGGCGCCTGAACTTTACAGGGTTCAACGATATGATATCGGCGGACCGGTTCCTTTTCCGGATTCAGGCGTTAGTATCCAGCACCCTGGGAGGTGATTCCTCGGCCTTCCTCCGGCATGCACATCTTTTGTTCAGCGGCGACGCTGCCGACTGGTACTGGAGCTTTAAAGAATCAACGCCACGTCCCACTTGGCACTCTTTCAGTGCAGCCTTCCGCAATCGATTTGAGGATAGCTTCACTGAGAGAGAGCTAAGGGAGCAAATAAAGAAACGGAAACAAGGCGTTCACGAGCCGTTCGACCAGTACTACACAAGTATAGTGAGATTGAGCACTCGCTTGCGAACAACCATGCCTGAGGACGAACTGGTAGAAATTATCCGGGAAAATATGCGCTGGGATCTTCAGAACAGCCTTCTGCATTTTGCCATCAACACCATACAGGGATTGCGCTTCCATGCCCGTAGGCAAGAACACTTGGATGAGCGGCGAGGTACCTTCCGTCCACAACCTCGCATAACGGGACCAAATCCTCGAAATCATCACACCGCGGAGTTGATGGCAGCGGACCACCTGCTTGCTTATCCAGTACCAGTACCGAGGAGCGGAGCACCACCGGAGCTTGAGGACCCACCATTGATTGATCGACCCTCCCTTGAAGCAATTACAAGCCCGACGGTCTGTTGGAACTGCCGACAACCGGGACATCGGTTCTATGCATGTCCAGCGGAGCCGACGCTTTTCTGCTACCGCTGCGGGAAGGCCGACACATACGCACCTGACTGTGCAAATTGCAAAGGACCCCGGACGAACCAATCCAGACCCCATCACTAGCTATGACCCAGCTCCCGACATGACTCCAATTCTGCTGACTCGCACCGCTAAACACAGTTCTCCCGAAGTTCCACAACCGACGCCATCCTTCGCCGAGGCCAACGCGCAGGGAAATGATAGCGA
This sequence comes from Odontomyia ornata, assembly GCA_963969285.1. Lineage (NCBI taxonomy): Eukaryota > Metazoa > Arthropoda > Insecta > Diptera > Stratiomyidae > Odontomyia > Odontomyia ornata. Next base: position 321,824,241 of record OZ017738.1, read on the forward strand.
GGCGAAAGTTCCTTGGCATGTAAAACCTTTTCATGTCAGGCTGCGGAATTATTTGGCTACTCGACAGCGCATCTTCCATGAGGAGTTGGCTACAACTGTCCCACCGCGAAGAAAGCGAGCCACGCGTCGGATGCGGAGCTTCTGGAGAAAAGTCAGGCAGTCGAGGAAGGTGCTGAAGGACATACAATTGGACGAATTATTGAGGGATGATGTTCGGCCATATGCGTCAGTACACCTCCTGCAAAAACGAGTGTCAGGCTTAGTCGATACGGGAGCCAGTGTGAATTGCATATCTGCCGATTTTGCAGGTAGGTAGGTAGGTAGGTACTGGCAATGCACGCGGACCAAATCCGTCATTTCACCTCCTGGTTAAGCACGGCGGACGGAAGTCGTCACTCTGTAGTGGGAAAAATTATGACGGATGTCACCTTTAAAGGAGTAACTAAACCTCTGGAATTTTTCATCATACCTCAATTAACCCAGAATCTTTATCTAGGAGTGGATTTCGTTCGAAAATTTAACTTGGCCCCGGCACTTTTTTCCGGTACGACCCTGGAGTCCGTCACCCCAGCTCCTGACCAATCTCAACCCCCTAACTTATTACGAAATACACTGGATGTAAATCAGCAACTGCGACTTGACTCGGCTAAATCGGCTTTTCCATCGCATGAGAAGGAAGGTCTCGGGCGGACTGCCCTGGTGTTCCACGCTTTAGATGTGGGGGATGCTAAACCCATAAAACAGAGACATTTTTCCATATCTCCGGCGAAGGAAAAATCGTTATATGCCGAAGTGGATCGAATGCTAGCATTAGGCGTAATCGAAGAATCACAGAGCGCGTGGGCTTCCCCAGTCACCTTAGTTGTCAAGCCGAACAAGGTCCGGTTATGCTTAGATGCCAGACGCTTGAACGCCGTCACAGTCAAGGACGCATACCCTCTACCGTTGATTGAAGGCATTTTGAGTCGGTTGCCTAAAGCCCACTTCATCACGAGCTTAGATCTCAAAGACGCCTTCTGGCAAATTCCTTTAGACCCCGGTTCAAAGGAGAAAACAGCCTTCACAGTCCCAGGTCGGCCCCTATATCAATTCGTGACCATGCCATTCGGATTGTGTAATGCCCCCCAAACAATGACGCGCCTTATGGATAAGGTAATACCACCTCATTTGCGGCACCAAGTTTTCGTTTACTTGGACGATCTGTTGCTTATAACCGAGACCTTTGACGAACACATCGACCTGCTTCAGGAGGTGGCTCTACACATCCGGAGGGCAAGATTAACCATCAACATAAGGAAGAGCCAGTTCGTGATGACGGAGGTGAAGTATTTAGGTCACATCATTGGGCATGGCCATATCAAGACCGATCCGGAAAAGACTCAAGCGATTGACGTTTTTCCACTACCCAAGACCACCAAACAGTTACGCCGATTCTTAGGCTTATGCAGATGGTACCAGCGTTTTGTACGTGACTATGCCACCATTACCACTCCTCTGCCCGACATGCTGCGTAAGGGACGTAAATTCGTCTGGGAAGAGCCCAGCTTGCGAGCCTTTGAAGAGCTAAAGAAGAGTCTGACTACAGGCCCCGTACTGCACAGCCCGGACTTTGACAAACCGTTCTCAATCCATTATGACGCGAGTCAACATGGGGTGGGAGTAGTCTTAGTCCAGGTTGCACAAGACGGCGAGGAGAGACCTATAGCCTTCATGTCTCACAAGTTGAACCCAGCCCAGCGAAATTACACGGTTTCCGAGCAGGAATGTCTAGCTGCGGTGTTGGCAGTGAAACGCTTCCGAGCCTATGTGGAGGGACACACCTTTGAAATCGTTACGGACCACGCTTCTCTGAAATGGCTAATGAGCCAGACTGATCTCAACGGCAGATTGGCCAGGTGGGCACTGAAACTACAGGCATTTGACTTCACGATTCGCCACCGAAAAGGAAGCCAGCATGTAGTCCCCGACACCTTATCCAGAATGTTCGCTCCTGAAGGAGCCGAGTTGGTCCAGGAGGACGACAGCCCCCAATTGATCGATCTGGACCATCCTGCCTTCAAGTCAGCAAACTACACCCAACTGATTCACACTATCCAGAATCAACTGCCCCAGCTTCCTGAACTGCGGTTGACGGATGGATTTATTTACAAGCGGATGGGACACGCATCCGGAGACCCCATACAAGAAGAAGAACAGTGGAAGTTGTGGGTGCCCGAAGAATTAACCACTGATCTTATCAGACGGGCTCATGACCACCCATCAAGTGCGCACGGCGGATACGGTCGTACCCTTAGGCGGTTGAAAACCTGTTTCTTTTGGCCTAAGATGGCACAACAGATAAAAGCGTACGTAGCCTCTTGTGAGCTATGCAAGTGCACTAAAGCGCCCAACACCATTCTTCGGCCACCCATGGGTAAGGTTGAGGTCCCCGAACGCGTGTTCCAGCGCTTGTACATTGATCTTATCGGTCCTTACCCTCGATCTACTTCTGGTCACACGGGAGCTGTCGTGGTCCTGGACCAGCTCTCTAAATTCCCTATCATAGAACCACTACGTAACATGCACACTGGACCTATAATCAGCTTCTTGGAGAACCGAGTCTTTCACATGTTTGGAGTTCCGGAGAAACTTGTCTCCGACAATGGGGTCCAGTTCACCTCCAGCAAGTTCCGAGACCTAATGTCCAAATACGGCATCATCCACCAACGAACCGCCGTCTATTCACCACAAGCCAACGCATCCGAACGACTGAACCGTACGCTCATAGCGGCCATTCGCACCTATGTCCACCCGAATCAGAAGGACTGGGATCGCAAATTGTCCACCATCACTAGTGCGCTGCGCTCGTCGTACCACGCCACTACCGGCATTTCGCCGTATTTCGCATTGTTCGGCCAGTACATGATCTGTCACGGAAGCGCCTACCGGCTATTGCGGTAACTGAAATCGCTAGAGGACCCAATCGTGGTTCTGGAACCGCACGAAAAGCTCCAACTTCTGCGAGATCAACTGCGGGAGAAGGTTGAAGAAAGTAGACGGATGGGAGAGGAGCGGTACAACTTGCGATCTCATCCTTCTGGCTTTAAGGTAGGCGACGAGATATATCGTAGAAACTTCCGGCAGAGCGATGCCACCCGACATTACAATGCCAAACTAGACAAGAAATTCGTGAAGTCTCGAGTCCTACAAGTAATAAGCCCCACCCGATACCTCATCGCAGACATGGCTGGTAAAACCCTGGGAATTTACCACGCAAAAGACCTTAGACGATGAAGTACAACTATTTCACACGCAAAACCTTGGCTTACCTAAATCTCTGCCTGGACGAAGACCTCCGAATAACACCTGACTCCATACGGTATAGCCACTATCGAGTCTTCACGAACATGGTTGTAGCCTATTCCTCGAAATCGACCTTCGACCCGCCACGGCCCTAACCAAGACCTTTTTACATAGGAGGCGGGATCGTAATTACTTCGATTTTGGGGGGGGAGGGGAATGTGTAATGTGACGCCTACGCCCGGGAATCGAAGTAATTCCGATCCCGAACCCTTGCACCCGGCCAGATGGGTATGACCTCGAAATGCAAGCGGACTTCATCTTTCGTGCGGATATCGTTACGCAGAAAATATTTTTTTTTTCTCTCCAAATATTTAGATCTGTGGATTTAAATATTTGAAACATAATATTAATCAAAACCCCGACACATTTCGAGGCATATTCATCTGGGAATGCCCCCTCCACCGTGGCCATCGAAACACTATGCCACTGGCGACAAATGGAAATGCCCATTGCCGCCATGTGGCGTTCCATTCCGCACATCTGTTTTGTCGGCGGTTGTCGGAGTGACAGTCCAAGGAGGAAAATGAAAAAGAAAAGATGGCGACAAGGCGAACCGGGTGTGCATGTTGAGTTTATAGAGATAATTGTGATAATTGTGATAATTGCGAAGTCAGACACACGAGGAGATTGCTCAATGTTCTGGCGCATCTGTTTCAACCCGAGGAAGATACACTTCACCGGCAGAAAAGGTTGAAAATCATTACAAAAGTGTGAAAAATCATAAGTCTGCTGATACCAACGATAGACATGACCAACACACAGTTATTGAGGCAAAAAAACAATCTAAGCAGAAGAACAAGAGGAATTCGTTAAGTTTTCAAGCCGTAAAAGTCGCAGGCATAATAAATCTAAAAACAATACCTAAGATCTATTTGGTTAAATTAAAAGTGTTTTTTTTAATTTATCAATTAGACTAATACAATTATGGAAGAAAATTTTTAATTTCTTCAATCGATTCAAAACGTAGCTATTCCAGATGAAAAAATAATTAAAGATTCAATTAAGCTTAATAAATACCTTACAATTGAAAACAAAGCAAATATTTTGCTAGCCAATATAAGAAGTCTAAATGCTAACTAGAATAAACTTGTAGTTTTTGTTGAAAGCTTAGATACTTAACCTCAAATCATTGTTTGCACAGAAACCTGGTTACTAAAGTTTGAAAATATTTTTGCCCTGAAAGGATATAAAATGTATTATAACAAAAGTACAATCAACAAAGCGGATGGTGTTGTTATCTATATAAAAGAAGATATTGTAGAAAGTACAAATTTAAAAGTATTTGGTAAATTCAAAATACTTAACTCAAAAATTAGCCTTTTAGATAATAAAACTTTTGAAATAGCCTCAGTATATAGATGCCATGATTTTCCGATAATAGAATTCATATTCAATCTTAAGCAATATATGCAATCGAAAAAAACTCTAAAAATCAATTAATACTTGGAGATTTCAATATTGATCTCTTAAAAAATGATTGCAACAGCCAAGAACATTTAAATAATTTATTAGAACATGGTTTTTATCCGGATTCAAAGGAATAACAAGACCATCTGCTAATGACCAAAGAGGGTCATATATTGACAATATTTTTATCAAGACAAATAACACTTTTCTTACAAAAACTTGCAAATTCACTCAACCCTTAACTGATCACTATTCGTTATTTATTTCCGTAAGTAAATTCAGGCATAACAAAAAATCTGCAAATAGTATATACTCGTATATAGATTATGCTAAATTAAAGAAAGTTGCAAGTATACAAAACTGGAATTCCATTATGTTAATGCATGATCCAAATACAGCTACCAATGCTTTCATTGATGGGATCCAAATTTGTGCAAATAATGCCAAAAGGAAGGGTGAAACAAAATAAGTTTATTCCTAGGTCTAAGTGGATCACTAAAGCAATTATTAACTCTTGCAAAACAAAAGAAACACTTTATAACACTTGGAAACGTAATCTTAATAACCAGCAGCATAAACAAAATTATAAAAATTATAGCAAAATATTAAATAAAGTGATAACCGAGGCCAAACTTCTTCACTGTAAAAACGAAATAGCAAAAAACAGTTCTAATGCCAAAAAATTGTGGAATACTATTAATGAGATCATCGGTAAACCCAAAAGTAGAGAGAATAATATTGAATACATTATACAAGATAACAATAAACTCAGCGCCCCCCGAGATATTTGTAACACAATGAATAACTACTACAGTAATATAGGTGAAGAACTAAGTAATAGTATTCATCTCCCCCCTGATGTTACATTACAGTTACCACCTTCAAATAATAAAACTTGTTTTTTACACTGTACAAATCCCGATGAAGTTAGAACAATTATAGATAAACTCAAACTTAAAAATGGAGGTATTGATGGCATCAATGCAAAAACATTAAAAACCTTAATAGACTACATAACTGGACCTTTAGTGCACATAATAAATATAAGTATATCTCAAGCTATTTGGCCAGATGCTTTGAAATGTGCCGAGATCAAACCAATGGTGATAAACATTTACCCTCAAATTATAGGCCCATTTCGTCGATCTCTAATATTGCAAAAATATTTGAACGAATTATTTTTATTAGAATTTTTTAGTTTTGCATTAAATGTAACATATTATTTCCAAAACAGTTTGGATTTATTAAAAATAGAGGTACCACAGATGCTTTGGCCAAACTAACAGAAATAATTATCAATGAAATCGATAACAATTAAGCAATCACAGTAACGTTTTTAGGTCTGGGCAAACCATTTGATACTGTAAACCATAATATTTTACTGAAAAAGCTAGAGAGATATGGATTCATAGGCCATGCAATTAAATTATTAGCGAGCAACTTAAGTAACAGGCAGCAAAAAGTCAAAGTAAATGATATTAGTAGTGAGTTTAGAACTATGACAACTGGTGTGCCACAAGGTACTATCCTTGGACCGTTATTTTTCATATTGTATATTAATGACCTTTTAAATAACATGCCAGATAACACAATTGTTTCGTATGCTGATGATACAGTAGTCTTATCTACAGGGAAAACCTGGTCTGTTGTTGAAATTAAAATGAATTTACATTTAGAAAAAATATCCAAATGGTTAGCTGTTAATAAATTGTCATTAAACGGGGACAAATCTGTATACATGAAATTCGGGAGCTATTGTACAAGTGTGCCTAATAATCTTAATATAAAAATTAATAGTTTAAATTTAAAACAAGTAGATGGATGCAAATATCTGAGCGTAATTTTTGACTCAAACTTGAAATGGGATAAACACATTGAGTACATAATGAGTAAAACTAAATACCTAATATTTCTTTTTCATAAATTAGCAAAAGTTATGATTTCCGATACTTTGCGTATAATATATTTTGCTTTTTTCATAGCCTGGTAAACTATGGGATAATAGCATGGGGTGGAGCCTATGACAATAGTTGGAATTCCTTACAAAACTTACAAAAAAAATTATTAAATATTGTCAATAAAAATAAAGTCATAAGCAACAAAACTATTTCAAATGTGCAACAGCTATTCGCTTTCAACTCTTTATTATACTACTATGACTCTCTTGAAACAAAATTTCAAAACTCAACTAAAACAACGAGACTTAAAAGTATGCAGCAACTTGGAGCTAAAAAAAGGATGAGTGACAAATTCAGCTACGTTAAAGCTATAGGGCTTTTTAATAGCCTACCAAATAATTTGAAAACTTTAAGTTATTCCTCAAGGAAACACAAAATTAAAACTTGGATTATATACAATCAATAAGCAATACTATTGTAAACACTAGGAAAAAATTACTTTGTAAGATGAAAAGAAATTATTTTGTAAATATCAATCAATTCTCACTTTTCAGTTTTTAAGTTTAGTCTTCGATTTAGATTATAAGAACAATTTTTTCAACCAGACCTGTGAACAGGTAACACTGTTTACCTCTACAGGTACTCTTATAACTTATGAAGCAATACAATATTAAATATATGCAACATTTGTAATACTGGTTCAATAAATAAAATAAAAATAAATAAATAAATAAACGAAATTGGGTAAAAGCAAACTCATTACTTTTTGCATTATTAATGCTTAGTTAGTGTAATTAATTTCACGAAAGCGTGTTCAAACATAAACACTAACCTACATTAAAAATTCTACTTTAAATTAAAGATTCCTTTTCATTATGACCTAAAGCGCCCCATGCAAAACTCGAAGAAAATAGAACGAAAAATGAGGATATCATTACTTACAATCCGAGTTCTCTTCATGCAACAATCATTGTTTCGAGTAGGAACATTTGTATTTGTGTGCATGCAAGAATGTAAAGGACAAATCGTTATCCAGCCAACACAAAATCCCAAATTCCTGTGGATTTTTGCAGCGCCTGAAATTGAAAACCGTTTCCGATTTACGTAGCAACAAAACACGCATGCTCTTATATAAGGGGCGATGGACGATTGTTTTACACCTTGAAAAAAATGGTCTACGAGCCTCCCACTCCCAGCACACAATGAATGTGAGCGCTTTATTTAAGTTAACCAGTCAATGGGCGAGCGATACTTGAATAAATCTCTATTCCGAGGATAATACTATATGTAAACAAACCTGTTAAATATTCGGTATGTTTTAGTACCTTAATGCCATTCATAGTTTGCATTCAAGGGTGTTTCTTATTAATGCCAATTTCCATAAATATAATTTTAAAATACTACAAAATTTATTAATTCGTACCTCAAGCTTAAAGTGCCTAGTACACGCGTTGTTTGATTCGCTCTCAAAAATTTTCAAGAAAAATAAATAAAAGACTAATTAAATAAAATAAAGTTATCCTGAAAGTCACATAAGTCTTCTAGTTTAAAAATTTCAATTCATATTTTGTAGTTACAATCTAATAAAAGTTTAATTATTGAAAGAAAAATAAGTGATTGAGATAACCTCAATGTCGGACGTCAAGTGTTTTGTTTGGAAAAATACATCAAAAGGGCCTATCGCCAATATCGCCGAGGCTGTGCAATGTGATAAGTGTAAAGCTTACTACCATGCATCCTGTTATGCTCGTATTAAGAAACCTATACCACCCGGGATGCTTAAATGTTGTCTTGAGAAAGAGGCATCGCAACCCCTTGATAAAGGATCTTTTATTAAGGAACTACAGTCTTTGCGTAGCGATTTAAAAGAAAATCATAATGATTTAGTGAAGCGCATAGATTCCTTGGAAGTTACATATGAAGAGCGCCTCAATAAAATGGAATCAACAGTACGGAATCATAACACAGAAATACTCGATCTGACTGAAAATATTTCATCTTTTCAAAAGAATTTGGATAATTGGAAATCTGAGTCTGAAGAGTTCATACTCGCCGAGATTATGGGTCGGAATAGGCGAGAGTGTAATGTTGTTGCGTACAATCTTAAAGAGCAAAGCTCCGCTGCTGATGATATTTCGCATTTGCTCACAAACTATCCTAACGCGCCATTCAAAGCTACTGATGTTCGTGCTTTTAGACTTGGTGTTCCAAAGAAAGAGGTTAATCGACAACTGAAAGTGATTTTTGTAAATAAAGAATTTGCTCACTGGCTAATCGTTAATTCCAAAAAAAGTGTTGACACAAAGTTGAAGTGTGTTCCGGATAGAACAGTTTTACAACGTCAGCAATTTGCCAAAATACTAAAAGAATACAATGAGCGGAAAGCCAAAGGTGAAAGTAATTTGACAATCAAATATATTAATGGCATCCCACAAATAAACGAGAAGAAAAATTCTCACATAAAAAACGGCAGTGTTACTTCCCAACAGATCAGCCCTCATCAACATTGAATATTTATTATCAAAACGTACGAAGCATTAAAATGTGCAAAAGTTAAAAGAACTTAAACTAAATGTCCACACCAATACAATCAAATTTGATATAATCGCCTTAACAGAGACTTGGTTAGATGAGCAAGTTTCTGATTCTGAATTGGAAATAACTGGTTATCAAATTTTTAAAGCAGATAGAGATCTCTTACACACTAATAAATGTCGTGGTGGAAGAGTATTGCTCTATATTAAAAGTTGTTTTAAAATGTACCTTGCCCAAAATTCAACGATATGGTGTAGAGTTTCTGACAGTGTCACTTGACATTTCTGATTGTATAATATTATTTACTTTAACATATGTGCCTCCTTTTTAAAATAACATTAAATTAAATCACTTGGATAATTTGGAAAAATATACCTTCGAATTGGAAAAAATCATGCATGAGAGGACAAATTATAGCAGCATTATTTGTGGTGATTTCAATTTGCCGGGATATCGCTGGCAGTCTGTTGACGAAGTAACATTGGCTCACGTATTTCATCCCAATCGGTATATTCGATCAGCTGTTCATTTAGCAAAAAGATCGCAGTGCAAACAAATAGTTCATGAAATCAACAAGGCGGGTAATTGTTTAGATTTAATTTTTACGGATTTATTAGAAACTTCTTATCAAATTTCAGATGATCCCATAGTTTCTGTATTAGATGAAGTTCATCCAAATCCTTTTATAGCAACGGTATGCTTAAGTTTATTCAAAAGTATTAGTTTTAAAGAAGTCATATACAACTTTAACAATATGAATGTTGTAAATATTGAGCAAAGATTTGAACTTATTGATTGGAATTCAGTTTTACATGAAAACTTTTCTATTGATGCTATGACTAATGTCTTCTATCGAGTAATTTATTCATAAATCGATAGTCAAGTTCCTAAGAAAATTATCCAGTATTCACGTTAATGCCCTCCTTGGTTTGATTTTGAACTAAAAAGAGCAGTTTCCTTAAAGAAAAAATTGCATTGTAAATATAAGGAATCTCCTTCAAAGATTACTTACACTGAATTTAGGTTTCAAAGGGCAATATGTAAAAGATTGACACAATCCAAACATCGATTATATATGGAAAACATTGGAAAAAACATTAAAAATAATCCCAAAAGCTTTTGGAACTACGTTGATATTTAAAATACTAAAAATAGATGTATTCCTGATTCCGTATATTTAAACCAGATTGAAGTTAAAAATGGAGAAGACATTGTAAATCTCTTTCCTGATCACTTCAAACAAACATATGTATCTACTCCTATAACTTTTACAAATTCACAGAATTCAGATGTTCTTGTAGAAAATTGTTTCAACCTTCTGCCTTTGAATACCTTCCACATTAATGAGCAAGAAGTTAAAGATTCATTGCTAGTTTTAGAAAATAAATAAAGTATGGGCCCAGATAAAATATCTTCTATATTTATTAAAACGTTTGCAGATTACTTATCAAAGCCTTTATTTTTAATCTATCAAAAATCTTACAAAACAGGAGAATTCCCAAAAGTATGGAAAAGTCTTTCATAACTCCTGTACCGAAAAAGGGTGACAAGCAGAATGTTGCGAATTATAGGTCAATAGTCAAGAGTTCAATTTTTGGTAAAATTTTTGACTCTCTAACTGAAAAGCAACATTCAATATATTTACGGAAAGTCATCATTAGAAACCAACATGGTTTTATGCCGAAACGTTCTACAATTTCTAATTTAGCTCTATATACTAATTACATTAATGACAGTTTAAAATGCAAAACACAGGTTGATTCCGTATATACTGACATGAGAGCAGCTTTTGACAAAGTCAACCACAACATCCTATTGCAAAAACTGGAAAAGCTAGGAATAGTACGGAATGCTTTTAAATGGATTGAATCATTTTTAAAAAACCGTAAATTAATAGTAGAAATTAAAAATTATGAGAGCTTTATATTCGAAGCCACCTCTGGCGTTCCACAAGGCTCCCATTGTGGGCCATTGTTATTCATTTACATGATCAATGATCTTATAAATGTTGTTAAATATTCAGAGTTGCTGCTATTTGCGGATGACTTTAAGCTTTTTAAGTCCATTTCATGTCACGAAGATTATCTAAAACTACAAAGTGATTTAAATGAGGTTAATATCTGGGCTTGCAAGAATGGATTTGAGTTTAATGTTAAAAAATGTGCCATCATTACATTCTACAAGATTACATTTCATAATTATAATTATACCATAAATAATCACAATTTGGTTCGAGTTGATAAAATTAAAGATTTAGGTATTTTCTTTGATAGTTCCTTATCCTTCGAAAATCACATTTATCATGTAGTTAATAAGCCATTTAAAAAATTAGGGTTTATAACAAGATACAGTAAAGATTTCAATGATTCATCAGTATTTTTGCATTTATACAAAACTCTAGTTAAACCCTTGTTGACATATGGTTCATAAATATGGTCACCAAACGCACAATGGCTCTCAGCTGAAATAGAAAAAATTCAACACAAGTTCTTAAGAACATATTCTTTTCGTATCGGTTCTCCCATGTTGTTTGGTGATCATAACTATACTTATATGTTACAAAAAACTCATCTGCCTACTCTTGAATCTGGTCGTACATATCAAGATGTACTATTATTTTATAAAATAATAAACTCTCTAGTTGACGCACCAGATTTACTAGGTAAAATTAACTGGCATGTTTCACCAAGATATTTAAGACCTACCAATATTACGTTTGCCAAAAATTTTGACTCGAGTACTTACTTACATAAAAATATTATTAATAGAGCTTGTAATGTAGTTAATGAAAGACTTGGTAGTATTGATTTGAATCTTGCAACTCTTAATGATATGAAAAGAATTTTGAGACCAAATATATTATTTCGAAATGAAGAATTGTAAAACAACATTGTAATTTAAGCCACAAATTGTTAAACTTATATATTGGGCCCTGCCCGTGAACTGAAATAAAAAAAAAGCAATATATGTGTACACACATGTAAATAAACTACCTGACCTTACGTGTTATTCCTTACAATCATAGCTCTTGTTGCAAGGATTAATTTTTATATATTATCTCGCTACCTGCATAATACCACTTTTTTTTTATAACTTTGCTGTCCTATACTTTATACTTCTTGCCGTAATATTTTAAACCTAATGAACAAAGTGGTACTTTTACATACAAATATTACGTCTGTTGAAAGATCTTTGATAAAAAGTATCCTAAAAGTACATTCATCCTACCGAAATGCATTGGATATCACGTTAGCTAATAAAATATGTAAAATATATCAATAATTTTCATAATAAAAAATATTTGGTTTTTAATTATCCTATGTACCTTTTAGAATCCATCTTGAGAGTCAATTGAAATTACTCTGTTCTTCATTACAAATACTCACAACAATTCAAGCACGTTTAAGAAAGAATCGATTCATGTCATATTTTTCAAAAGAATATATAAACTTAATTGTATTTCAGTCATTAATTAAGATTCACGTAGGTTGAAAAATCATAAGAGAATGTGAAGAAAATGAATCCAAAGAAAAACTATTTGCAATTCAGTTTATGTTTACTGGAAAAATTATGTAAAATAAGCATTTAAAGCTATAATTGTACTTACGAATTCAACTCCTCTTCATAAAAAAAAATCCAATTTTTGTTGCTAGAAATTTTCAAAAGAAAATCTTTTGTAAAATTTTAAAATGTTCCTTCTATCAAAATTTTAGGTTCTAGGTAAAATCAATTTTATTTTAGTTACTAAATTTTTATCGAATTGATCTATCTATCCATTCATTTAACTATTCCTCATTAAAATATTGCTTATGGTTTACATATTATTCATGCCTGAAAACGTATTAATACGCCAAAAGAAACGGAACCTTTTTGCATTAAATATTTAGCCTGAATAATCGCAATCAATGTAGGATAATTACCTCTCTAAGATAAATTTGCTTAATATTTACACGTAGTTGTAACCGTTTTATATACATGAGTGGTACATTACACAAAGAAAAAAATATTAAAAAAAAATTATATGGCATCAATATCTTGCCTATTACGAACGTGAAGAAGAATTATTGAAAGAGGAGACAAATAATTAATATATTCATAGTTGTAAAATCACGATTATTATACAAGATCGGATTTTGAAAAATTCAAAAAAATAAGGAATTGTAGAAAAACGGAACTATATAATGACTGAATAAGAATGCAATTGTTGGAATTATTAAATATCATGTAGTGAAATTTTCTAACAAAAAAATCATGAATTGCTAATTTAAAACCAGACTTTCCTTTCTAGCCCGCCCGCTTTTTTTTCAGCAGGAGGGAGAGTGCATGGTAGGTATGCCGTTACAAGGGTAGGGTTTTAGGAAATCCGCGGATGGCCGGTTTCTCGTCGCGTGCGGTACGCGGTTCCTTAGTTTGCCTTGTCTTTTTGTTAGCGTAGAGTTCTTCGGGATTGAATTAAAGTAGTGTATTTTTCGGTATCGCGTCGGTGAAATTCGGAAATGCGAAATTGAATTTAGGTTTTTTTTTAAATTGACTGGAATAATGAAGAAATACGGAATAAAGTAAAGTAGGTTTCCCTTCCGTATGTGTGAATTTTCCACGCGTTTGAAACGGGCACTTAATGGTCGCTGAAACACGCAATTGAGCGTAATCCATTTAAAGACCTGCGACCGAAATCCTCTCCGAACTAGCTGGCTGACAAGCAGCCATCGCGAAATGGATTACGGGTGCACGGACTGGTTGACCGGTTGGTGCCGTTAGTTGGCACGCTCAGACTTCACGTCTAAAACCGATGAGAGGTCGGTTCCGATTTCGTTCGATCGAATGATTTTAGACGGAAAACCATTACATAACACTTTCACTCGTTATAATGAATTATCACAAAGAACTGGGAGAAAACCACAAATTCAACTTCGAATTGATTTCAATAGTGAAGTGTCGAGATCTTATATGTGGAACGGAAGACAAATGAGGCCGCAAATTTTCACTTGCAAAAGGTGCGCGTGAACATTTCAAGCCGCTCCCATGTACGTTTTTTGGGATTTAATTTGATCTCAATTCACTAATATTCCCGACTTCAAAACGCGGCCAAGAAAATATCGCCGTCGTTCTTCGCGTTCGCGCCGTGTAGCGGTCGTAAGTCAACTCCCAGATATAATCTGTGGTCAATATTCCGATAAGAAAATTAAATAATAATATTCTTCCGAAACAAATTAACTGGTTATACTTCAAACATTATGATCAGCTCATCCAAATTAAATTTTACTTGGGCGAACGTGATACCGAACATTTGTTTTACTTCAGATAATTTCTTTTTTCTTTGGCTGTTTCCCGCGTGCTCGCCGTGTCACGGTCGTCAATCAACTCCACGATCCGTCCCAACACTTGTCGTTCTTCTTTCTCCTCCCGTGTACTGGTAAATCGCACCAGCTGCTACCTAATCCAGGTTCGCTTGCCTTCGGTAATGTAATACACCAGGGGCGGCGGAAGGCATGTTGAGTATGTTGAGCTTTGTAAAGGCCAAATTTTTGGCATGTTGAATTCAACATGCCCCAAAAGACAAAACTGAATTGAGTAATCAGAATAAGCACCACTGAGTACACAAGTTCTCGCGTTCACAAATTCATGTAACACTCATGCGCAACACCGTTCTAGCGCATATAGTCGCATCTATTATATCTATATAGACCACGCACGATCCACCCAAATGTGGACATCGGTTGAGAGCAGGAAGAAGGATGAATAGATAAAGTCTTCCGAGTCATTTTAAAACAGCTTCGGGCTAGTGGCGGAGAGTGCGCTTTCCCCCACTTACACCCAGAAGTGCTAGCTTAGGCTAATTTCAGCTGATGGTAAGTGTACTGAAGTGTACTGGAGAAGGTGTGGAGACCGGAGAAACACACTGCGTGTTTGTGTGGCTGCGAGAGAAATGGATAAGTTCGTTGTGAGAGTGAAGCGGAAGAGAGAAGAAACTAGAATGGACGAAATTGAAATAAGCCAGAGTGAGAAAACGCGCCAATAGGATGATTCCGAATCAACCAACTCGTCGAGAGAAAAATCCGGGGAAAAACAGCCAATAATTGAGACTGAAAACCCCGAGAAATCGAAAAATCGTATGTTTAATATTCGAATAAATTTTTAAAAATGTGAAAAAGGTCAAGTGAAAGCGCAGTCGAGCAGTGTTTTGTTTACTCCGTTTTCTCCCGTATCAATAGCAGCAGATAAACAAATAAATAAAAATTTTATTATTTTTTTAAATTGACGCTACAATTATCGAACTTTTTTCCAGCATCCACGCTACTGCCAGCAACAGTACCGATCGCATACAGCAAATGGAAGAAAGAAAATCCTTGGCTAGGTCTCAATGGATTTGAGAAGGCAATTTGCACTATATGTACAGAAGCGTGTGCTAAAAACTTAGCACAATCATGTTATGCCAACGATACACGCTCACGCAAAACTTGGGTGGAAAACGGATATTCCACGTGGGTAATTGCATCTTGCAGAATCAAGAAACATTCAACAAGCACATTTCACATCATAAACGCAGAAACCCTTCAGAAAGACAGTAAAATCAGTATTGTTCAGTATTTATCGACTGCAACGAAAAAACAAATGTGTGCAATCATACAGCTCTCAGAAAAATATTCAGCACCATTAAGCTATTAGGACAACAAGGTTTGCCGCTACGTGGCCACGATGATAAGAATTCAAACTTCCTGCTAATTTTAAAAGCGCGCGCGGAAGATGTTCCTGAGCTGGAATCGTGGCTACTACGTTCTGGAAATAAATGGCTTCATCACAATATACAAAATGAAATTCTTGAAATGATGGCAGAAAATGTTTTGTTGACAAACATCGAAGAGATAAAAAATTGCGAGGTTTTTGCTTTCTTGTTGGATGAAACTCCTGATTGCTCAAGAACTGAACAAATTTCCATCTGCATTAGAGTCTTATCCGAAGACCTCGTGTCATCAGAATTCTTCCTTGGTTTTTATTCAACGACAAACACGAGTGCGGCAACCTTGATAGAAATCGTCATCGATGTTTTCTTTCGTTTTGGCATTTCATCCAGCAAGTGTCGAGGTCAATGCTATGATGGTGCTGCAAACGTCTCTGGTGGTTTGACTGGATTACAGGCGAGAGTGAAAGAAATTGAATCCCGAGCACTTTTCGTGCATTGTAATGCACATAATTTAAATCTGGTCGTCCAAGATGCACTGGAAAAAATCATGCAAGTGAAAAACTTCGTCGGTATCGTCAAGGAGCTCATTAACTTTATTCGAGATTCACCGAAACGCTGTGCCCGGTTCAAAGAAATTCAAGAAGAACTGCGCAAAGACAACGAAGAAAAAAGCGTTGCCGTTTCTGCTTATTGCCCAACCAGGTTAATATTTAAACTTCATTTCAGAATTGAATTCCTTAGCTACTCAAGTTATATGTATTATTTTTACGTTGATTGTTTCAGGTTTACCATGAGAATAGGTTCTCTCAGGACTGTCCGTGTAAATTACAAAACGATAATGACGATTCTACATGAGCTAGGATCAGACTCTTCTGTAAATGCCACAGCCTCCGCCAAAGCATCTGGATGTCTTCAAAAAATGGAAACGTTCGCTTTTTCGTTTTTCTTAACAATGTTGATCGAAATATTTCATAAAATTGAAAATTTGAATAGGGAGTTGCAAAATTCTCAACACAGTGTTGTTGACGCGTTCGAAAAAGTTGATGCCGTACAGTATGTCTTGGAATTATCTCGCAAATCTAAATTTGACACGATTTGGGACAAAACAAAAGCAAGTGTCAAAGAATTAGATATTGAAGATGCAAAACCTCCGCGAGTACGAAACGTCCTAAAACGGTTAAATCCTGACTCAAAATGTAGAGATCATATTTTCGAGTCACCGAACGAAATGTACAAGAAAATTTACTTTGAAGTTTATGACCAGGTAATTTCATCTTTAAATTGGAGGTTTGGGACTGAATCTGCAATTTTTTTTAAATCCCTTGAAAGTTTCATAGTCTCTAAAAATTTGGATGGGGAAGAGATTGTTGAATTTTACAAAGATGACTTCGACAAAAATTCTCTAGTCGCTGATAGGGATATGTTTCTAGAGGTGACAATAAAGAAAAATTTAAAGGTTCAGAATTTGAAAGACGTTGTGAATTTTTTACGAGAACATGAATGGTGCAAAGGCCTTGTCCCGGAATATGTTCGATTTGTTAAATTATTATTGACAATTCCTGCTTCATCTTGTACAAACGAACGAAGTTTTTCAACTTTAAAAAGGTTGAAGAATTATCTCCGTTCAACAATGGGTCAGAAGCGTCTGAACTACATCGCAATTTTACACATATATCATGACTTAGCTAACAAAATTGATGACGAACGACTGATCGATGAATTCATTCAAAGAAATGCCAAGCGCACCAATGTGTTTACGATGACTTCGGATAAATAAGTAATAAAATTGTACTTACATGTATGATAAGAGACAGTTAATAATAAAATGGAATTTCAAGCGAATATACAATTTTTTTTACTGTCTTTAATATTTATCGTAAACTATGCCACACAATTTCTATAACATTGAGATAAAATGCACCGAAAAATTTTACGAAGGAGCCTCCCCCCCCTCCCTCGCTGTACCCAGTTACTCAACATACCCTTCAGACCTGTTCTGCCGCCCCTGTAATACACCGTTGGGGTGCACTAAATTGGTGTTCCCATACCCAAAATTTTAATTGGCAGATAAAAAATTTTTCAAGAAAAATTAACGGAACTAAGGAAAAATTAAAAAGGATAAAAGTTAAATCTCGTGAAAAATATACGTAAAAGGAAACGTTTCAATTTAATATAAAGGAAAGTTAATATAAAATGAGACTTAGTAATAATAATAAGAAAGAAAACTTTTTTACAAATAACGATTATGAATGGAAGTAATTAAATATTTTTCTAAATCTGCCATTAAAATTTAGGATAGGAGTTAGGAAGGTTTTCGAGCAGTTTGCTTGTGTGACTGGTCGACTACTACATAGCATTACGACATCATATGGACGGATGAAAAATAATCAAGAAAATGGAACTATTCGAACTATCAAAATGTAAGTAAGGTCATTTGGAAAGAGCTGCACCACTTGAAGGGATTCAATATTTCTAAATTTAGCTACACAAAACCACAGAATACTTTCAGACATATTGTTCGTTTCACGTCAGTCTCTTTTGACGTTTCAAGTTGAACGCGCGGCGCGATTGAGCTGTCTTATTTCTGGAGAATAATATTGAAAATTCGTATTTTTCTGAGAATTTTGAGCCAAAATTTTTTATGCAAGTGCTTATATTTTGAGTGGCACAAAGTTAAAGAGCATTTGCGTACTTTTAGTGTTTTAAATTGGTAAAATAGTTTCAGTTAATGATGTTTATTTAATGGTTAGCAAACGAGTCATATTCGTTACAAGGTGCATCCTCCTTTCATATACGGAGAGATGCACTAAGCAAAAGTTAAGTCGATTACATAAGCCAATTCAACACTATTTGCTATTTTAGAATAGGCCTAGAGTGTATAAAAGAAAGGCAAATATTGCGCTAAGAGGGTCCTGGACTGAAGAGACGCTAAGATAAGCTATCTCGGAGCTAAATATCAATTAACTTGGCTTAAGCTCAGCATCAAGGGCTTTTGGTATTCCAAATAAGTCATTGTTTAGGTGGCACAAAAACGTGGACTAGGGCCTTCAAAAATGCTTGGACAGAGTGCAAAAGGAAATTACTTGCCCACATAAAACGCCTTGCAGCCACTGGATTTGTACCTTATCGCACTTTGGTTCAATTTATGACATTCAAGTTTGCCGGAAAAATGAAAATACCTAATTGATTTTGTAAGGAGACGGAAATGGCGGGTTACGATTGGTAGAAGTCCTTCCTAGAAAGTTATAAAGAGCTTTGCATACGCCAAACCGAAGAATTATCCATTGCAAGGGGAACCGTGGGGAACTGCTTCGAAATTTTAGAGGCTGATGTTACAAAATATTACCTTATGAATATTCCAAACAATATTTACAACCTGGATGGAACAGGGATTCAACTTATAAACAAGCTAGGTAAAATTTATGCTCTCAGATTAGATATGTGAATTTGAATTTTATGATTTACTACCTAGAGGTAAAGTTCTTTCTACTAAAGGCTGCAAAGTTGTCCACGTAATCACGTCGAAAGAAACGAGAGAACAATAACAGTGATCGCATGTAAAAATGCTAAAAGACAGTTTTTACCCCTAGTATTAATCATGGGGCCATAATAAGGATTGTGTCGGTGCGATGTGGCTGGTGCTATATCAGTTAGTTAGCTATGTATGTCAAAATTTTCTTATGACATTCAAATAATGAAAGTATCTCAAATTAAATTGAACAAAAGTCTAGCAAGCGGCCATTTAAATGTCATACGTTATAGAAACGAATATTTCAAGTTGTTGACCAATTAGTGATTAGTTTCTTTAAGTATTTTTAACATTTTTATGTACTTAAAAATGAGAGACGATGCAATATTAACTCAGTACGATTACTTATGATTTGGATAACATTAAGGCTTATTTATTGCACAGGTCTTTGTTCTTTTTTCCTTCAAAAAGTTAGTAAATTGGTTTTCTTGTCATATAATCATGCTTGATTTTGAAGGTTATCTCAAGATTTTTTCCTATTAGAGTTTTTGTTTGAATAATCATAGTTATTAGTAGCTTCAAGTGTATTGTGATCTAAAAGTGATGCTCCTTTAGTCAATTCATATAAATTTAGCTACGATAAATTTTCAAACACATTTTAAGCATATCATTAATTAAAATTACAACAACAATATTATTGACCGGTTGTTATATTTGTTTTCATATAAAACAATCCCACCAATTAAAGTGAACATTTAATGATCACAAGCATTAAGAAAAACATTTATATGAATCAAATTTTCACCAAGGCTTAGTAGATTTGAGGTCCTATAAACTACAGGCTTTAAATTTAAGTATAGCCTCACCGTGAGACCAATAACGAGGGTAAGTTTTTTTTAATTTTCTATAAAATTTACGTTTTTCATAATTACGAATTCCCCAGTAGAAATGTAATGTTTCCTTCATTTTACATTACTTTTGTAAAGATAACATTGTATCTTGATTGAAACTAAGTGATTTTTGGGAAACGATTTCGTTAAAAAAAAAAAAACTAAAGCAAACTGTTATGTGCTTGTGCATGAATACAGCGGCACGTTCACACTCACTGTACGATAGAATAGCACACACGATCATTCATTCTGACTCCACATCTTGAACATGATACACCATTTAAGGAATAAATGATTCATAAATAAAAACATAGTGTTTTAATTCGGATCTCAATTCTAAAAGGTTATGGGCCTTTCACGCTTAAGACTGCGCGATTTTTCAAGTGAAAAGTTGAAGTGAAAAAAAAATTAAAGATAAAAAGATTTATGTGCATTGTCGGTGCCGCCATCATTAACCTTTGTGGTTATAGTATACAGTTGGTTTGGACTGATCTTTATCGCGCTGTAGAAGAGAAATGGCTGAGTCCGCGCTTGTTAATGAATTGTATTAAGAATACGGTTAATGAATTGTATTAAGAATACGGTGTATAGTAGAGGTACCATACTTTTGTCACGATGCCAAGTTATCAACATGTATTAATATATATGTGTGAGTGTGATGGCTATATTATTCTTTGCTCGTTTTTCTTTCAATTTCTGACAAAATTCCGAATAATAACAGAATTCTCAAGAATTTTGGGTTAGAATTCAAGATTATGAGCACAAATTTAGGAGTGGATTTGTTTGTCACTATAATTGGGCGTATTCATTGTATATAAAACTGAAGTGGCATGGATCCTTAATAAATTATTTCAACAATAGCAAAATAAGTAATAAATCTTTTGTTGATATCAGGATTTCAAGATGATGAAATTCTCAAGAAGGCTGTTGTCAAATTATTGGGCAAATTTAATATAAATAAAGGCCATGTGGGAGAGACTCTATACATCAGGAAGAAGCAAGATAAAATTTCGATCAGCACGCCCACAAACTTCCAGTATGTAGCAGGTGTGTAATATTACATAGATAAATAAAAGGGAGATTTGTTGTGTATTTGAACGATTACAAGCGGCATCAATTTTACAATAATAATTATGTGGAAAAATAATAGTGACTTTAGAAATGAGTATAATAAATAAACTCAACATTCAAGCTCACAGCAGTATGCTGAATCTCAGTATGCAAACAAAATAAGATAACGGTTCTCTTATAACGATTAATTACGAGTTATTCTTATAAAGATTTTACGATTTAATTTAGATTATATGAATGTAAGAGGGGAAAAAAATTGCAAACCTTGCTCCCTTGCTGGGTCACTTGTGTAATGATTGGCGCTGTGCGTTTGCTATTGCGGGAGTGACTAAAGTAGTTTTGAGAACCGTCTTGTCGTTTGGACGCAATTAAAATTATTCTTTCTTATTTGGTTTGATTTGTCGTTCGGTCTACCAAAATACAGAAACAATTCCTGGTCATTTTATGTCTTTTATAAAACAAAATTAATAATTTGCAGATGAAAATATGCTTGAAGCGAAGCTGTGGAAATTCTTGGCGAATCACTGTGATCAAAATGACATTAGAGTATGCATTCCACGTTTCGTCACAGACACACGGACAGAAATCCAGCGAGAAGACTTGCATTCAATGAACAAGGATGGTGAAATAATGTACCTCCTGAATTGGAAAACGATTTTAGGGAATTATCTGGTCAAACGACAGAACTTACAAGTGTTACAAATAACGAATTTGGGTATGATAAATCTATTTGCGATTCAGCTAATGAAAATAGTCAGAAAAATGGCAAACCCAAGATCATTAACGTTGATATTCTCGTGAATTCCTTGACCATTGGAAATAATAATATTCAAATTCATGCCCCAGTTTCGAATCATACAAATTTAAAGAATCCATCTGATGACAATCCTGTTAACGAGACGTCAAATAATGCAGGTAGTACAACATACGGTAAGAGAACGCAAATTAATCCAAGAATTTCCGATCTTCTGCAACAAAGTCTCCTAACTAATGTTCAACTTACAACAAAACTAGCAAAAGAACTAGAGCAAATCCGTGAAGAATAGAAGCGAGACAGAGAGTCATATCTTAAACAAATGGAAGATCAAGCAAATCACTTCAAAGGCTTAATGCAGGAATTAGCTAACAATTTCGGTTACGATATTGAACCCTACAACGACTCTGAAATTACTGAACAGGCTGAGACCGTAGCTATAGATTCAGTTACAAACACTGAAGATTTGAAATTGAAAAATATGATACGCGATGAACTAACAAAACTTAACTTGCATCGTAATGATGATTCTAGAACTGACCTAATGAAACAATTCACCGATCAAGTTAAAGACGCGATTAAGATTGAAGTCCTTGGTAAAGAGTCTAATACAAAAAGAGATTATGTTCTCACATATAATTCGAAATTTGAACATTTCTATGACTATTTTGTATCTGAATTAAGGGATAAAGACTTGCTGTATGTAATAGATAGACGCATTAATCCATCTGTAAATCTAAAAGAAAGTATGAGAGAAAGACACAAGTTTAAAGTTCGTGATTATTAATTAATCGTATTGATGGAATTTATTATTCTAAAATATTCGCCATAAATGATCCTGTTGAAATTCTTAATAAAATTAGAGAATTAAAACGGTGTGAGTCCAATTTATCCGTAACGATTAGAAAACAACTTTATAGTCTTCAGTATCAGCCAGTGAAAGAGACTGCTTTTTAATTCATTGAAAAATTTGAAGAATTAGTTACAAATTATGAAAATCTTACACATAGGAGTCCCCTTACAGAAGAAGAAAAACGCGATGCATTTTACAATGCTATTTTGACTGCAGTGCCGGATGTACAGTCGGTTGAATTTATGACAAGAACAACATCTGG
The DNA here is from genome assembly GCA_963969285.1 of Odontomyia ornata. NCBI lineage: Eukaryota > Metazoa > Arthropoda > Insecta > Diptera > Stratiomyidae > Odontomyia > Odontomyia ornata. The sequence goes on from OZ017738.1 coordinate 321,847,404, forward strand.
GAATAATACAGGTCTATCTTACGATCGTCTTAAAGTTTACATACTTCAAGCTGAATCAAATAAAGTCCAAAGCGGATTAAATGAACCAAAAGTTGCGTTAAGCACTCAAGTCAAGTACCAAATGTGGTGATAAAGGTCGTTCCCGTGATTTCTGTCAAATCAAAAATACTGATCTTATGCTAGGTGACAGTACTTGCGTAAGTAGTGTCGTATTGTGTAAATACAATGATGCAATTTTTCCGGAGATTTGGCCGCAAAATGTCCCGCGAGCTCTCGCGCAAGCTACTGTCTCTGGTTGTTGCGACAGTTCGTATAGTATCCGTTTACATGTGAGAGAATTCAATGCAATGCCAACTTGCTTAAGCAGTCTGTTCCATGCCAATTTCAGTCGATTCTAGCCATGCCACCAAACAGACGAGTTAAAATTGGTAGTGCGCTTGTGATTGTAGATTATTAGTTGAGAGCAAATGAACGGAAAAAGCAGAAGAGAAGAATATGGGTTAGAGAATGGATTGAAAGAAGACGGGATCTAGGAGCGTTCCATAGTTTAACTAATGAACTAAGAATTGAAGACTCTCTATAGTTCAGGAATTTTATGAGGATGTCTACTCGAGAATTTGCTACACGGTGTTGGACCTAAAATCTAGAAACAGGATACTGTTTTGAGGGAATCTATACCAGCGTGAGCGGTTGATGCTTACCTTACGCTTTCTTGTCACTGGTAAGTCAACAAAAGTTTTTCAACCATTCAATTAGCCTAGATATAAATTTTAAGGTGACTCGTATCATTCTCTGATGTATCTATTCAGAACCCCAGCATGTACAATAAGTATATTCGTACCGGAAGTGTGTGCAGCGATTTTTGACTCCCTCAACGAAACGTTGATGAAGGTAAAGTTATTACTTTAACGTGTATAGAGTGTGTATTCACTGTAATACTCTCATGAAAATGAAAATTCTAACTTATTAATATAATCGAAACACTGACGATAGCTTAACAAACAATGCTTTTTACTGTCATGCGTTGTAGTTTTGGAAATGCAATTAGACAATTGCTCAGGGGTCAATTCCATAGTCTTATCTTCAGCCATCGAACAACACAATACGAAACACACGAGACTTGGCACAACCACTCACCACCCGTACTCGCGCAAAAGTGTCGTGAAATATCTCCCAATGTTTGATCGGGCGACAGTGCGAGTGAGAGAAATTTATAGAGTGGGGCTTCATGTTTAGACCTGCAAGCTTGATTTTCGGACGCCTCCGCGTTCTACTCGCGACACCGCTCGCGAGAGTAATTGCGATACTGCTTGCGCATCTATTTACATTTGCAATTTTGTATCCGATAGAAAACTCGCGCGATTTCTCGCAGATGTACACCTAGCATTATACGTTGCTACGAATGTAACAAAATGACGGGCATGACAAGCGCTATCATACCGGTCCAGCCCTCTACAAATGCAATGAATGCAGCGAGTCATTTGTAAGAGCTGAGACATTGAAATATCATAAAGCTCTTCATGAAGCTTGGCATTCAAATCCCGATGTATATAAGTGTGAAATATGTAATCGATCATACAAGCTACCATCCAAATTAAGGAAACACGTATTGGAAAAGCATGTTAACCCGGACCTATATAAATGCAATGAGTGCGGAAAATCATTTGCAGGGGCTAATGTGTTCAATGATCATATACGACAACCTCTTTGTAGTAATCCAGATTTATTGAAGTGTGATCTATGTGGAAAGACGTTCACAACAACAACATCATACAAGCATCATAAAATTCTTCATAAGGATACCAATGAATATCGTTGTGACATCTGCAACAAATCATTTACTGCATGAGCGTATATTAAAGCGCATAAAAATTTACATGCTGAACCAAACAGAAATCAATGCGAAGTATACGGAAAATCTTTTTTAAGCGCTCGCACATTGGCCGAGCATGAAGCACTTTATTCTAATCCCGTTTTGTTTAATTGCGATTTACGTGGAAAGTCGTTTGTCACAGCAAGAAGATTGAAGGAACATAAAGCTCTTCATTCAAATTCTAATATATATAAGTGTGAGATGTGCAAAAAATCATTTCAAAGTTCATGTAAGTTGAGAACGCATCCAGTTTTTCATAAAAGTCCAGACTAGTATCAATGCAAAGAGTGCGGTAAATCATTTAGAAACCTTGAAATATTGAGTGATCATGTAGCTCTATATTCTAATCCTGAGTTATTTAAGTGTGAATTATGTGGAACGTGTTTAGCATGCGCCAGTACATTAAAAAACCATATAAATTTACATGCAAATAAGACCTTAGGCATTGTTTTGAAACCAGGTCAAAATTGGAAATTAATGAACGCAGAAAAATTTAGAGTAAGCATTTCGATTGAATGGAAATTTCTCGGCAAGTACTTAATTTGAACACCTTCCCAGTTCCGTTTCGGTAGATTGAAGATAACTTTTGTTACCTTGGGACTTAAAAAAATAGGAAAAAAAAATTCATTTTTGGATTTACTAATTTGCCCAGCAATACCATAATAAACCGCTACTATCGATGTTTATAATTTGAAATATAAATTTTTCTTAAATACAAGGTTATCCATTTCGTGATGGGGAAAGTATAACCCTGCCATTTGACATCTGTAAAAGCTAAATGTCATCCAAAGCGTGTTTCTTTTAATTGAAGGTTTGCTATTCAGAAATATGGATCACCACCACCACACAGGCTAATCGAGCACTTTTGCAAGAGAAATTTCAAGAACGCGTAATTTCGAGATTGAATGATGTCAATTGGCCCGTAAGATACTGCGACCTAACACCTTTGGATTTCTTTTTATGGGGCTATGCGAAAGATCGTGTTTACGCGAACAATCCTCAAAATCTTGAGCAATTGAAAACCAATATTCGTGAAGTTATGGGCGAGATATTGCCGGAAATGTGCCGAAAAGTCATTGAAAATTACCTCAAAAGGATTGAGGCCTGTAACAGGATCCGTGGAGAACATTTGAATGATGTTGTGTTTCACGTATAATATTTATATTGAATAAAAAAATTTTGTTTCCATCTAAATATTTTATGTGTTTTCTTTAGCTTTACTTTCGCAAGCGTAAAATGGATAACCCTATATATTTGGATTCAAAAACCGATTGTATAGGTCACGAGGTGACACATTTCATAATTGTTTATCAATGCCTTCCTAAGGATAACATCATCACATGACTAATAATCACGTTATAATATCAAAAAGTGACAGTTTATTATAATCGTGTCGAATGTTTCCACGTGTTTCATTGTCATTAAAACAACATTTTGTTTGTGTCTGCATGATCTTGGGATCTTATACTATGCATCGTTTGCAATTTAATTAATCAAATTTTTATGAATAAAGCCTTGGAATGTACGAGTATTTTTCCTGAACCTCAGAAATTCTGGATTTAAATTTCAGAATACATCCTTCAACACAAAAAAAGAAGATAAATGATCATACAAGTTCGTGCCTCGTAAAAAATTGAATATTAGGAGTAGACCAATTCTGATGTAATTTGAAAGAAATTAATTTTATAAATATAATGAATTGTTAAAATTGTATCTTCGGTCTTTTCCTTTCTCATAGCCTGACCGGTTTTAGGACCCACAACGACGTCAGACTCCTCCACTGAATTGAACTTGCCATCTGGCACGCTCTTCCCTTCTTTTATTTTATTGGGGCTCTTGCCGGGTAGAGTGGCCTTCCGCTCACGTGCCCTTTTTTTATAGTAGAGAGTTATGTGATTTCATCGCATAATTCGATAACTTAAATTGGCCCCGTTTATATTTCTCAATTGATGGAAAAATTCAAGCATATTATGTTTGTATAAGTTTTCCACTTAAATGGGAAATATACGTCCACGTGTACGTTTGGATCTTGATCCGGTTGGGAGCGTGCGAAGGGGCACCGCTTCCACCTGGATGCACCGCTCTTATTTGTGGGCCATAAGTATCGTCAGTAACGACGAACTCTTCTCAAGCCCGTCCGTTTTCGCTCGGCCCAATTTGTTCTTTCAACAAGCAATTTCAACCCTTAGTAGATTACTTCGGTCTCGAGACCAGTCGATCGGCATTTGACATTCTTCGATTCGTGAATGCGAAATTTTTTTGTAGTGAGTCTTGTGCTAGGGGGAAAGAACCCACCCCACGACACCGTAACGCTAGCCTGCAAGCGCATTCACGCGTCCCCAGACAAGGCCAATCTCGGCGGATGTCACCATTCTATTCCGCTGAGGCAGCAGACCATCGCTGCAGTCCTTCACGGAGACTTACATATACCTACTTTCACTACAAAGAAGAAGATATGTGTAAGACAGCTTTCAGTACTCCTTATGGACCTTTTGAATACACCAAAATGCCATTTGGTTTGAAGAATGCTCCTGAATGTTTCCAAAGATTTATGAATACAGGTGTCTGTTTGGACGATATTGTCGTGTATAGTTCGTCTGTTGAAGAACATAACGACAAATTAAGTGCAATACTAGAAAAACTTAAACGGGCAAATTTAAAGCTACAACCTGATAAATGCGAATTTTTGTGGAAAGAAATTGGTTATTTGGGACACATCATAACTGGAGATGGTGTTCGACCTGATCCAATCAAAACAGCTAGCATTGAGAAGATGGCAAAACCGACTGACCAAAAAGCTATTAAATCATTCCTAGGTATCACTGGCTATTACCGAAGATTCATCAAAAATTACGGATTAATAGCAGAGTCTTTAAATTGACTCTTGAGGAAAGATGTACCGTGTTACTGGGGAATCGAGCAAGAAACAAGTTTTCAATCATTGTAGAAAAGACTTACTGAAAAACGAATACTTCAGTATTCCGATTTATCAAAGAAATTTATTATTGTCACTGACGCTTCTAACTATGGAATGGGAGCAGTTTTGAGTCAAGAAGACTCAACAAAACAAAAGAATTTACCTATACAATATGCTAGCCGTACCTTAAATAAGGCCGAAAGGAATTCTAGTACCACCGAAAAGGAGTATTTGGCTATTGTAAAGGCAGTAAATTTCTTGCTAACAGGCCAATTGAAAAGTCCCCGTTGCAGTACACAGATGGCAGTGCTAGTATTAAATCCATATGACTTTTAGTTAGTACCAACCTTCAAACGATACGTGTCAAAATTTGACAGCAGTCCGACCATTAGTTTGTAAGTTATTGCGTTGTAAGTGTAGCTACTTTTATTATTTAAAAAAATATGGAAAAAAAGAATTTCGTGTGCTGATAAAATATTGCTTTTTGAAAGGAAAAAAACAGTTGAAACAAAATCTTAGCTTGATGAAGGTTTTCCGGGGTCTGCACCAGGAAAATCAACCATAATTGATTGGTATGCTAAGTTAAACGTGGTGAAATGAGCACCGGAGACGGCGAACGCAGTGGCCGCCCAAAAGAGGCCGTCACCGACGAAAACATCAAAAAAGTTCACAAAATAATTTTAAATGACCGTAAAGAGAAGTTGATCGAGATAGCAGTCATTGTGAAGATACTAAGAATGAGCTTGTAGAAAGGAATCTAGTCCAGCGCAGCGTCAAACATCAACACTCAAAACTAGCAGACAAAACACTAGAAGCATACTCTTCACATTTAAAATTAGCAAAAAAAGCAGCTGAATGCAATATTCCTATCGAACTTATTTTATTTCAGATACGACGTGCGTGAGAATGCGAAAGTTACAGGAAGCGAGCTATCCACGATAAGAAATTGTACAATCTTCGTTTAGGAAAACCGAAAGCGATAAAACCAATGGTAAAAAACATCCCCAATATGGTAATCAATAGATCAACTGTCAATTTTACAAAAGAAGGAATGGTATTATTTAACCAAGGACTAAAGTTTTCAGTTCATTCTACGAAAACTTTAGCAAATACAATTATAGACTTAGAAACGGGCATTAAAACAATAGATCCTAAGTTAAAAGAGGAGATTCGTTGTAGTGTAGACCAAATAATGAAGAAATGCGACAAATCAAGAATCAAGTCAAACGATGCCAAGATCTTAAGCGAACTGAAGAAAAAAGAGGGATATACGAGTATAACTAAAGCGGATAAAAGTTATCAAATTGTCATAATGGACAAGACAAAATAAGATGATTTAGTGATGGAGAAATTGAATGGAGGTAATTTCTTCCCACTACGTACGAATCCAATAACGAACTCAATTAAACGTGTTGATAAAGCTCTTAAAGAAACGAAAAGTATACTGGACAATATGCCGAATCTAAAAGTGACAAACACTGCCCTTCCTAGGATACGGGTTCAGCCTAAGACCCACAAGGAGGGCAACCAATCCAGAGAAATAATAGCAGATGGCCACTCTCCAACCTAGAAGCTAGCAAAGTGGATAGTAGCGGAAAGCAAGAAATTAGGTGACATCTATCGAAAAAGGTCCGTAAAAAATTCCTTAGATCTTATTGAAAAAATCAAAGACTTAGAGTTAAGTGATTCAGAGTCACTTGTATCATTTGACGTTGTTGCACTTTTTCCGAACACTCCAGTCAAGCAGGCAATATGTGTATATGAGGAATGGATGAAAAAATTCAACGCAACTCCAAATCGGGGGAAAAAAGTGAGACAAACTATTGTACATTTCGAGGTAAGTACTATAAAACCACGAAAGCTGTAGCTATGGGAAACTCACTAGCGCCTATGCTCACCGAAATGTTTATGAATTACATTGAAAACGAGATAGCCAGAAAAGGAATAATGCCGAAAGTCTGGTATCGATACGTTGACGACGTTTTAGCGGTAGTTCGAACGGACCAAATTGAAGAAATACTAAGTGAAATAAATAAGATAAGTTACAACATAAACTTCACGGTGGAAAAGGAAATCGATGGAACTATACCATTTCTGGATATCAATATTAAGCGTGCAGGAAATCGGTTAGCTTTCGCAGTGTACAGGAAGCCAACATCAACACAAAGAACTATAACAAGCGACTCGAATCATACATTCACCCAAAAAATGGCAGCTTATCATAGTATGGTACATAGACTCATTAGTATACCAATGTCAAGTGAAAACTACAAAAAAGAACAGCGCTATATAGAAGAAACGGCGACGAAGAACGGCTTTAGGAAGACAGATATAGAGCAAATAATTAACAAAAAATCAAACGGAAACAACGTGACGAAAAATCAACATTGTTCAAGCAGGAAAAAGCGATCCAAACAGCGATTACCAAGCAAATCAGCATTCCAAGCTCTAATTTATTTGAGGAAATCAGGAAAAAGCAGGCGAAATATACATTCGGGTATTTAGTAATACAGTAAAACCTTGATACTACGACCCTCGATAGCAAGGCATCCTTGGTAACAAGTCCATATTTCTAGTCCCCGTGAAATAATCATAGGATTTAATGTTGTATATACCTCTATAACACGACTATTACGTAAATGAAAACCTTAACAACAAGTCTTTTCTCTAATTCAGATTTCGGCTATAATAACATCTATAATACGTCACTCTGAGCAAACAAACCTCTACAACACGACTCCAACCTCAGTATCACGTTGAACTCCATGACTGAACCTTTATAACACGACTCTTAACTTTTACATCCATAGTTTCGTTCAAAACGAAAAGAATGGAAGTTTTGGGTTCATGATTTAACGTGAAAACTCCTCACCTAGTTCCCTTCCGGCAGCAATCATAAAACACCAGATGCTAATCAGATTCGTGGCTGGTATCAAAACTGTTTGCTATTTTTATTCAGAGTTCGCGTGAAATTTGGCAGTGTGTTACAGTGTTCGGGAAATCACCGAAAATAGAACTTAAGATGTCTGAAAAACGTAAATTTACACAAATGACAGTAGAGTTTAAACGGAAAGTGATTAAAAGTATGGAAGAAAACCCAACAAAAAAGAAAACAGACATTGCTAAGGAATTGAATATTCCATCAACTGACACACAATTTAAAAAAATAAAGATAAGCATGCAGAGGGTGCAGGGGTCGCCAGAACATGTGTAAGGGCAAAAAATGTGAGTTTCCAGACGTGGAAACATGTGTTTTGAGATGGCTCAAGCAATGTCGCGACAAAAATCTTCCTGTCAGTGTTCCTATACTACAGGAAACAGCCAAGGGGTTCGCAAAAACTTTGGGATATGACCAATTCCGTGCTAGTAATGGTTGACTACATAATTTAAAAAAAAGGAATGAAATTGTGTTCAAAAAAGTTTGTGGCGAAAGTGCCAGTGTTGACGATTCTGTGTGCACTGAGTGGAAAAGTCAGATCAAAGCGCAAGTAGTCGAATACAAACCAGAAGATGTGTTAACGCGGATGAGACTGGACTGTTTTATAAATGTTTACCAGACAAAACTTTAACGTTTAGAGGTGATCCCTGCCACGGAGGTAAACATAGCAAAGAACGCATCACCGTTTTACTTTGCACAAATAGTAAGGCAACAGACAAATTGAAACCTCTTGTCATTGGCAAAGCTCAAAAGCCTAGGTGTTTTAAAAACGTTACCAGTTTTCCAACAGATTATAAGGCAACCAGAAAATCGTGGATGGATGGATATGTCTTTGGAAATTGGTTGAAAGAGTGGGATGGTCAACTTAAGAAGGAAAATAGGAAGATTCTGATTTTCATTGATAACTGCACGGCTCACGGTGACATACCAAAACTTACCAATATAAACGTGAAGTTCCTTCCTCCCAACACCACTTCAAAACTACAACCACTCGATCAAGGTATCATCAAAAATTTTAAACTGAATTACAGGAAGGAGGTTGTTCGACTATACCTGAACAATTTAGAAGAAAACACTCCATTGAAAATCAACATACTCGATGTTTTGTGGATGATTACTAAAGCCTGGAACAACTTGACTGGAAAAACAATTGAAAATTGTTTTAAAAAAAGTGGCTTCGATACATCTGATGTAATTGAGCCAAACGCCAGCAGTAGCCAACCCACCGCCGAAGAAATAGTAATTGCTCCGTCAGATTGGGAACAAGTTACTGACTCTCTCAAAGTACAGGGAGTAGAGTTCGAACAGTTTGTAAACTTTGATTATGACATTGCTGTATGCGGAGAGCTCTCGGATGCTGATATAGTTGAATCCGTATCAGCAGACCCAATTCAACAGGACGAGGAAGAAGACGAGAAAAGACGATTGTAACCCAGACGATAGCCTGAACCCAACAATAAAAGACGCGCGAAACGCTGTAAAAGAGTTAAAGTATTTTTTTGAGAAAAAAAGTGTAATGAGTAGCAGTGTCGTAAAGTCAATTAATGAAATTGATAGCGCTTTGGACTACATCCATGTAAACAGCTCTAAGCAAACAAAAATCATAGACTTTTCCACAAATGTTATTTAGTGTTGAACTGCCGGTTAATTAGATGAGTACAGTTTACTTAAAAAAAGTATGTAACAGTATTATTTATGAATTAACTAGTTCATTTGAAGCTTTCTATGTAGTTGATTTATAGAGTTGTTTTTTCAGATTCACTTTCAGTACAGATCAGATTCACTTTCAGTACAGTGTGAACTATTTCAAAAACGAAATAAAATTCTGTTATAAGAAGATGTGGTTTTTATTTTTTAAAGCTTCAAGTAGTTTAATGAATAATTTGGTCATATTGCAGTAATTAAGTTTATTCTAAATTGCTAATTCAAAACCAGGGTTTCAAAAAGTAACTGACCTTGATAACACGACTTATTGTCAACACAACCTTAATAACACGACCCTCGGCTAGGAGTGCACCTTGATAACAGGTCTATTTGGAAGATCCCTGTGAGAGTCTTGTTATTGAGGTTCTATTGTAGTAGTATAACAAAGGTAAAAAACTGGATTGGTAGCGAAAAGGATGTCAAGACAATAGAAGAAGTTAACGGGATTTATAAAATAAAGTGCCCAGTGTGCCATAAAATTTATGTAGGACAGACAAAAAGACTTGTTAATATTAGGTTTAAGGAGCAAAGTAATGAAGCAAATTGTTTTGTAATGAAAAATAAAGGCACAGTCCAAAATTATAATTTTAAATCCTGTGTCGCTGAGCATTTAATTAAAAATAAACATACAATTAAGTAGTAACTAAGTTCAATAAACTAGATGTAATTGAAAGTCTGGAACTAAATTAAATACCCTTAGGATTAAGAATGAACAGTGATACAGGTAATTGTAGTAGTATCCTTTTCAAACATGTCATTAGCCCTAATCCGTAAACCTTTAGCACATAAATAGGTAGATATAGAATAAGTAATTTAGTTGTACTGAAGAAGAAGCTAAGTAAGCTTCGAAATACGTATATACGAATAAAATAAAAAATTTTGTACCGTAAAGGAAACAAAATATTTTCATTCTTAGTATAAAGAACCGTATACAAACATTGAAACAACATTGTTGAAGTATTGTAAAGATATCATCTGAACGTGTACATCATATCATTCACGAATATTTGTACATGAGAAAGCTGTGTGCAAAATGGGTGCCGCGCGAGCTCACAATCGATCAAAAGCAACAACGTGTCAATGATTCTAAGCAGTGTTTAAGCGCAATAAGCCTGAATTTTTGCGTCGATATGTGACAATGGATGAAACATGGCTCCATCATTTCACTCCGGAGTCCAATCGACAGTCAACTGAGTGGACTGCACACGATAAACCGAATCCAAAGCGAGGAAAAACACAACAGTCAGCTGGCAAGGTTATAGCATCAGTATTCTGGGATGCGCAAGTTATAATATTCATTGATTAGCTCCAAAAGGGCCAGACCATCAACAGCGATTATTATATAGCGTTATTGGATTGTTTAAAGGATGAAATCGTTAAAAAAAGCCATATTTGACCGGGGACTTTACAATTGGCCTGTTATAACGGATCACAGACCTCTGTTGTGGTTATTTAAGGTTAAAGATCCAGGAAGTAGGTTGGTACGTAACTTAAACTTGAGGAATATGAATAGTTAGCTGAGTATGTAAAAGGGAAGGACAATGCAGTAGCCAACGAGCTATCGCGAAATGTTAGAATTGTCGAAACTTAAAGTCCTAATGATGACTAATTGACTACGACGAATATGAACGGAGAGTTCAAGAATTGGAAAACAAGGGTGTGTTATCAATCGATTCCAATGCTGAGCCTGCTGAGAATTTTGCAAATGCTGTACCTCTACCTGACCCTGTGACACCCAATGATCCTTCCCCTCAGGTGGAATCGTCTTCGAGTGGAGTTTTGTAAAATTATGACGGAGGTATTTCTCCAATGAGAAAGATCGAAGTTGTGGAAGACACGGAGAGACAGTAGGAAATTCTCCGTGAATATCACAACGGATTAATGGGTGGTCACCTTGGACAAAACGCACTGTTTGCTAAAATTCGAAGCCGTTGTTCGTGAAATAACATTAAAATGGAAGTCGAAACGTTCGTGAATGAATGCCTTGCGTGCCAGAGAGGTAAAGTAAATAGAAAACCCCACAGAAATTGTATGATTATAACTACATCTTGTGAAAAGTCCATGGAGAAGATTTCTCTCGATTTGGTTGGACCCTTTGATGCAACAATAGATGGAAATAGATACGGGTTATCTATTTAAGATGAGGTAACGAGGTACATTCGATGTATCCGATTATTGATAAATCAGCTGAAATCGTTGCTAAAGCCCTTATGTCTAATCGGATCACTTATTTCGGCGCACCTCATTGACTGAGTGTGCAGTCGTTCGACATTGTTTTTCAGTATTTAGGACCTCATATTAAATACAAAGACATCACATTTAGATATGCAATTACACCCGAAGAAAGGGTTTCAATAACGATAAGGTAAGTAAAGTGTATGAAATGATCGCAATGATTTTCACAAATATAAGTTTGGTGGAAAGAGTTTGTTTAATTTTATAGACATAAGACGTTTTCAAATAATGAATGCATTACAGATATCTTCGATCCGGAAATAATATAAAGTTTTTGCATCACAAATATTTGGTTGGAGAATGAACAATATGCTCCACTATTATGGATACCTGCATGACACTTTGGCGTTATTTACAGCCAATATACATACATGCCACAGCCCAATGAAATTGCATGGCAAAAAATAGCAACCTGCTTCTACGTGCGAGCTAATTTTCCAAATTGCTTAGGGACCATTGATGGCAAGCACATTCGATGCCAGAAACCGGATAATGCTGGCTCAGAATATTTAAATTACATAAAACATAATTCTATTGCGCAAATGGCAGTTGACGATGCTAATTATAGCTTCATAAGCATTGATGTCGGGGGCTATAGCAGCTGCGAATTATAACCTTGGAAAAAGAATTCAAAAATAAAGCTGCCAGAAAAAAAGAAACTCCTCAATGATACAAGTGGGAAGGAAGAACCATTTGTTTTTGTTGGCGATGAGGTGTTTGCATTGGCGAACCATGTTCTGCGACCATATCCTCGTAAGAAATTGTAACTTGCCGAAAGGATTTTTAATTATCGTCTCAGTAGAGCGCGACGATACGTTGAATGTACGTTTGGTATTTTGGCAAAAAATGGGGAATTTTTAGAAGACCATTGGACTTAAAAATGGCGACGAATGATTCAATTGTGAAGGTAAGTTGCATTTTGCATAATTTTTTACGGAAACGTGAAGAGGTACAAGTAACCGAGGATGTTAACATTAGCAATTTACCATTGGCCTTCGCTGATATTTCGGTACGACCAACAATTTGTGAAAATCGGAAGCTTTTTACAAATTACTTTGTATCACCAGAAGGGGCAGTGCCGTGGCAATGCAGTAAAATGTAATAATGACTACATCGTCAAAGGTATTTTGTTTTTTCAAAAGTATTGTTTAACAATTTCATAGCATTGCAAAGAATGTTTTCACCAAACTTGTTTTTATATTTAAAAGTGATTTCCAGTAATATGTATTAAGTGAAAAAATATATGGATGACGAAGTTTTAAATGTATTATACATGCTTTTTTATTAAACTTTGTCGTATCAATTTTTCTAATATGGGATTAATAGGATTTAAATCAAAGTTTTTATTTTGTATCACATTTATTTATTAATTTTTTTTTCAAAAACAAAAAAATATATAAGAAAAGAGTCTTACATTTATTGTTTGTTATTTTTCACTAAATAACACATAATCTTCTAAATTGAAGTCACTCAATTCTGAGTCAGATACATAGTTAGGGTTGGAAGTCACAGCATTTGTGAAATCACTAGATCCCCGGAAGTCAGAAATCGTCTCATTACTAATACTCGATGGCTGACACTGACTTCCTTTTTCTCTTTTGAGGATTCTATTGCATGAAATATGTTTATTTTTGCAACAAATAGTTCCTTAAGTGACAATTCTCTTAGCATTGGGATCAAACTTTCACAATAAGCGGTTGCTTTGTCACATCGCCCTTTTATTATCTGCATCAGCTCGTCATCGGTTATTCCTTCTTTTGTTTTTTTGATCCACTTTTGTCTAGGATGATTTGCCTCTTCTTTGCTGGGTAACTCGTCCGTTATATTTGAAGTGGTTGGCCGCGCATTCCATTGTCCCGCTAAAAACGATAGCTGTTCGAAATATATATAAGGACGCCTTCTCTTTGCCGCTTGCCTTAATGTATTTTTTTTCAGCGCAGGTACTTCCCTGAAGTAACAAACTTTCAGGTTTTTATATTTATTTTTGTAACTTTCCTTACATCTTTTTGCGAAGTTTATGGTTTCCCCGAATGAATACTTCATTGGAATCACATTCATAAATTGGACTAAGGCATATTTTTAACTGATATTTATGTGATTCATTGAATGAAACCGAGAATATTTACAGGAAAACTGCGCAAATAGCCAAGATTAAATTTTGTTACTATATTGTCATGCAAGTTTATTTGAGGTGAAAATCATCTCCCTACGCATGAATGGGTTTTACCCAGTTGCTAAAGTAATTTTCTTACAGTGCATTTGTTACCCTGATATGTAGGCATCTTTAATTATGTTACCAGCACCCTTCATTCATGGCGATTATCATTATTTTAGGACAGCGCCTATTATAGTTGTTCGCTTTCATGCTTTGAATTTGTTTGGCTGAAATAGATTTAGTAAGGATATTTGCTTTTCTTTAGTCGCACTTGAAATGCCAGTATATTGCAACTAGCCATGAAGGAAAATGAGACTTGATAGTGTAATATCACTCAATGAAATTTCAGTCTCAATTTCCAAAATTTTTCTACGGCAACGCAAAAAAACATGAAACGATTTAATTTAAAATCTATAGGATTTAATACATAGAGTAAGTGACCTTCTTCATCAGTGTTCAACTATAGTTACATATTAAATACTGATGAGAAAATACTTACTCTCAAAATAATAATTAAATACATTTTCTTATTTTTATTCAAATGACAGGAAAAAATTAAGAAAATTCATACTGCCGAGCGCAAAAAACCGTGAATTTAAATAATTTAAAATATTACAACTAGTTGCAGATACACCAAAGATATGAGTAATATAAATTAAGTAGCGTCGTAGTCTGTAATTCCCTTGAAATCATATCGATTTATTTTCTTCTACAAGCATTATCTTTATATTATTAGCTCATGTTTGTTTTAATGATCTTGCTATTTTATTGCAGCTTCAATGATAAGATTGAAGAAATGCAAAAAATCTTTCAAAAACCATTCCACACGGACAGACAAACAAACGGCATACATTTGGGTTTAATTCAAGCCTTCATAATTCATTTGTGCGCTATGCAAGGTACATCTAAGTTACCAACATCGTATCCGCCCCAATTGCTAGCTGTGCAACACGTGCCAATCAATTAATTAAGTTCACTAATCGACAATTGCAACATAAGCAACATGCGCGTAAATTACTTTTCATTGTATCATTTTACCTTTGCACTAAAATTATATTTTAATTTGTAAAATAAAGTTTTTTAATCGTTACCGAATAAGGATTTTTGTAACTGGCGCCCGAGCAGGGACCCCTTTTAACGCATTGTGTACGCAAGTAAAATAGTTTAAAGTTTTGTAATATACGAGTCCCGCGTTTTGCAACAAGAGTGTTATACGAAATACGGGTTTTCACGCCTACGAATTACATTGCGTCAGTGTTAGAAGTGGATCAAGACAGGCTGTGCCATTAGTAGGCGGCTAGCGAAAACAAAGCAGTGGCCAAAAAGGATTCATTGCAGCCTATTCGTCCAAGGTCTAGCAGATTTATTCTCAACCAAAGACATGCGCACCCTCACGTTAAAAGTCTTCTTGCTGTAAGTACAAAGAGTTAAATCATTGATACAACCAATTTTTTAAAAACAAAGAGAATATTGAAAATTGAAAAAGTTAATTAGTGAGATCTTAAATAATACAAGTGGAAGGTGAATTTTGAGAATACTAGCGTACAGCCATAACTGAAAAATCGAGTTAAACGTACTTGGTGATAACTGCATATAAGCGAAGTGTTACACTCTCAAACCTAATAGTTAGTTACAACATCCCTGCACAAAAAATGGAATCTATGCAGGAAGCTATCCGTCAGTTAACGGGAGCACAGGTGGAGTTGACCAAAGGTTTTAACCTTAGATTGTAAAGACTTGAGGAAGTCAGACCTGATGCCCTAGCGGAATTGCTTACAGACCTTGCAGGGAGGATTAAAAAAATGGAGGAAGTTCAACCCGGGGAAGTGTCTGTTTCAACTACGGAAAGTCCACTCCGAGCTCCACAAACGGAAGAGGAACTGAAGGAGATTGGTGAATTGCCAGACAGTGTTAGACAATTGCATATATTCGATGGTAATCCAACTGAATATATTTCTTGGATCCACAATGTAAAGTCAATATTGAAGCATGATGAAATTGTCCGTGGAAAACCACTATATCGAGCAATCTTGCAGTCGATTAGACAGAAAATTAGAGGGCCCGCTGACTCGGCCCTCATATCATACAATATCTTTGACGATAGCTGGTCATCAATAAAGAGATGTTTATCCCTACATTATGCGGCAAGAGGGATATCCGCACATTGAAGCATCAATTGAGCCTACTATGCCAAGGAAGCAACAGTCTTGATGAATTCTACGCCAATGTAAACCATCAATTCTCGTTAATTGTCAACAAAATTAAAACGGAGGATTATTCAACGGAAACTGTAAGCGTGTTGATTGAAACCTATAGGAACAGGACGCTTGATGTATTTATCAGGGGAGTTAACGGGGATCTATCTGGAATTCTTATGATTCAAAGACCGAAATCGCTACCTGAAGCATACGCTTCCTGCTTGGAAGTTCAAAATCTAAACTTCCGTAACATCAACATAAGAAAAATAAACACAACGAATTCGGTCACCGCACCCATTAACCAGTTTTTCTCACGGATAGAGAAGCAAGTGGCACCCCGATTGCCCCCAAGCCTACGCAGAGGATGCTACCCATCCAACAACGAAACGAAGCTTACCACATCCAGCATGAGTAGCGGCCGCAACGACCACCAAGACCACAGGCTCCAAAACCGACTGTACCAATGGATGTTGATGCGTCAATCCAGACCAGACGAGTCGATTACATGAACCGAAGAGGTGATAAATACCCAGTGAAAAGGTATAATAACTCGGACAGCTACCCTCATAAACAACAAAGGGTAAATGCGCTAGAAACGCAAGTGGAAGATCCAGAAATGCCGGAAGAGCCTTTTCATGAGGAATATCTTGAATCATACGAGAATGATATGGAGGATTCCCAAGCTGGTGACGATGAAGAATTAGAAGTAAATTTTATGACTCAATCCTCTCTAGCATACCATACCTAGAGTATAGGACTAGAGACGGCAAACTCCTAAAATTTTTAATAGACACGTGGGCAAATAAAAATTTCATACGACCCGAATTGGCAAACAAAAAAAAAACCAACAAGAACAACTTTCAAGGTGAAGTCCGCAGCTGGACATATCGAAATAAAAGACAAGGTATCAGGGAAATTTTTCGCATGTATTGGAAATGATACTACAATAAATTTTTTCGTTTTGCCTGGCCTAAAAACATTTGATGGGATTCTCGGCGATGACACGCTCAAGGAACTTGAAGCGGTAATCGATAGGAAAAACAGGTTGCTGAGAATTAAGCCAAGCATCTTTATTCCTCTCAAGGAAAAGTACTCTGTCCAAGTAAATAACATCGAACTCCGAGACGACCACTTGCAGCCCAAAACACGGGAGCAACTAAGGGCCTTAGTGCAAAAATTTAAAAAACTTTTCGGTCCTGTAGACAATAGCCAAATCATACAGACTCATGTGGAGGCAGAAATCAAAACCACCACAGAGGAACCCGTATATGCGAAGACCTATCCCTATCCAGCAAACATGCGTGATGAGGTGGAAAATCAAATAATTAAACTCTTAAACGATGGAATTATAAGACCCTCCAAGAGTCCTTACAACTCTCCCATCTGGATAGTGGAGAAAAAAACACGTTTAGGTATAAAAAAATATTGAATGGTAATAGATTTCAAGAAACTAAATGCTGTTACTGTTCCCGACACTTATCCCATTCCTGACATGTCTTACACAATGGTTAGCCTAGGAAACTCCAAGTTTTTTACCACCATTGACTTAACCTCAGGATTCCATCAAATCAGAATGAAAGAACGAGACATACCAAAGACTGCCTTCTCAATTATGAACGGAAAACATGAATACATACGGCTCCCTTTCGGACTACGCAATGCTCCTTCAATATTTCAAAGAATGATTGACGATGTCCTGAGGCCATACATTGGTAAGATATGTTATGTCTACATTGATGACATAATAGTATTTGGAGGTAATACGGTTGTTGAACATCTCGCAAATATTGAGAAGGTATTCAACAAACTGGAAAGGGCCAATCTGCGTGTCAACCTCGACAAAACGGAGGCCCTGAAAAGTGAGACGGAGTTTTTGGGCTACATAATTACAAGCGAAGGTATTAAACCAGACCAACGTAAAATCGCTGCAATTAAAAATATGAGGCCACCCAGTAATCTAAAGGACCTAAAGAGCTTCATAGGATTAGCGTCGTATTATCGTCGCTGGCCGGTCTAAAAAGATCCCAATAACCATGGGAAATGAAGAGCTTAAGGCATTTAACAACCTCAAGGAAGTTTTGGCCTCTCCCGAGGTACTCGCTTTCCCAGATTTCAAGAAGGACTTCATTCTAACAACGGATGCCTCGGACGTAGCGCTTGGTGCAGTACTTTCCCAGGGAGAAGTTGGAAAAGACAGGCCCATCACGTACATATCCCGATCCCTAAACAAAACCGAGGAAGGATATGCAACCAACGAGAAAGAAATGCTCGCCATAGTGTGGGCCTTGGATAATCTTAGAAACTACTTATATGGAGCGAGAAAGATCAAAATACTCACCGATCACCAACCCCTCACATTCAGTTTGAGCAATAGAAATAACAACGCCAAATTAAAAAGGTGGAAGTCCAGAATCGAAGAATATAACTACGAGCTTGTATACAAACCAGGGAGTACCAACTACGTGGCTGATGCATTATCGAGACTCAAATCCGAAGCAAATGTCCTCACACAAGGCTCAACTGTAACCATGCATAGTGCAGAGGAGGATGGGACAGACCTAATTCGCTTCTGCGAGGCACCGATAAACGTGTTCAAGAACCAACTCATCTTCAGCAGCGGAAAGGACGTATATGCATACGAAGAGCCCCACAAGGGATACCACAGACATTACATCAAGCTCAAGGCAGTGGCGTAGAAGTGGGGGGGGGGGGGGGTTTGGGGACAAAACCCCCCGAAATATTCGTCAAAGAGAAAATCCTCTCAAATCATTAGTCATTAGGTCATTAGCAGCGCTTGACTGCGCTCAACTGCGCTTGTTTGGACTTCCAAACACGAGAAAAAGGTCTATGTCATTGGAGTGGAGAAAAGAGCGGAAATACACTTTACGCTTTTCTCAACTCTGTACCCTTCAGTATATTAATAGATTTCCAATTTCCAATCTTTATTTTCGTGCTCAGTCATTTGTCATTTTACAGTGTGCGGTATTTGTAGACTGTAATGCTGCATTCACATGCATGCCGTGCAGCTCGACAAGCAGAACGCCACGAGCCGGCGGGCGGGCCTTGACCAGTCAGACATATTTATCATCTCCCAATGGGCAAAATAGTAAGCGCTTCCATAGGAAGCGTACACGAAGCGCTTTGTTGTCCCTTCATTTGTAAGCGGATTCGAAGCCCACAAGCAACCAACTGCTTCAAAAGTGCTTGTAAAGAAGCGACAATGAAGCGCTTTGATGTTGCTATTTTGGAGCGCTTGCAAGTAATCCAAACGTAAGCGCTTACTTCTACGGACATCTAATGCTAAGATGATGATGAACGATCATATGTAGAAGCGCTTCGTTGCCCGTTGGGCTGGTTACTGATGCGATCGAGTGAATGTAAGCATGCACACGGGCGCAAGCAAATTCATCCTTTGAAATGTGCCAAAAAACCGACAATCGATAAAGAAAAACTGATCGTAAAAGCCACAGCACCTACAGATTCGTGCAGTCATCCTCAGTCCCTAAAACGAAAATTTTATTTATACATACCGCGTTTCTATTTCACAAGTTTAACTGTGTACGCTGACTAAGTGAAGTTCTACAGAAACTACAGCAACGCTAAGTTCGTAAGTAATACAAAATTTGTCAAATAAACATTTATTTTGCAGACTATTTAAGAATCCAGCTTTGAAACTCATCACTTGTTTTCTTTATTAATGACTTAAAACTCGTGTGATTATATGTACTCTTGGTAACATATGAATGTATTACACTCATCGGTATCTACTTTTCGTATAATTGAATTTGAGTACGGTTGAAAAAAAACTGTAAATACAAATATGTAGTTAAACACAAACCTTGTCACCCTGGGTTTGCTGAACCTTAAAAAATAACACAGGAACTGTAAAAATGTCAAAAGGGCAACTGGCAAGAAAAGTATAGGAAAAAAACAAAACAATATAAAAAACACGAAATCAGAAAAAAAGAAATCAGAAATATGGACGTTACCAAACATATAGATTGGAAACAAGAAAAGAGTTTCACAGTCGTATAGTTTCAAGAAAAAGAAATGGGAAATTGTGTAGGGACCGATAAGATAAAAAAAGTGTCTGAAAATCAAGTTTAATATCGCTTTTTCATTACATCTCCTCAGCTACGAAAAAATTCCTATAGAAAAAAATAATCATAAGACTTTATAAAATTATCGTAAAAAATCGAGTAGGTTATTCTCGTGACAAAAATAATATGTGGAAGAAATAATAGAATCTTTATGAAGAAGTCTCTAATTTCTATTGTATTTATTGGTCAATATAATTATACTATATTAAATATTTATGCACCTATATTGTTGACAATGATTTCTATCTTTTCGAATTCCAACATATTCTCTCTTCTTCCATTTTACTGGTCGTTCGCCCTTTTGGCGTTTCTTGGGAGAAAATATATGAACTAGCTTTTTGTAAGCGATATTTTACACTGCATTTTTGAAATGTTACAATTGTGTTTAGAAATTTTTCTGTTACAAAGCTTCTTTAGTCAATAAGTATTATATTTAAGATGGACCACAAAAATTGCAATTCAAGAATGAAATTTTCAAAGCAACTTGTTTCAAAATGTAATACTTAGTGAGATCCTTTGTCAAAATGGATAAGTGGCTAATCAAGCGACCGAAAACTAGCAATGTTCAAGAACATCAAGAAACGCACGAGGAAGAAAGCGCCAGCAATGAATAAAAAAGAAAAAGGATTGTTACAAGGGAAAATGTTGAAGATAGTGGTAAAAAAGAGTTCTTATTACTTAATGATGAAAATTATTCTCATTTTTCAGCAAGAAAAGTTTGCTGAATAAAAAAAACTAAAAAATTTTTTGAACAAAGTACAATTGTTAAACGTAAAAACCACGTCTATTAACCCATATTCGTTGTATGGTCTCACTACAGAATCGGATCGAGGATCAAGGATCGACGATAACAACGTAGATCTGGACTTGGGTGACGTTAGTATCCACTTCAAGAGAAAACTGACGGATGAAGAAAAGTACCGCATTTTGAAAAATCGCTGGATACCGGAAGATCTTCACGCGTTTCCAGCCAGTGGTCCCAGAAAATTGAAGTTTCAGGCTAAGTGGCTGCAAGAGTTTGCCTAGCTGGTCTACTCAAAGGAGCTTGATGGGGCGTTTTGTCAATTTTGCATGTTTTTCGCCTCGAAAGAAGTTGGAAAAGGAAGACATGCTGCAGTTCGAAATCTAGTGACACAACCATTCCAACGGTGGAAAGATGCTAAGGAACAATTTCGACTTGTAATGATTTTGCACTTTCAGATCGAACGCGGAACCGACCTCTCATCGGTTCTAGACGTTAAGTCGGAGTAGTGCCAACGGATGGTACCAACAGGTCAACCAATCCGTGCACCGTAACCCATTCACGCGGTGACTGCTTGTCGGCCAGCTAGTTCGGAGAGGATTTCGGTCGCGGGTCTCCGAATGGATTACGCTCAATTACAATATTTCAGTCACCTGAACTTGCCCGTTTTCTAAACGCGTCAACAATTACTCATCCAGAACGAGAAACCTACATTACGTTAATTCTGGATGTGATCTATCCACAGATCTCAAATCAAAAACGCTACAAAATCCCATAGGCGCGTTACCGAATCACCGACGCGGTACCGAAAAATATGCTACTCGAACTTAAACCAAAGGAAACTACTCTAAGGAAATGACGAAACAATCAAAGGTACCGCGTACCGCGCGCGACGCGAAACCGACTTCAGCGGATTTGCCGAAACCCTAACCTCGCGACGGCATACCTACCCTGCACTTCCCTTTCACGCTGAAAAAGAACGAGCCACTGAAAAGGAAAGTCGTTAGTTATCTAGCAATTCATGTTATTTTTATTTAGTTCCTAAAAATCGATATAATTTTTCTATTAATATTTCTATTTTTATCTATCCTTATCCTGTAAGCTACTTTAATTAAATATCCTATTTTGTCGTAATCTGTATGAGAATTTTATACAATTAATCATTCGTGTTTAATATTAGGTTTAATGATTATTGAAAAATACGGTTAATAGCCATTTTACTAATCCTTGTTCAAATTTGTTGAAATTGATTTTCTCCTTAATAATTCAAAGGTTAAAAGCGTATGGAACTAATGTAACATAACTAAGCTAAAGTAAAGTAAACTAAGATAATGCAAATTATCGTGTTGTGGTTGGTTGGTTGTCATGTGTTCATATTATTAGTAAATGATTTTTGCTTCATCTAAATACAAAATTAGGCTCAGTCGTTTGTTACTCGAACAAATCCGCCTTGTTGTGTATTTAAATTAAGTGCTCTCTCTGTCGGTGTGCTGTCTACTTTTCGTTCCAGCTTGCCGTTTACGCGTTCTCTTGACAGTTGTTCAGGTTGTTAATTCTGTTGTGTTAATGTAATAATCGATACATAAACTAAAGTTAAATCTTTACATGCTTCTAAATCCTGCAATACATTTAAATTGTTGTTATTAACTTAAGTCTGAAATTCTACCGTTTTGTTTGTTTTTATCTAGTGTAATTAAATTTAAGTTGCATATATTGCATCGTTATCCTTTATAATTAAATTAGCTAAATAGATTTTTCGTTTCAGTTTGATAAAATTTCATTCTCTTATTTATCGTGTTTTCTTAAATGGGTTAGTTGTAGGGTTTCTAGATTATTTGTGTATTATTATTACTAAGTGTTTGTTTTGCTCTAGGTGTTTATTTTAAATGGGTTTATATTTGTTGTAATTAAACGATTACGTCAGGCAATTTTGAACTTATTCCATAAAAATATTTCTTAATATTTTTGGGCCGAATGACTAGGAGAACTTCTAATTTTCTTTAATTCTTACTTTTTTTCAGATTCAATAAAAACAAACACCAGCCCACAACACTCAACTTTCAATAAACATTTAGAACTCTATTAACTTGTTGTTAAAATATTTTTCTACAACTAACATTTCTGCATACTATTTAGGTATATGATGATGTTTCTACTAAGCATTCTGAATCGATGCAAACGGAATGCTTATTCGCATAAAATTTACTATACAATTAACAAAATTTGAGTTTATATCAAAATGATACCGGCTGTAGTGCCATAACATGAAATTTCGCTTATATATATGACGAAATAATTAATTTAATTAATTTTTGATAGTTACAAAATTTGTTCAGCTTTATGTCATTAAGTTGTAAATATTCAAATGTACAAGCAAATCTTTTCTTTAAGCCAATCACCTTGATATCACGTTTAAATCTCGAATGTAAATATTGTGCAGTTTTATCTAACTATTTTTTTTAAATGGAAACCAGCTGACTCTGAGATAAATCCTGATTTCATGTTATGACATCCAGAGTTTAAAAGTAGGTAACGAGTGATATTAGAAACTGTAACCTGAATTGTCCTCCTTTCCAGATATGACACTCTCCTGAGCCGCATTTTTGATAACGTGAGAAGCATACCCGCGAATAACGTTGATAACTTTTAAGAGCATATGTTTATACCGTACAATGTACGTTGCTGAATCTTTACAAGTATCGTTTTTTTGTATAAATAAAAGACTTGCGTCGATAGATGCTAGGTATTCATCAATTTTACCGAAGACTGCAATCTGTACTGCGGATTGCAAGCGATATGCCAATTGATCAATCTGAACAAAGTAGCAAGCATTACTTCGAATTTCCGCATTAAGAAGTGTCAAATCATTTTGATTTTGAATTATTCTCCTACTGGATTCATTAAGAGAAATTGTTTTATCGAAGGTATATTCCCACTTAGTCCGCAGTTCACGCAACGTTAAATTTGATGAAGTGATCAGCCGCTGCATAGCTTCGCAATAATAGCAGCAAAGCTCTAGTGGATCACAATACCGAGTCAGTTCATTGTCACAATTGTCAACACTTTTCAAAAAGACATCAGACCATTCAAGAAAATTGTTTACATTATCATACGAACGCAACAATTTTCGTTCAGGATTCCTTCTCATAGCTCGCGATGGTCTTCTGATGCCTTTCCGCTCACCTAGACAAAATATTCTAATAATTTCTAAGTCTTTCTTAACTAAACTAACCTCTTTCATGATTGGAGCCTGTTGATCTTCTTGCTGAGTTTGACAGAGTTCCCTTTTGTTTTCTTGAGTACGTTTCGCTCCGACCAAATCCTACACACAAACGATCGTCACGAAGGTACGTTAAGAGGTAGAAAAGCACTTGAAAGGATCTAGGCAGCCCGAACTACGATCACGCACCATCGATCACCACAAAACGTTATTTTCTTTTTCTTCGCCGCCATGTGGCTGTCAAAAATCCCGGTTGTCACCTCGGACAAAACATCTGTGTGTGGAACGGCACGCCATATGGCGGCAATGTGCCTCGCCAGTTGTCGCCAGTGGCATAGTTTTCTCGATGGCCACGGTGGAGGGGCATTTCCAGATAGCTATGTCTCGAAATGTGCCGGGGTTTGGGATTAATTCTATATTTCGAATATTTATATCCACGGATCTAAATATTTGGACAGAAAAAAAAATATTTTCTGCACAACGATATCCGCACGACAGATGAAGTCCGCTGGCACTTCGAGGACATATCCATCTGGCCGGTTGCAAGGGTTCGGGATCGGAATCACTTCGATTCCCGGGCGTAGGCGTCACATTACAGACTCCATCAGGATTTGGAATATCATAGAAATTCACTTGTCGCGGCGCAGAATTTCATTGACATCAAAGAAAAAAGAGCAGTTGATATCGGTTTGCAGTTGAATACTGTAAGAAAAAACGAAATTGAATGAAATCGCGAAATTCTAAAGTCGATTGTGGACACGATAATTTTTATTGGCAGACAAGAAATCGCTGTGAGAGGACACCATGATGCTGGTCCAATTACATTGCAAACTCCACTTCATAATGATGGAAATTTCAGGTCTCTGTTACGATTTCGTACGAATACTGGCGACGAAGTTTTAATGCGACATTTAGTTAGAAACGAAACATTGAAGAATCGCGTAACGAGTTACACAAGTACACAAATTCAGTATGAATTCATTGATATTTGCGGAAACTTAATTACTGAAAAACTTGTATCGAAAATTAACAAAAGTGAATGCTGTACGATTCTCGCAGATGGGACAACCGAAATCAGCGGTATAGAACAATATTCATTATGCTTTCGCTACACTGAAAAAAACTGATGGGACAGTTATTTTGAGAGAAGATTTTATAAAACTCATTCCCATCAAAGACGCAAGCGGAAGAGGACTTGCATTGTATTTGTTGGAAGTTTGCAAAGAATTGAAGATCAATTTGAAATTTTTAGTTTCTCAAGGCTACGACGGGGCAGCTGTGATGAGTGGAGAATGGAATGGTTGTGCCACAGCTATCATGGAAAAGCATCCTTCTGCACTGTATGTTCATTGCGCAAATCATTCAATGAATTTGGCTGTTGGTGAAGCTTGTTCAGTCCCTTTAATCAGAAACTACCTTGCATTGATCAAACAAATAATATCATTCTTTAGGCCTTCTGCTAAACGTGAAGCTATCTTGATGGATTCCATTGAAACTCTAGATTGTCCAACAAAACGACAACGCCTTAAGAATATTTGTGAAACAAGATGGACTGAAAGACTCGATGCAGTTATATGTTTCAAAGAAATGTCTGTCCCAATTTTTTACAGCTTGGAAAAAATTCAAGAATGTGGGAAAGGTGAAAGTGCCAAAAATGCCTTCACCTACTATCAGAGCATCAAAAGTGGCACATTTATTGTTTCCATGGTAGTTATCACTGAAATTTTTTCCTTGGCTCACCCACTAACAATTTACCTTCAAGGTAAAAACGTTGATCTTGCTGCTGCTGTTTCGTCAGCTGACAATCTCATTGAGTTGATGAAAAATATACGAGAGAATGCGGAATCAGAGTTCGCAAAAATGTTCGCTGCCGCTGAAAAAATCGCAAATGTTTTTGGAGTAAATTTCGTAGCGCCTAGAATCGTGCAACGCCAAAAAAACAGAGAAAATCACTAAACAAATTCGCCAGAAGAATACTTCCGCAAGTCTGTGTTTGTGCCGTTTATGAATCATTTCATAAGTTCATTGAATGATATATTTGTGAAACACAAACGAACCTTGTCCATGATCCAAAACGTGATTCCCAGCAAGTTAATTCAACTTTGCTCCAAGCAAAACAAGAAAGACAATGAAAAATCGAACCAAAGTGTTCCCGAAATTGTTTCTGAAACTGTCGAGGCAATAATGGACCAATGGCCAAGAGCAGCGTCGTCACTTCGAACAATAATTGAAAAAGAAATACTATTATGGAGGCAACGTTGGATCAAGGCGAAAGAATATCCGTGCACATTCATCGATGCTGTAAATTCCTGCAATGAAGAACTTTTCCCAAACGTGTTCAAGTTCTTGAAAATCGGAGCCACATTAGCTGTTACCATTGCCAGCAACGAAAGAAGTATTCATCGTGATACTAACATTACTGCAGAAGAAGTTATTGACAAGTTCGTTCAAAAGTGGAGGATGCTTGATTTGTAGTTTTTTCGTTTCTACATTATTCAAAAGTTAAAATGTGTTAATAAAAAAACCTGCATTTGTATCAAACTTCAGTAATCATCACCTTGACTCCACAGTTAAATAAATCAGAATTCATTTTCAAAAATGTTATTGCATTTCGTTTTCATTTAAAACAATCGCTCCTATCATAAACCTTTCTACCTTCATAATAAATAAATAAACCCACTTTTATTCAATATTGACACCTATTTATTATCAAATTATGAACAGCTTTCCAATTACCTGATTACATTAACATAAGGAGTAACAGTATGAAAATTTTACTATTCATTAATAAAATCATGTTAGTAACGCCCTCCCCGAAACCAAGAAACTATTCTCGAAAGCAACTGGAACTTCGATATTTATTCCAAAAAAGGAATCGTCAACACTAACCTTTTGGACAAAGAAGAGATAAACCAGCTTATTGTGCAGATTGAAACACTTCCCTACGACAATGAAATTGAGGCTGTAGAATACGCTGAACCAATAATGCTAGCAAAAGGATCAACTCTGCTATACATAATCTCACTTCCGAAGATAAGCAAGAAGGAATTCAACCATATCCTAGTTAGACCAACAACAAAAAACAACAAACGGATGCATGTAGCATATCAGGAATTGCTAATCAGCGAGGCTGAAGTTTTCGCCATAACAACCAAATGCAACAACATAAAAAACATCACAATCTGCAAGGAAACTCAGACGTTAAAGTTACCAACTGATGACTGTGTCACTCGCCTTACGAAAGGAGAAACCGCTGAATGCACATACCAGTACAACCGGAAGGAAACGATCGAATTGGTCAATGATAAAACAATCTTCCTCAACAACTTCAACGGTGAAATTTTTGGAAACAACGCAACTAAGCTGCTAAAGGGGAGTTTCATTATCCAACTCTATAACGAAACGATTCGAATCAAGGAAAAGGAATTTACAAGCAGAGAGACGCAGGTGTTCCAGATAGTACCTTCGCTATTTCAACCGAGACCAGATGAAAAGGACGTAAAACTGGACCTAGAGCTGCTTCATACCCTCCATCTCAACAACACGGAAAGGCTACAGCGATTACAAACCAAGCATGAGATATCTTTAATAACAAATATTAGTCTCATTTCCGCACTCATCCTTACGTATGGTATATTTTTAGCATACAAAATTAGGGGGCGCAAAACAAAATTGGAAATCATCCAACCGATTGGACCACGGTTACAGGTTCCAGCATCCAGGACATCAAGGCCATCAAGCTGAACTTCTAATCTGTGGGACGCAGATACTTCAGAGGGGAAGAGTTACCAACATCGTATCCGCTCCAATTGCTAGCTGTGCAACACGTGCCAATCAATTAATTAAGTTCACTAATCGACAATTGCTTATTACTTTTCATTGTATCATTTTACCTTTGCACTTTTTTAAATATATTTGCTGTTTAAACATTTTCAATTTGTGGTCTTATTAAAATGCCCTTGTCTGGGGATGCGTGAATGCGCTGGCAGGCTAGAATTGCGGTGTCGTGGGGTGGGTTCATTCCCCCAGCACAAGGACCCACTACAAAAGAATTTCGCATTCACGAATTGTTGGGTCTCAAAGAACAGGCGACCGAAGTTGAAAAATTGTAGGCAACTATCAAAAGGGAAAATGACTTGTTCAGAAGACAAGTTGAACAAGTGAAAGCAGACGGACTTAGGGTAATCTCGTCGTTACCCGACGATTCTCATGGCCCACAAATGAGAGTGGGACAACCGGATGGTGATGGTGCCCCCTCGCACCCGCCCAACCGGATCAAGATCTATTACCGTTGCAGTGGCCATATATTTCTCTTCTGAGTGGAAAACTCATACAACATAACTCGTATGAGCCTTCCCATCAGAGGAGAAATACACCGGTGACCAATTTATGTCATAGAGTTATATGAGCGAATCACATTACCCTATGCCATAAAAAGGCACCTTCCTCGAGGCCACTCAACCCGCAAGAGTTCCTGAAACAAAAGAGGATTAAAATGTGCCCGATGTGGGGAAAGCCTTCCACTGTACCGGGTCCTATACCCGCTCAGATCCGACGGAATGGAAAAACCGGTTTTACCAATTAGCGATTCATTTCATTATACTTAGATTTGATTCTAAAAAACATTGACAATTACGATTAAGCAAATGGATAAGTCTTTAAGCGGTTCATACAATGGGTTTATAGTCTTCAATCGGATTTGACATAGTATTTTTAATTATTTAACAGAGAAAGGCTGCTGTTTTATTTCAATTTCAAGTGGTACCGTGTTAACTTTTCTCTGTTTCCCCCTTTTTTTTTTAAACTCCTTGATAATTACTTATGGAATTGCTTGCAGCTACATAACAATGAGTTGCATATTTTTAATAATAATTTTTCTGGAAAATTATAAGAGAAGAAAAATGTTAGAAGAAGGTGGTTTCGACGTGTGTACTAATTCTCCTCAGGCCATCACTCTTAGATACACACCGGTGATGGCGACCACCAAGCTCAAAGTTGAGGGAGTTAATTTTTAATTTTTCTACTTATGCGAACTCAATATGTTTTTTGTATCTGCAAGTTAAGCTTAGCTAATACAAGTACTTACAAGAGAAAGTTACCTTGAACATAACTTGCAGATACAAAAAACATATTGAGTTCGCATAAGTAGAAAAATTAAAAATTAACTCCCTCAACTCTGAGCATGGTGGTCGCCATCACCGGTGTGTATCTAAGAGTGATGGCCTGAGGAGAATTAGTGCACACGTCGAAACCACCTTCTTCAGAAATTTTTCTTCTCTAATAATT
This sequence comes from Odontomyia ornata, assembly GCA_963969285.1. NCBI lineage: Eukaryota > Metazoa > Arthropoda > Insecta > Diptera > Stratiomyidae > Odontomyia > Odontomyia ornata. The sequence goes on from OZ017738.1 coordinate 321,876,772, forward strand.
TTCCAGAAAAATTATTATTAAAAATATGCAACTCATTTTATGTAGCTGCAAGCAATTCCATAAGTAATTTGAAAAAGCTATCGGAGCCATCCGAAAGAGAGTTGATGTGAAAAGGGTGAAATGATCCAATTAAAGTTTAGCTAATCCTTAATAATGTTATGGTATACCCATTGGATCTATGAAACTGGGTATATCTTATTCCAATTATAATTATTTAATTAAACAAATATAAAAATTTAATAAAGCCAATGTAAAAAGGAAATTAAAAGGTACTTACACAGCCTTTCCGTCGACGAGCGCTCGTTGACGAAGTGGGGTGAGTAAGTCCTGGAAAATTTTCTTTGTTTTTGTATAAATTAATTATGGATTTCAAGTAAAATAACGTATCTTCATGGGGATAAACTACAGTCAAATCAAACTTTAACATCCGTGAAATTAGTAATTCAGCTTGCACAACAGCCTCTCTTAGGGCCCAATATTCATCTCCTAATTCAAGAGGATTTTTTTTTTTTTTAATTACCTCCATTCCCTACCACTCTCTCCATCACTCTTTCTTCGTCGCACAACGCTCGTGCGATCTGCATTCACATTACGTCGCTTGGTCCTTTGTGCCACCCAGACAATGTTTAACACATCGGTATAAGGGGGCACACAATATAATGTGAACTAGTCCTTTTCATGAATATCTAGTCCAAAAAATCATGATCAGCTCTCAGAGATAAAAAAAAATTCAATATCATACGACGCATTCAAAAAAACTCTGGGTAACTGTCACTTCAGTATCTCGCCGATAGGGTCAAAAAGAATGCCCTAAGATACTGGGCTCATAAAAGCAAAATTACAGGTCCACGCTTCAATCAGTACTCATTAAATGCTCCCTTAGTCTTTTCTTAAATACCAAAAGTGAGTTTGCTTCCTTAACAATTTCTGGTAGATTGTTATATATACGCAGAGCATCATTCGTTGCATCGTTCTTTAGTCGATCCGTTCTGGCAAAAGGTATTACGAATTGATTTGCATTCCTCGCATTATATGGGTTGATCTGTGATACCTTAATTAATGGCGCTCGTTCCGATCCATTAGTTTTAAATTTCTGTAGATAAACTTCGCTTTCTCCATAATAATAATTTGACTAAAGGTTAATGATTTTGCCAATTGGTAAGCCAAACTAGTTCGAGTAAGCATTAGCAGCTTCAGAATGTTTTTATACGCTTTGGTCAGCAGCCTGGATATACTGTTTAAATGTTGCTTCGCTGACTGACTCCAAATAAGTACTCCATAATGCAATTTCGCCAGGATTTGATCCACGATTCAATGTATTATGTGCAACATTAATTACATCACGAATTTTCAAGGGATCATCTTTGATTTCTCCAGCCAAATATAAAGATGCAGATGCTATTAGAAATTCATCGTAACCAGACGTTGTATCAACTTCCTTCTTAAATCTTTGAACTTCTTTTTCCCGTAGTCTGTATGGATTACTTTTAATTCTTTGATGTGTCACGTTGTTGCGCGGACATCATGTCAACACTATTCATAATGCATTGCAGTTTGCTTCAATAGAATACACTGAATTATATTGTCCTTTTCGCTAGTATATAGCAACGTAAAAAAACGTTACAAATAATATTCACCCCGATTTCGTGATTTTAATACACAACTGTATCTCCAAAGTATGAAACCCCCCGTTTTGCCCGCTCATCTGGCGACCTTCTTGTAGTAGAACAATTTAGTTTGTAAATTTTTAATCGAATTCTTCCTAACATGTTCGTATTATTGTTTTTAACTCTGCGGAGCACAGCTCGATTTGGTATACGTGTATAATTTATAACTGTTTAAAAATGCATATATTGTATAGTTTTCAGTATTAACGCACACATCAAATGGAATGCACACGTAATCACAATTTAAATATCGATCATAAAGCCGAGGCAATCTACGTAGCCAACATTATTCTTGTATACACCATTTCACAATTCATGTTTATTGTCCACTAAAATTTTGCATTACTCGAAATCATATGTTTGCAAAGAAAATATGTTTTTGAATACTTTGCAGTTTTTTCTCTTTTTCGCACTATATAGTCGATTCAATGAAAAGTGTAATGAATGCGTTATTACCGGATGTATATTTGCAGCCTCGTGATTTGCATGAAAAATGACGTTCTATCTATCGGCACGGACAAATGCTATTTCCTCCATCCCGGGCCGGTTCTGTTATTGAAAATCTGCTATCCCACGTACCAAATCATTCAAAAGTCAAACACCTACTCCAGTGTCCAAGCAGATCTCCCCACTTGTGGCGATCAGCAACAGAACTCGTTCTTTTTTCGTTTTCTATCATTGCCAATTTGAAGGAAATATTAAATTTGAATTTAAAAAAGCTTTGGTGAATTGCACCTTCCTGCATCCGATTATAAAAGTTTATTCACTTGTTGTTAGTGCACCTGATGCCATCGTTCACGCAATCAATTGCTTCTTTATCGACAATTTAATCGCTAACCGCGAATCGATTTCGACCTTGCGCTATTTATTCACGATAGAATGGCAATGATTACCGGTTAATGCGAAGAATAGCCGCACAAATTGTTCAGTGTATTGTAATGTTGTTTAGTCTTTTCTGTTCTGGGCTGATGTACTCTTAAAACAAAAATTTTGTAGTAAATACGAACAAGTTGTATTTACTCTATGCATTTCCCGAGAAATCGGCTTTTATTTAATTTGGGATTTGTTTTTATTCTTCTTCTCGTCTAATACTATTTCTGATTCGAATCTAAAATATCGGTCGACTATCAACCGTACACCATTTCTATCTGTGAACCATCGAATTTTCACAGATCCGTTTTCTGCATTATTCGCCTTTACATAAATCTGCATAATTGTTTTGTTAATCTTTTTTTCTGTTTATTTTTCTTTTTCCAAATGTCACCACACATCACAATCCACCTCCGGTATTCAAATTAATAACGCGCGAAACGCAAACAAAACAGGAATCTGGTTGAGATATACGACTGACCCAGAGAAAAAGAAATTTTTCGCACACCACTTCACATTAGCGAACACACAGCACGACCCGTCTTCTCCCCACGGAGGTTTCTTTTCGACTCCCCTTTGTATCTGTTGATGTTTCAGCTCTTGGTGAATCATTCGTCATGGTGCTATTCCTGCTGCTTGCATTCATTTCGACGATCGTTGAAATTTGTGTCTGAGGCTCAATGGGATGGATTGGGATCAGGTTATTTTCCAGTTCAATATCAGTTGGTATTTGAACTGGTTTAACATTGCCAATAGAACGTATTACGGATGTATTGATGGAAATCTTTTGATTGTCAACAATTTTCTCCTCGATAATAGGCGCTGCTATTGCATTCGATTCCTGTATTTCATTGCGAGTCGATTTAGAATTGACTTTATTTGCAAGAATTACAGTTTTCACGTTTTTCATGATTTCTGATACATCTTCGTTTGGATGCATGTTTCAAATATGGCGCACTAAATTATCTTTACGACCGCATTTAACATCACAGCTAGGACACTTGTAGTACTTGGAACCATGAGTCTTCATATGCCTTTCAAGTGTTTTGCGATCTACAAAAATGTTTTACATAATTTACATTGAAAGCTTTTTACTTTATTATGTCGGTTCATATGTTCCATGTAGGAATTCTTCCTTAAAAATTCTCTTCCGCATTTATCGCATCGGAAATGCTTTCCCAAACCTGTGTTTTTTTTTATGTTGCGTTAAATTGGATTTAAATGGAAACTTCTTCCCCCAAAATTTACAAACAAATGGGAAAATATTTCGATGCTTGTTGATATGTGCTGTAAGTGTTTTAGTTTCGCGAAAACCTAATCCACATTCTTTGCACTTATAGTTATATGTGCCATCGTGTGTCCTTTTATGACGAAGTAAATTCATGCTATGCTTGAAAGTTTTAGAGCAGATATTGCACGGATATTTAATTGCTTCGTGATGACCTTTCACGTGATAGTTGAGATGGAATGACGATAAGAAATCCTTGCTACATACTTTACATTTGTACCGCTTACTATCGCCATTTGCGCAATGTGCATGATAGTATTGTTGACTTCGACTAGAGGATTTCTTTTCGCCCACATTGCTTCTAATTTAGCAAGTTTCCGACCAAAATAAAGATACAGTCAAATCATAAACTGGATTTTTGCCGTTTATCATGGTCGGTTTTTGGTTCAACTATTATTTACTCATGAAGCTACTGTTTTGCTAGTGCTGATAGTTAATTTACAATTGAATCCAACGGTTTGTTGGAAAGGTTGAAAAAATTTAAATTTCACAAAGGGCATCAACCTTACTTGATAATGGTACATCATATTTTGCTATAAATTAGGGCAGATATTTGGTTGAAGAAGGGAACCGTTTTATATTATTCGATTTTTTACCTCAACGCAAAAGTGTTTGCGATGTTTGATTTTTGATAATTTAAAAAGATAAGTGTGAAATTTTGTTCAAAACAGTTTTTACCTTCCACACTTATTTCAAACACCACTTACTATATTTTTTCTTAAACACTCATTTTCTTATTTGGATTTTCGCGCAGGATTTTCACAGATCCTTACAAAAAAGCTGCTGTTCACTTCACAAAAATAAATAGATATTCGTTCACTCGCGATTCTCTTTGATAAATTATTTCCAGGCTTGATTTCAGCGTAACTCCAAATATATTAACATAAATAGATCCAATATCTAGATTCACATTTGGTTATATCAGCAGGGTTACCAGACGTCCCGGATTTCCGGGAAATGTCCCGGATTTAGGCTTCCGTCCAGGAGTCCCGGATTTTTTTCAAATTGTCCCGGATTCCGAAAAACCTGATTTTTTTCTAAAGAAAAAATTTTTTTTTTGTAAACTAGAAACGTGCTGCAATACTACGACATCTGTCGTGATTTCATCAATTCAAATGCGTGTGACAGTGAAAGCCTCGATTTGTTTCAAATATTAGCGCGCTCAAAATTCATTAAGGTAGGTACAATATTATTATGTTTTCATCATCGACATATAGAAATGGACTACTATTGTCCTACTGCGCATCCATCCCGCAATGAAGAGAGGGCGATATCCCATAGGGGAATTCTCATTGGTTTGACAGGAACGTTTATATGCACTCCTTCTCTTTCCACAAGCGTGATTGTCGCGCAGCCAACGCTAGCAGTCCATTTATACATGTCGATGGTTTTCATTGTCGGCTGTTGTCTTGTCAGCTGTCGAGCTGTCATTTTAACGTCCTTTCACAGAAGTACTTAATTATTAGCATTGTTCTCTTGACACGTCAAGGCATGTGAAATACAAATATACATTTGTATTTTTTTAACATGCCGAAACGAAAAAGTACGTTCAGCGACGAGCTTGCAAAGAAATTTACTTGCTTCAGTAAAGTGTCGTCAGACAATACAAGAGCCTATTGCAATTTGTGTGTCACGAGTATTTCGATTGCTAGTGGTGGTTTGTGCCAGTTTTTTTTACAATTCTACATCTTTATTTTTTACTTTTAAATTCTTTTTTTTTATTATCTGTTTTTGGAGATGAAAAAAAAGGATTGTCTTTCCGTAACTTTTTTGGTTGATAAGGCTACTTTTGCAATATGAAAAAAATTTATGATTGACTTATATGACATTAATATTTTGATTTATGAGGGCGATATATTAATTTTATTTCGGTGTTTAGGCGCCAAGTTACGGGTCTAGGACGTACAATACATGTTTTAAGATATCGAGCTTTCATTTAAGACAAAAATTAAAAAAATGATTTTTTTGATCTGGTGCACGGGATTACCCCCTTAACTCGAAAAATCATGAAGTTCGGAAAATAAAACTGTAATGAATATTGTTTTTTTTTTGTTTTGAATAGGGGCCAACGATTTAGAGAATCATGTCAAAAGTGATAAACACCGCAAGTCTATCCAAGCAGCATCCACGTCAAAATCGATGTCTAATTTTCTTATACCAAAATTCACTCCATTGGATAAGAAAATATGCGCTGCTGAAGGAGCTCTAGCATACCATACTGTGAGGCACCATCACAGTTTTCTTTCTTAAGATTGCACAGCTGCTTTGTTATGTGAAATTTTTAATGATTCGTCAATCGCAACAAAAATATCGTGTGCCGGAACGAGGACTGAGCCCATCGTATGCAAAGTCATTTCACCTCACGTACAAGACATTTTTATCCAGGATCTCCAGAAAATTCCCTTCATCGGTATAAGCACGGATGGCAGTAATCATGGACATCATAAACTATTTCCTATAGTCGTCCAATACTTTGATTACACGAAGAATGGAATTCAAGTCAAAATTCTAGATCTGCAAGAGACAACAAATGAAAAAGCAGCCACTATTGCGACCCTTCTTGAAGATACACTTCGCCAGCTCAAGATTGAAAAGAAATTGACGGCTTTTTCTGCTGACAATACCAACTCGAATTTTAGGGGTCTGCATCGGAGAGGAGAAAATAATATCCATGCTCTTTTGAAGGAGAACATCAGTTCCAATGTCCTCGGAGTTGGATGTTCGGTGCACATTCTTCACAACAGCGTTCAACATGGTCTTGGAAGATTTGTGTTATTTGATATAGACACTTTGGCCTTCAAAATTTATCAGTTCGCACTGAGTTGAAAGAGTTTTGCGAATTTGTTGGTCTTTCAGAGAGATTTTGTATCACAGCAAGACCCGGTGGCTGAGTTTACTGTCAGTTGTACATCGTATTCTACAAATGTTCCCTGCTTTGAAGGCTTATTTTCTATCTCAAGAAAAACCGCCAGCAGTTCTTGAAGCGTTTTTCAAACATGATTTCGCAGAATGCTATCTTTTATTTGTTCATTCATTAATGTCAGTTTTCGACGATAATGTGAAGAAGTCACAGAAAAAGGATATCAGCGTCATTGAAATTTTGAGCATCGAGGATGATTTAGCTCAAGCATTGAGGGATCGGATTGACGCGAAATTTCTTCCACTTGGCGTCAAGTCAATTCTTTCGAAATTGCACTCAGAAAAAATGGACAGATAATGTGACGATTTCACAGCAAGAGTTTTGATGGTTTATGTGGAGACGGAGGAGTATCTGCTGAAATGGACGGCCTCTCTTGCTGAATTTCGAGTATTTAATTTTTTTTGCATTCATTAAATTTTTGTTGAACAGTTACAAAACATTTTCCAAATCATTCCAGATATTCAAGTGGATGGATTTTCAACGCGATGTTCCATTCACCTTCGATTGCATTGAGAAGTCCGTGCTGTATTTGCAAGAGAAAGGAGTGGTTTTTGATGAATCAAAACTTTTTGACCAGGCTATGAATCTTGTAAAATACATTCAAAAGAAGCAGGAAAATAACGACCTTTATTTCAGAGAATCTTGTAACGACAAGATGTGCCAATTGTTTCACGCAAACCATTCAAAGAGTTATGCTTTTTCTGAAATTTTGAAAATAGCTGAATTTTTTTTCTCCATTCCCGGGCACAATGCCAAGTGCGAAGGAATTTTTTCGTTGATAAAATCCCAATGGACTGATGAACGCAACCGACTCTTGGTGAAAACAATTCGCGACATCTTGATGATTATATTCAATTTTACCGGGATGGACTGCAAACAATTTTACAAATATCTTCTTCAGCCCGAAAATTCAAAAATCATTCATAACATTCGTGACTCTAATAAATATTGTTAATCAACCTGACTCATGAATGGCTATTTAAATTAGTCAATAAATTAGATTAATCAAAATGTGCAAAAATAAATGAACAAACTTGTTGCAATAATAAAGTCTTTTTTCTTTCGACCCCTGCCTCATTTCAAATAATATAATAATCTGAGATCATAAGCTTCTAGATCTCTTACACATACAAGTTCCCCAACACACAAATATATGTACATCAGGGTCTACAGTATCTACGTATAATTCAGATATATGTTTTTCCTCTTATGTAAGCAATTTTAATCAATAACGATGACACGATGAAACAAGATGTAGACCTTTTTTTAGCTCTTTTAAAAGTGTCCCGGGTTTTGACCCGACCAATCTGGTAACCCTAGTACCAGTCCTTTTTTAATTAAAAGTATCTAGATTCGATTACAAAAATAGATTCAACACACAAAACAAATCAAAAATCTCCACTGTAATTGGCCGGGTAGCTAATTATTTGAACTGAGGAGTGTCTTTTCAAAAAGGCCTAATTCATGTTTTCGTTTTTTTTAAACTGGTAATGCCATTTGATCCGCCACATATCCTTACATGTCCATAGTTTACTAGTTCTTTTTCAATTCGTCTCATTCATCTGAAATTTTACTTAAAAAAGTGATGTTCGCATCAAAACAGCTTAATTAACTACTTTTTCCTTCCATATATCCAGCAGATAAGTTTTTTACAAAACGGTTTATTTCATGAACAAATTCAAACTTATACCTTCTTTTTGCGACAAATAGGCTTATTTCGAAACTGATGGGTGACTTGCATTTTAGCGTTAAAATAACGGCGCAAAAGTTTTGGGAGCATATCCAAAAAGGTTTTCTCTGAGCCTTCACAACGTTTAAAGTGCAAAGCCAGAAGAAAATAAAAAATAAAATTATTATTTGATTCTCAAAATGACAGATAACTTCTAACTGGAAAGTTTTTGTGTTGTGCTCAAGCTAAGGTATTATTATAGGTGTGCATAATTAAATTTTTAAGTAGTTTCTCTTCTAATTAGTAGTAAAGATGGCAGAAAAAACAGTAGGAGAAATACATGAAGGCAATAGAAAAAGCAGATTGAGTCAGAGAAGTCGTGCAAGGAAGTCGTAAGTAACAGCTCATTTTGAACATCCGCTTGTTATTTTTTATGTATTTTTTAGTAGTGCTAAGCCTGATTTTGTTTTAGTTATACTGATCCTGATCCTCTTGGCATCCAGTTTCAAATCCCATGTCACCATAAAGAGGGAAGCAAGTTCAGATGCTCATCGATTACAATGCAACAAGTCTTAAAGAATCGTTATCGGTTCTACGCAAATAAAGCCAAAGTGGATCAAGACATATTGTTGTGTAGATTGTCACATTCGTTTGAACCTCAAGATAGAAGTAGAAAAAGAATGTGAAAACTGGGAATGTTAGTAGTGTTTACAATTTATTTGTGAAAAAGAACAAAATGAAGCGTGTGTGTAAAAATATATTTGCTGTAGCCTTCAGTGTTTTTGCAAAACGTTTGAACAATATCAACAAAACTATATTGGCCGGTAATATCCCCAAAGAAAAACGTGGTGGAGACCACAAATCACACAAGTCTATTGACAAAAAGGAGGCACTTAGAAACTTCCTGAAAAAGCTACCAGCCACAGAAAGTCATCACAATAGAATGAAATCTAAAAGAATATACTTGTCTTGTGAGTTAAACTGCAAAAAATTTTTGGAGTTTTATAATGAGTCTGTGACCCCTGACATACTTGTTAAAAAAACCATATTTTACAAAATTTTCCATGGTGAATTCAACATCGGGTTCAAAACGCCATCAACTGATGCGTGCAATGTGTGCGTATTATGGACAAACCGAATAAATCATTGAAAGGATCTTACTAAAAAACAAGAACTCATGATGCAGCTACGGGTTCATAAATTAAAGGCAAAAGCATTTTATGGTCATATGAAAATTCATCCAGTTTCTTCTTTTTCATTTTGCTTTGATCTACAACAGGTGCAACCGCTCCCTAAAACACCGATACAGGATTCATTTTATGCCCGCCAAATAAGTTTGTATAATTTTTGTGTTGTGCAGCTCGACTCAAAACATCCAGTATTTTATACATGGGATCAAACAATTGCGAAAAGAGGATCTAATGAAATTGGGTCCTCACTGTATGATTACTTATCCACAATGAATATAGGGCCTGATATAAATACAATTCGTCTATTCTGTGATGGATGCGGAGGCCAGAATAAGAACATGCTTGATCATTGGCTTTATTCTAAATCTCCAAAGCAAGTGAAAGAAAAACATCTGTTTTTCCCTATACGACGCCACAGTTTCTTATCCGCAGACCGTCTGTTTGGTTGCCTGGAGAAAGTTCTAAGAAAAGAGCCTTTTATCACAAAGAAAGAGACTTGCCATGATATTTTTAAAAACCATGGAACAGTTAAAATTTTGCAGAAGGACTGGCAGTTATTGGATGTTAAGAAATTGGCCAAACACTTCAAAAACTTAGATAACTTGCAGAAAATGAAAGAATACAGTTTGAAAAAATAGAAAAAAGAAATAAAACTGTTGGTTGTACAGTTACAGCTTTTGAAAATTACAGATTTGAATCTGGTGAAGTTGCTTATTAAAAAAAGGTAAAAGAATCCAAAAGGAAATCGGTGTAAATCAATCGAGCGCACAACCAATTCCTGAAAAGAAGAAGAAAGATGTTATAAACTTGCTCAACAAGCAGTTTGGTGAAGAATGGCCAGAATTACCAGAACCAGTGGTACAAAAGCGTGTTATTGCAAGGTGCTATTACTAACGAAGCCGATGAATGTGACTATGATTGTGACTGTAATGAGCCTGACGTAGGAGAAGCCCGTATCTAAGCGTTTTTAAAAGTATAGTGCCTTCTTTGTTTTAAGACTAAATTTGTAAGTCGTATTTCAATACATAGTACTTATTGAGTGTGGTATGTATGATGATGGTTAAAATAAAGCAATGTTATCTGAATTCATGTGCATTTTATTTCAAGATTTTTTGAACAAGTACTATAAAATAGTATAAATTTACCAAACGCTATCGAAAATTATAATTTGTTATTAAGTATTTATGAAACAAAACACCCTATTTGAAAACAACGTCCAAATCAGAAGGGCTTCTTTCACAATCCGTTCAAATCAAAAGTGCTTATTTCATTTAAGTCCTGATCAAAATGTCTTATTTCTTAAATTCTCCATCAAAAGTGCTCATTTCAGTTTGATAAAAGCGTGTAGGTTTAAAAATAAGATATGTACAAATAAAATAAACACATAAATATTACTGTGTAAACCAGTGACGTAGCCAGGGGGGGGGGGGGGTCCGTGGGTCTGGACCACCCCCGAAAAGTTTTATAGAATATGGAAAGTGAAAGACGCTTTCAGCTGTGATCGTTTGAAACACAGAGATGACTCATTTGGTGTTCCTGTTCATACGAGCTCAGTCGCTTTGATTTCTGGTGCTACTTTGCTTACATTGGCCGCATTGATACGAGGAGCTAAAAGTGGGATTGTAAACAAGTTTGACGCTAATGCTCTTTCTTTTACACGTCGGCGTGGGGTTATGCGTGTAAACAGCCTGCTTGTCGAGCTACTAGTCGAGCTGCATCGTGGGCATCGGAACGCAGCATAATTATTTTCGCTCTTGCCTGCCACCGCATAGTGCCGGTACTCGCTGCTAGCAGAAATTTGGGTGTCACCTGAAATCCTCTACAGTCTATGTGTCTAGTCTAGTCTGTTATTGTTTTTTAGTGTTCACGGGGCCCCTTGTCGCCTGTCAGGCCTTTTCGTTTCGCTACCAAACAGTGTGTTAGTGTGTCTCCTTCTTCTTCTTCTTTTTAGCACTACAGCCCCTCTCGGGCCTTCGCTTAGAGATAGTTAGAGTAGTGTGTCTCAGTGATCATTAAATTGTGTATTTATGACTTAAATTTTTTTTGTGTAGTAATACTCGTAAAATCATGAAAAGATCTACAAAAATATCTACTTTCTTCTCAAAACAACAAAAAGTTTCAATAGGTAAGTTTAATGCTGCAATATTATTCTGTGTGATTCCTCGTACATTTCCAATGAAGTGCCACCACTGCTAATTGGGTTTCACGCAAAAGCTTTGAAAGTATTGTAATATCCAATTGTACGAGTATGTCTATATTTTTGGTTAATAGATTTCCCGAAAAGAAGTTGCAACTGCTTAAATCGTTTAAATATTGCAATGTATACTCGATTTTTAATTGTGCAACTGTGGTTTTGAAAATCACAACTGTTGGGCTCGATGGCAAACTTCTTTATTTAAATAATCCAAACAAATCCAACAATTAACTTTTTAGCTATTAATAATATTCTAGTATTCTGGCTGTCACTTTTTTACTTACTAGATCTTTTACTTATATTTCACGTGTATGTATAGCGATATAGACAAATGTTACAATCATACTGCAAAACCTTATTCCTATCGTACGAATAGGCCTAGACTTTAAGCCCGTTGCTCACTTTGGCTGGATGGCTGGATGCGAAAATTCACATATTTCAAGCTCCATACATAAATATTTGCAGTTCATGTTTTTTTTTCTAGGGGATCCTTCATCATCAGAACTGCAAGAGTCTACAGAAACAATTCTCTCTGAAAGCTGTGATGAGATACTTTCGGGAAATACGCCGCTCGAGCCAGGCTTCCATTCGACACTTATGTTACCGAAAACTATAGCGACGTCTGTAAGCCAAACGCAGTCAAAAGATATTCTGGTACCAGAGGGTTCTAGTGACTTCTTATGTTTCCAACCGGATACTTTCGACGTGGCAAGCATAAAGAAGCATGGAAAATTGGATGACAATTTGAGGAAGGATATTTTAAGGACCAAAATAATACCCAGCCAGCCATTTAAGTATCCTTCAACGGAAGTCAATAAAAAACAATTAAAATTTGAGCCCTGCTCGGTAGATAGGTGGCCTTGGTTAGCATACTCCAAAACCGAGGATGGTGCACACTGCAAAGTGTGCTTTGTATTTTATAATGAGGCCTGTGGAATGGGTAAAGGCAACCACGAAAATTCTGGATCACTTGTTATCAGCCCATTCAGACGCTGGAGAAACGCAATTGAAAAATTTGATAGCCACAGCAAACTTCAATACCATTGTAAGAGTATATTGAATGCAGATAATTTCCTTAAAGTCATGTCAGGGAACATTGAAGATGTGACCCAGTTAAACAGTCAACGTGCCAAAGAACGTGAGGAAAATAGAAACACTCTTAGACCTATTATAGAAACAATTCTTTTTTGTGGAGAAAATGAACTTCCTTTGAGAGGAGATGATGACAGTGGACCTCTCACTCTTCAAAAACCTGGGAAAAAAGATGGGAAGTTCTGGGCTTTATTGAGGTTCAGAGCCAACTCTGGTGAATACCATTTAAAAATGCACATTTTGAATTGTCGAAAAAATGCTTCGTATTTCAGCCCTGAAATACAAAATGAAGTAATCGAAATAAGTTCTACAATTATCCAAGAAAGCATTGTTAGAAAAATAAAAAAAACAGACTACTTTTCAATCTTGGCTGACGAGACAATGGATGTATCCACGATTGAACAACTATCGTTGTGTATCAGGTATGTTGATTTTGAAAACGAAAAACCAGTTCTGCAGGAGGACTTCATGGGATTTGTTCCAATTTTTGATACGACTGGTGAAAATATTGCAAAATCCATTCTAGATCAAATTGATAAAATGGGACTAGATATGGCCAAATGTGTAGGTCAGGGGTATGATGGTGCTTCAAATATGTGTGGCCATGCTAAGGGAGTCCAATCTAGGATAAAAGAGCAGTACCCTAATGCATTGTGCCAGCCATAGACTTAATCTGGCATTGTCTGATTCTATGTCCACATCAAACGTCAGAAACTGTTTAGATCTCATAAAAGAATTGGTTAATTTTTTTAGGAAGAATGCCCATGCCAGTCAGACGCTAAAAGATGCGATCCAGGTACACATACCCGAATCTAAAAAGAAAAGGCTGCTTGGTATATGTGAAACCAGATTTATTGAACGTCACACAAGTTTGCTAAGTTTTGTTGAATTGCTAGAACCCATTTGTATTAGTCTTGAAGAAATTTCTCAATCTGGCCGCCAAAGTTCAGGAACAGCTGGTGCATTTCTTTCAGCCACAGAAAAAAGTAGTTTCTTGATTTCTTTGTTGGTGTGTGAAAGGCACTTAAGTGTCACGCTTCCGTTGTCAATATACCTTCAAAGTGTCTCTTATGATTTAGCTAGTGCTGTGAGATGTTCAAATGACATTATCTCTACTCTGCAGGAACTGCGCAATAACGCTGAAGTTGAGTTTAAAAAAGTATTTGTTTCCGCCTCGAAGCTATCGAATGACCTTTTCGGTGTTGAATTCCAAGAGTCAACAAAAGACAAACTTGCAGAGAAAATCCCCCAACAAGCTCAACTGAGGAGTACTACAGAGTTGCAATATGGATACCATGCTTGGACAATGTAGTTGCAAGTTTAAAAGAAAGGTTTACCAAAAATGAAGACATTTTGACTGCCTTTCAAATACTTCTTCCTGGTTTTGCCTCACCTAATTATGCCAACAAGCTAGCAGCCTTGTCACCATTCTTTGACGACAAATGTTCTTTGGCGGCCCTATCAGGAGAGTATCAGATTTGGTGTCACAAAATAAAGGCAGTAAAGAGGGAAACTGAACTTTTAGAGGTTTTAGAGCTGTGTGACAAACAATTTTTCTTATTTCCTAACATACCTATTTATACACATTTATTTAATTTATATTTTTCCAAACAATAATGAACTACTTAATCCTAGATAATTACCTACGTTAAGTATCAAGGAGTTGTACAAAAAGCTAGCATCCATAACACTGAAAACTTACTATACACATCTAAAGCTAGCGAAATATGAAAATAAAGGTGATTTAAATAGCTTAACTCTAAAAATTGCTAGGGCAGCGGAATGCGAGCAGATAAGGAAGAGACTCATACACAATCGGAAACTAGACAAATTGATTGCAGAAAAGCAGAGTAATGTATTGGTAGCGCAAGGTAACAACAAATATAAACCAAGAGTGGAAATAATTCCAGAGTTAGTGATCAATAAGTCAAGCGTAAATTTTACAGACGCCGAAATGGAAGTTTTAAATAAGGGTCTAAATTTTGCTATCAGAAGTATGCCACCAACGGATGACATTATAGTAGACATGGAAGCAACAATAAAAAATTTTAGCCAAAGGGGACAAGCAGAATATACGATCAAGAGTAAGCAGAGAATTATTAAAAAAGCAGCCACACAATAATCGAAATGACAATATAGGAAAAATAATAAAACAGCTCATAACAAAAGAAGTGTATTACTTAAAAGCAGATAAGGGTAACAAAATCGTTATCATGGATAAAGGTGAGTATGGCAAATTAACGTACGAAAAGCTGACAACAGGAAATTATGTTGAAATAAAACGAGACCCACTACCAGAATCGATTAAAAGAGTGGACAAAGCATTGAAAGAAGCGAGCACGATTTTTGAAAACATGGTACGCTTAAAAATGCCGAACCCGTCCCTACCACGAATAAGGTGCCAGCCGAAATTTCATAAGCCAGGTAACGAGGTACGAGAAATAGCTGACACGAATTCACCTACATACAACATCGCAAAATGGCTAACCAAGGAAATCGATAGCATAGGTATGAATATAGGTGGTAGAGCAGTACGAAACAGTGTAGAACTTATAGAAAAACTTCAAGGGATCAACATTGAACCGGATGAAAAGTTAGTCTCATTCGACGTAAAAGCCCTCTTCCCCAGCATCCCGGTTAAAGAGGCACTATGGATATTCGAAGGATGGCTCGAAAAACGAAGCGGTACCCGAGATTGGAAACGAAAAGTAAGGCAGTACACTAGATTAGCGTCGATATGTATGAACGAAAACTACTTTACCTTTAGGGGTAAATACTTCAAAATGAAGGCAGGCACCGCTATGGGTACCCCATTATCACCATTGTTGAGCGAAGTTTTCATGAGCCATTTGGAGGAAAAAATGGAAAGCAGCCAAATCATGCCCCGAATATGGTGGAGATACGTAGATGACGTGGTAGCGGTGGTAAAAGAGGCAAAAATTGAACAAACCAGAGAAAAACTAAACACAATCAACAAAAACATACAATTCACGTGCGAAGTAGAAGCAAACTCGGAACTACCATTTTTGGATATCCTGATAAAAAGACGCGACAATAAGGTGGAATTTGAAATTTATCGGAAAACGACGAGCACACAAAGGACTTTCACCTACGATTCTGAGCACTCATACCAACAAAAAATGGCGGCTTACCACTCGATGGCACACAGATTGTTAACAATTCCGATGAGCGAAGATGAGTTTGCCAAAGAACGAGCATATATACTAGATACGGCGACAAAAAATGGGTTCCCAACTAAGATAATTGAGCAAATCATCTCAAAAACCTCGAGAACATTATCGAAGGATCAATATACGACATTGTTCATGCAAAATAGAAACAATGAAGTAAGCATCAGGCGATCTTTTCTACACTCACCACTAACGGCGGTAATTGCGAAAATATTAAAAAGCTACAATATTCAAGTGGTTACATCCAGTAGACATCTTCAACTTAAATCATTATTGGGAGCCGTAAAAGATAAAAAAACGAAAAATGAAGTAAGCGGGATTTACAAAATAACATTCCCAGAGTGCCCAAAAACCTATATAGGGCAAACAAGAAGATAAATTACCACAAGATTGAATGGACACGTGAGGGAGGCAGAAATAATATTAAGGAACAACAGGAGCAAAGAGCTGGTCAAATCAACGGTAGCGAGGCATATTTTGGAGGAAAGTCACAGCATAGGAGAAAGCGCTGTAGAATTGGTTAAGGAAATCACGAAATGGTACAAACTGGACGCATACGGAGCTTGATAATATCAAGGGAACCAGCTGATGCACGCTTAAATCACGATTTAGGTAACGGATATTCCCCGTTAATGGACATCCTGAACAAAATCAATAGGAAACGAAACCCAGGTAACGTAAGCGATGATATGAATGGTGCGGGCAACGAAGGCGAAGAAGCGAACGAGGCAATTAACGGCGAATCGGAGGATTAACTTTTATGATGGGAGAAGGTGAGCGTAGGTAATTATCTAGGATTAAGTAGTTCATTATTGTTTGGAAAAATATAAATTAAATAAATGTGTATAAATAGGTAGGTTAGGAAATAAGAATTGTTAGTTTGCACTGAGGATGGAATAGGTGTTTATTCCGAAACCCGCGGTGTTTGTAAAAATTAATAAACATTCAACAAATATTAAAGGAAGCGTTATATTTCACATTTAGAGGTTTTTAAAGGCTTTGGCTTACCAATAAATAGATGTCTTACAGTCCAAGAAGGTGGTGTAATTCAATGAAGAAATATAAGAATGCTGTTTATGAAATATTATTTCATAACATACAACCCAATAGTTGGAATGTATCATTTTCCAGCTGGTTTTCCGTACCTCAGGTAGGCAACAATATTAAAATACTTGATGTGGCAGCGTTGGGATTTTAGGGCTCAAAACATATGTATACATTTTCTGGAAATTTCATCACAGTTTATGATGTGAATGCCGCGCGATCATTTTCCGCAGCGATCACAATATTTTATTGTTCTTCGGAAAACTATACCAGACAGTGAACATTAGTATACGGTGAAAAAGAAAGTGAATAAGTGAAGTGCAAAAGTACATCATTATATTTATATATGTCGTCTGTAAAGTGCAAACAGTACGCTCAGCGATATAAACAGTCGTGGGAGGCGGAAGAACTTTTTAAAGGATGGATCACTTCGTATGAAGCAGATACTCTTCGAGGTTTCTGCAAAGTGTGCAAGGTATTTATAATAAATGTAATCAAATACTATACTCTAAACGAAATTTTTGGAAATCAGGCACATTAATGTAGGTAACAAAAGGTGCCTACATTTATTGTAGTGAAATCCAACAGAATTGTTTTTCAATTTATTGAGTGAAATATCACAAAATATGTAGTGTAATTACACACCTTATTTAGTGTGATTTCACATAACTGACGCTGGATTTCGAACATTTTTTGAAATAATTAGCGCGATTTCACATTTGCTAAGTGTGAATTAGCGCAGTTTTACGTGTGTTTACATACGTACTTTGGTGCGAAACATAAATTGGCACCTTGTTAGCAGGTCCAAACTAGATGAATTTCCACATGTTTGCAGTGTTATTTTCATTCGATGTTGAGCATTTCCTCTTGGTGCCTGCAATTCCTGCACTTTTCGGAGGGAATTTGCTACTTTTAATGAAGTTGATTCCACACAATGTTTTGGAGTGTAGTATATAAAAAATTAGACTTCATAGGTCGTCTCATTTTATATAAATGTTGATTATTTGGCTAGAGTCAGAAAATATTTTCTTTTCTAGATGACCATTACAGCACGTAGGAAGGATTTAAGTGATCATGCGAAAACAAAAAAGCATGAAACAAATTTGAAAGCAACGGTATCGTTTACTCCGATCGCGAAGTTTTTGAAAGTTCCTGAAAAAAGGGAGTTGCAGGTCAAGGAACTTAGACTATCTATGTTTATTGCCAAACATACTCCGATTAAATGTATTGATCGTCTTAGCGAATTATTGAAGGCTTTGGATGGCGAGCATTTCAATATCAAACTTCATCGCACGAAATGCACAGGCTTAATTACAGAAATTCTTGCTCCAGAATTGAAAAAAGAAATGATTATGGATATAGGAGATTCTTCGTTAAGCTTGATCCTTAACGAAAGCAACGATTGTACCAATATCAAGTGCTTAGGAGTTATCATTAGATATTGGAGTGTGACAAAAAGAACTATCGTTGCTACAATGTATTGTCTTGTACCATTGGATAACTGCGATGCAATTGGTATTACAAACACATTATTAAGTGTTATTAAAAACGATGGTCTAAATTTGAAAAAAAACTTGGTGGCATAGGCGTTGATGGAGCCAATACGATGGTGGGTGAGCATCATTCTATTACCACATTATTATGTAAGGAAGCCGGAGAACATTTGATAATGAATAGATGCATTTGCCATTCATTGCATTTAGCTGTATCCAAAGCGTCCGAAATTCTACCAAGAAATTTAGATCTCATGGTGAAAGAAACTTGCTCTTGGTTTTCTCAGTCACACAAACGAAGACTAGAGCATGAAATAGTATATAAAAAATTAAACAACGAACAAAATCCCCTGAAACTTCCAAATCTAAGTATAACAAGATGGTTAGCTAGAAGAGACATCATCGGAAAAATACTAGAGCAGTAGGAAGCATTACATTAGCATTTCGAACTAGGAAGAAACAAGGAAAGGTGTTTTACAGCAGAACTACTCAATCAGATGTGCTCCGATACGACAAATAAATTTTATTTCAACTATGTCTATTATATTCTTGATGAGGTATGTAGAGTAAATGCAATTTTTCAAGCAAAGCAACCCAATGTGTTGTTTATGTTTGATGATCTGGCTGGACTTTATCTAAGTTTATTGAAGAAGGTCGTCGTTCCAGATCATATGTAGAAACTTAACAGCAGCAACCTCATAGAATTTGAATTTGAAAAATATTTGATGCACACTGAAAGTATGTATTTTGGTTACGAGTTTCGCTTACTAGAAGGAACTAAGGATCAATCTGTTTGTTCTGAAATAAAAGAAAGATGTAAAATATTTCTGATAAAATTAATAAAAGAAATTAGGCAATGATTGCCAAATAACTTGAATATGCTTATAATGATGAAAGATTTCTCTCCTAGACAAACATTATGTGTTAAAAAATTTTGAATAAAATAATTTAAAATTTTTATGCACCCTGTATGTGATTGACAGTTCATGGAGATATTCTCTTTGTTAATTGTAACGAACTAAAAGACTATGTAGAAGAGGATAGGAGAGAATCTTTCACACGTGAACGAGTCGCCGACAGTGAAAGACAGGCATTAGACGTAAGTAATCTTAGAGATTGTAAAGTAAAAACAAACAAAAATTATAATTTGTTAACTTGAAAATTCAAACTTTTTTATAGATAATTTTAAAATGTGAATCGCAAAATTAAACATTTTAGAGTTTGACAAACGGAGTAAAATTTCAAATTTTAGTGGAGAAAAAATAAAACATTTAAAATTATGTCTAACTGAGACCGTCAGCAACGATTGGAATCTGACGGGAAATTCAGGTGATCAATTGAAAATCAATCCGCAAAAGAAAAGCCACGCGGATAATGTGAACCATATCACAATAACGATAACTGTAAGTTTCTGATTCCCAATTACATGGTCACAGTCGTCAAGAGCGAAAGTGAAGTACATAAAAGAATCACACAAATTGAAAATGAGTGAGAGATGTGACATGTGCAGTGAAGTGTTGGTGGACCCTCATTCAACTTCTAGTATCGCTGTATGTGGAACAAGTGATTGTAACAAGATAGCACATTATACTTGTATGCCAGCAACGTCAGCAAAAAACATGGAAAAATATGGAAGTGTAAAAACCATCACGAAGATAGTGATGGAGACGAGTTAGAGATGGAACGAGATAAAAACTATAACAAAGATGTGATTCTTTGTCCGTCAGAAAACTCTGGGATGAAATTGAACAGTGAGAAAACATGCAAAATTTGTAAAGATGCCACTGATAACTTGACGTATGTGACATGTTCAACCTGTCAAGGTCATTTTCATCGCAATTGCTTGGACAACAAATCAAGAACAACAGAGTTGGAAGGAAGAGTATTCTGTCGCAAATGCCGTGAACATGAAATCAGAAGAATAGAAGGAAAGACTAGAAATGTTCCTAGGACCAGAGAATTATTTAAACCCAGAGGACGAGCAACATCCTCTCGAAATAATAGCAGAGACAGTACATCAGATGACAATAACTGACTCGCAGAACCAACAGACGAACTACAGTTTTTAATCGAAGCGCCTTCAATAACCCAGTGGAAGCTACCAATCTAATGCTCGATAAGTTCACTTACAAGAAGTTACCTGAGTGCGTTGATACACGAGAGATCTGGCAGACCTTCTATGTGAGCTATTTAGAAACTAAAGACATGTTTTCTACAATAGAAAATTTAAATAGAGTTCAAGAGGCAATAAAGTGCGACGAAATTATAAAGGAAAATAAGGCGGGACTCTCTAGTATGATTACATTCGAACGAGTATTAGAAAGATTGAATACAAGATACCAGGACAACCCGACAATATTAATGAGCAAATTCGAAGAATTAACAAATGCTTTTAAAATAAGTGAACATAATTTCCAAAAATTGTATGAATATTTAAACAAGCTAATCATTTTCATTGAAAAGGCTCAAACTACTGGAAGGTATGGGTTGATCACTGGAATGTACAACATTAATCGCTTGACACGCAATTTGCCTAACAACATATATAAAAAGGTAATAAGCAAAGTGATGGACAACAGGCGTCGAGAACCATCAATGATTACTGTTTTTCAGATGTTGGTAATGGAAACTGAAACAGCTTGGCAATTGGCAAAGATGAAAGAAGTGAATCAGGAAAAGATTAAAGAAAATATGGCGAAAAATAAAAACAACATTCACACCCATGTCAACCTTCGAAATGAAGACAAAACCATTGAGAAAAGATTATATTGTTGGTTTCATAAAGATGCAGAATACAATGCTGGCAACTGCTCTTTTTTATGGAGGATGGATGGTCAAATAGTCAAGGAGATGGCAAAAGAAAATAAAAGATGCATCATCTGTTGAACGAAAGAACATGATCATTGCCCAAATGCAAACAAATTACAAGTTGAGTAAGCAGGAGAGTGCTCCTACCAGAAGGTCTTTGTAAACATCCTAGGGTTAGAAGCAAGTTTTCTAATGGCGTGAATCGATAACTTGAATTATTCATCCAATACTTAGATATGAAATCGTTCAAATTTATACAAAAGATCCACAGTTTCTTTCATAAGCACAGTGCAGCCGCCATTTTAATCTAGCTTAAATGATTTTTCTGAATGCTCGGCCGATTGAACATGTTCAAGTTAAACACTATTCCTTAAATTTTCATGAAAATTGAAAGAAAATAAAAGTGCCTAAGTCAATTTTAAATATATGTAGGGTTTTCCAATAAGAGGTGTTATTTTAAATAGATCTTCTGATTTAACACCTAGCGACTTCTTCTTTTGGAGCCACGTAACAGATAAGGCCTATGCCAATAGCCCAGCGTCAATTCAAGATCTCAAAGATGAAATTCGTGAGGCTATCGAGGACATAGGGCAGCCACTTTGCGATTTGGTTATGGAAAATTTCATGAAGAGGATATGGTCCTGTAAGCGTGTCGTAGTAGTTATTTGCCCAATGTTAGTTATTGCTATTAACGGCATATCTTCTTCTTTATAATGAACTAAACATCCGATCATTTATTTTAAAAAATGGCATTTTTCTTTTAATATCAAAATAACACCTCTAATTGGAAAACCCTATATGAACCATAAACACGTGTTATCGTTGTTGTAATTCCATTTAATTGAAATGGCTATAACTCACTTGATTATGATTCAATCTCAATTAAATATATATATTTATATATATATATATATATATATATATATATATATATATATATATATATATATATAAATATATATATATATATATATATATATATATATATATATATATATATATATATATATATATCTTATATCAGTCTATATAATTGCAAAATTTCAAGAAGTTTGAAGGTACCGTTTTGATTTTATGGGCAAAAATGTAAATTCTACAAATCATACTATTATTAACAAAGTTGAGCGAATTTCGATTTCTAAGGTATTTGTTGCCCTTGTACTCATAAAGGTCCACATTCGTGATAATTTTCAGATTTTTCGGCTCAAAGGTGTCCAATCGCGAGGGGGGGGGGACAAAAATTTTGGGTACATTTTGCCTTTTCGTGGACACCCTAATTCATCAAATGATTTTTTTATTTCAGATTTTAAAAGTTCTAATCAAGACCTTTCATTTGATACCCCACTCGACTACCTTTGATTAAAAAAAGGGCCAATTCGTTTATAGGGGGGACCCCCCCCAAAACATTTTTTTAATTTTTGTCAAGGCCTTAACTTTTGAGAGACCATCACTTCTGATCTTTTTACAAAGTTTGAACATTCTAGCTTCTATAGTTTCTGAGGAAATTAGCTGTGACGCACGGACAGACGGACAGACGGACGGACGGACGGACAGACGGACAGACAGGTCGCGAAACTAGTAGGTCTTTGTAAAAAATTTTTTTACAAAGACTTAAAAATGTAATATCAATGGATGTGAGCAGCGACACTACTCACTTTACTGCCCTAAACGAAAAGGAAGAAAGTATGAGACAAACACAATAAATGTTAACCATGCAGATGATGACGTACTCGCTGAGAACGAAATAACAGAGATGTTGGAAAAAGCCGTAATGTTCAACCAAGCGGAGAACGAAGATGTAAACAATTTCAATTTAAACATTAATACTAATACTAGTGAAATCATTTTAGCTACCCTCACATTAAATTTCAAGGGAGAAGATTTCACATTTTTGCTAGATACGGGTTCAACTACATCATTAATCGAAGAAACACTTGTGGAGAAGCTCAATCTAAAAGGAAGAAGATGCCCTTTAAAACTGTCATGGACTGGCGATATTGGACGTATGTACAAAGATTCCAAAATAGTTAAGCTTAAATTTAAGACTAAGTATGATGATGATGTAGATTTATATTTTCGATCTATTTTGAATTTAAAAATAAGAGATCAGTATTTCTCAGCCCAAAATTACAAACAACAATATCCATTTTTAAGTAATTTAAATTTAAAATCACACAAGAATATTGTAGGAATAATAGGAATTGATAATCCAATCTGTTTAAAAAACATGAGATCAGTGCATTCATTAGAAGAGGATGCCCCAATTGGGTTTGAAACAGATTTGGGTGACTTCGTAGTACACAATCAAGCATTAAAATATTTATACACAAATGATAGATTACGACATCAGCTAGGTGATTTCAATAATTACACTTATAAGATAACGGGATTAAAAGAAGAAGAAGTATTAGAGTACAAGTTGATGGAAAAATCAGCGTTTAGGTTATTAAAAAATGCAACTGATGGTTGTAATGATAGAATCTTATACGACGATGAAAAATCATTACATGAATTAGAAAACACTGTTAAAAAGATAGATGGAGAAAATAAGTATGAGGTGGGCGTATTGTGGAAAAATCCAAATCCTTCATTGCTGAGTAAGGAAGGCATTATGAATGAATGCACAGAAGAGGTTAATAAAATGATAAGAAAAAATTATGTTAGCGAACTTTCAGAAAATGATATGATAAATTTGACTCCACGAACTTATTTCGTACCTATATTTTTTGTCAAAGGAAAAAGATTACGTTTGATTTGGGACTTAGCATCTAAAGCAAGCGGAAATTCTCTAAATGATTTAGTAAGGGTAGGTCCTAATTTATATAATAACATTCTAAAGATTTTATTTCAAATGCGAGAAAACCCCATTATCATAACCGCCGATTTACAAGAAATGTTTCACCAATGTGTTTTAAGAGAGGAAGACAATAAAGCCTTTTGCTTTGTTTTTAGATTTCCAAACGAAAAGAAATTAAGATTTTTCCAAACATTAGTATTACCGTTTGGATTGACGTTTTCCCCTACTATCGCACAATTTGTCAAAAATAAGATTGCTAAAGATTTAAGAAGCTCAGATCCGGAAAAAGCTGACTGCATAGAAAATTGCTCATATGTAGATGACTTTGTAGACTCGGTATCTTGCGAAAATGATGCAATAAGATATATAATCAACATGAAAAAGGCCTTTAGAAATGGCGGATTTAATCTGCTGAAGATAAATTCCAACAGTGAAAAGGTCATAGAAACGCTGAGGAAATACTTCATCCTAAATAATTTAGATGAAGAAAAATTAATCATGGCTGAAGAAAATTGTAGAATCCTAGGATATGGATTAAACATCTTAAATGATATGGTCACGTTCTCATATCAGGAAGCTAAATTGTCAACAGAAGAAATTACTGGTGGCAAGAGTCCTCCCAAGAGACAAATATTATCCTTTCTGATGAGCTTGTTCGATGCACTTGGGCTTATCGAATTCGTGAAGGTAAATTTAAAGCTATTATACAGAAAAATCTCCTCCCCCGAATTCGATTGGAATGCCAGGATTCCCGATGATTTGAATAAAGAATGGATAAAAATACTTAAGAGAATCGATCAAGTTAAATTTATAAAAATTTCTAGGCTGTATTGCGGCAGCAAATATGATAAAGTAACGCTGCACGCCTTTGGAGATGCTGGAAAGCATATGACTTGTGGCTGTGTATACGCGCAATTTTGGATGAATGATAACATAGTAGGAGTCTGTTTGTTACACGCTTAATCATATACTGTGCCAATCAAAAAAGAACGCACGATTTCTGAACTAGAACTTGACATTGCAAGCAAGCTAGTGAACATCACACAGACAGTTAAAGATAATCATAGAATAAGATTTGATAGGGTTTTCTATTATACTGATTCCAAGTGTGTGTATTACAAAATCAATAAAGAAACAAAAAATACAATTTATGAGCAAAATAGATTAAATAAGATTTTGAAAGGTACTGATAAGGCCGATTGGAAATGGATACCAACTGAATTAATGCCTGCTGATTATGGTACCAAAGAAAATTTTAGTATCGCTATGAATAACGTAAATAAGTGGTTTAAGCCAGACGTTCTGTTGAAAAGGTACTAAGCCTCACATAATAACCATCTTCATCATGAAATATCGCACACTGAAGACAT
>OZ017738.1:321907364-322047864 GCA_963969285.1 Odontomyia ornata
ATGGCTTGAATTCATCTTTCAAACTATTTTGCAAAATGTGTAATCTATCATTTTTTGTGACTGCTGATGAGACCAATGAGATGAACTTGAACATGTGTGCAGTTGCCGGAGCGATGAGCACAGGATGTGGTCTTTCGCAGCTTCAAGAGCTGCATGCAAGTTTCAATTTGCCTTCACTATCCGAAAAAATGTTCAACGGCAATGTTAAAATTTTGGAGGATATCTGGGGAAAAGACTTGTTAAAAAGTATGAGTGAGGCTGCAGAAGAAGAAAGATGCGCAGCCATAGAGGAAGGTCAAGTAAAAAGTGAAGGCATCCCTATAATAGATGTGATCGCAGATGGTTTCTGGGCTGAAAGGTCATACAGAAAAAATTACTCTTCACTGTCAGGAGCGGCGGGAAACAAGTACTGCTGCATTTGTACTTTAGCTGAGCGAGATAACAATGCCAGTCAGGGAACAGAAGTGCTACAAAAACTTTGAAGGTACATATAAATTCGTAATGCTATTAACTGATAGCTTTACATCCATTGTTGTTACCAAAAACCTCACTTTCTTAATGAATTTTTTTAAAGAGGACTAACGCGTATGCTAGCAAAAGATATTAAGCCAGGCTTGAGCTGCTCTTTAAGAAATTAAAATATTATTCAGTAGAGTAAAGTTAAGGAGTAAAGTATAATATTTGGAAGTAAATGTCTCTCTTGGACGAAATCATAGCTGAATTTTCATATCGTTTTATCCTTTTGAAATTTTCTTTTTTACTTTCTTAGGCATATCGTCAATCAAATAGTAATTGAAAACTTTCTTGCCACTGTTTTTGCATAAGTGTACAGCGTTTCAAAATATTTGCCTTAGTTTAACATACTTTCAGTCATTCGGAAATTTTATCGATCTGATGAGTTATTTAATTTTTAAGGTATTTTCAGTAATTCGTAACATAAACACAAAATATTGATCAGTTTTCGACACCAATCACTATCATTGGAGTTTTTTTTAGAACTCATATAAACAATTGCTAGTGAGTGAGTGAATTGGTTCAAATGCTTTGCAAAAATTATACAGACATTTATTTAACGATAAAATTTATGGGAAAAAAGCTGTGTCAGAAATACGGGATCGTTAATAGAACTAGAAGTGAATAAAAACAGTTATTTTTTCCAAGCGGGTCAGTCCTTTAAAAAAGCTTACGTAGGAAAATTGAATTTTATATGTTTGCGAATTGTATGTGGAATGTCAACATTTTGTTTTAGGTCCCTCATCAGGAATGGAATCCGACATCATTCTAGAAGGGTTTTCGAAATCTCTAGAAATGTATAATTTGATATATGGCCGTATAATTTCGGATGGTGATTCAAACACCTATTCAAAGTTAGTAGAAAGAAGGCCATATGCAAATAACACTATAGAGAAAATTGAATGCCGAAATCATCTTCTCCGAAATTTATGTAACAAGATGGAGGCACTCAAAACAGATACCAAGTATCTACCCTATAAAATATCGCAAACTAATCACCCAGAAAAGAATCTTAGCAATGAGACGAGTGGTGACAAAGGCAATAGCAGAGCATAAAGCGTTCCTCGGTGTTGCTAACAACGATGCCATAAATAATTTGCATGATGCAATTTTAATTGCACCATTCCATGCATTTTGAAGTCATACTTCTTTTCTCCTTAACCTAAGGAGGTCTAAGGAAGAAAGGCTTTCAATTTGGAAAGAAACTATACTGCAAAGTGAAAGCAGTGAATGGCTTGAATTTTGGGAGAGTTGCTAAGCAGAGAAGTTCCACTAGCAGCGCCAATCTTGTTAAACAATTACTTTATAAAAATAACGTACAGCACGTACGTGCTGTCAAACATGGTAAACAAAATGAGAAAGTAGCTCTCAAACAGCTTGAGCAACAAGAAAACGTTGTAATAAAACCTAGTGGCCTTTTCTTAGATGAAGAAATACCATTTCTGGGAGCTTCACCTGATGGTTTAATAGAAGCCAAAGATATGTTAGTTGAAATAAAATGTCCTTATAGCGCCTATAAATTGGGGTTTGATCAGGCAATGGCTCTTAAAACTTCCATTTTTCAAAAAGGATTCAGCTGGGACTATCACCATTAATAAGAATCATGATTGGTACTTTCAGGTTCAAGGGCAATTACATATCGCACGGAAAAATCAATGTTTGTTAGCTGTATGGTGTGGTGAGGCAGAAAAATTAACCACTGTGGTGATTAGTAAGGACGATTGTTTCTGGCGTACTGTTATGGTAGGAAAATTGAAGTTTTTTTTACATGAACTGTCTTTTGCCTGAGATCATCGATCCAAGATATGCGAGGAATATGCCAATCAGGAATTCCACAGCCACTGAGGCATTCTTCGATGAAAATTGAACAACCTTCTATTATTTTTGTTTCAGCGTGTGTACTTACCACAAATCATACCAAGTCAATCGCTAATTTTGCGCAAATGGAACTCTTCTAGTTACTTGACATGTTTTAAAAACAATGAAAAATATAAAAATCTGATTTTATAGTCCTGCGGTTAAATCAAAGACAAGTGAACTTCAAGGGAATTATTCTTTTTCTAAAAATGTATTCAACATGAACTGCCTTTCACATGGATTAGGCTCCTAGGGGAAACCATGAAAAGAAAACGCGCCGTGCATTCTGCCGCCATGGTGGTGTGGAAAAGAATGTATTAGTTCTTCGCTGATTTGAAGTAAGAATTTCAATTTCATGTTAAAAATTCAAACATTTCACGTTAAAAATTGCTTGATTTTAATTCCAAGAACTATTGATGACTTTATTCTAGCACATACTCGTATGCAATCAATAATCATAAAAGAATTGAACAGAATCTAAACCACCAATTTTTGTTCAAAGTAGTAGCTAATAAAATTACAAATTAAAACTTCAACTTTTCGATCTATGCATCTATGCATTTTCCACTAGCAATTGAATAGCCCATCCATCGTCTGTAAAGCATCTTACACAATCTGCGGCAGCGACACGTAGCCAATTTGTGTGGCAAATGCTGCAAAGAAGATGTATGCGCTTCTTTTTGCGACGACTTTTCCCATGGCAAACGAGCGACACTGGCGCTCGCTGTAATAATTATCACCTGTGCAGACTTTCATGCTTTATGCAGGCAGAATCGAGCAGATTGTGTGTACGTGAAAAAATCTGTTATTTCAAATATCCTATTTGGCTGCTTATGTCTTTCCACTCACCCCTTTCATAATTGATAATGCTAAACATAAGAATAATAAAAAAAAATACATAAAACCTAAAAGAATGAATGAAATCCTAACAAAATATTGAAAACAATTTTAAAGAATTTGTTGCAGCTTAATGTTTGGATAGGCTAATTTCCCTCGCCTCGTAGTGTTAAAAATTTTAAATAAAACAATTTAAAATTTTTATGCACCCTGTATGTGATTGACAGTTCATGGAGAGAGACTATGTAGAATAGGATAGGAGAGAATCTTATACACGTGAAAGAGTCGCCGACAGTGAAAGCCAGGCATTAGACGTAAGTAATCTTAGAGATTGTAAAGTAAAAAAAAATTATAATTTGTTAACTTGAAAGTTCAAACTTTATTATAGATAATTTTAAAATGTGAATCGCAAAATAAAACATTTTAGAGTTTGTCAAACGGAGTAAAATTTTGAATTTTATTGGAGAAAAAATAAAACACTTACCAATAAATAGATGTTTTGCAGTCCAAGAAGGTGGTGTCATTCAATGAAAAAATATAAGAATGCTGATTATGAAATATTATTTCATAACATACAACCCAATAGTTGGGATATATCATTTTCCAGCTGGTTTTCCGTACCTCAGGTAGGCAACAATATTAAGAGACTTGACGTGGCAGTGTTGGGATTTTAGGGCTCAAAACATATGTATACATTTTCTGGAAATTTTATCACAGTTTATGATGTGAATGTCGCGCAATCATTTTCCGCAACGACCACAATATTTTATTGTTCTTCGGAAAACTATACCAGACAGTGAACATTAGTATACGGTGAATAAGTAAAGTGCAAAAGAACATCATTATATTTATATATGTCGTCTTTAAACTGCAAACAGTACGCTCAGCGATATAAACAATCGTGGGAGGCGGAAGAACTTTTTAAAGGATGGCTCACTCCGTATGAAGCAGATACTCTTCGTGGTTTCTGCAAAGTATGCAAGGTATTTATAATAAATGTAATCAAATACTGTACTCTAAACGAAATTTTTGGAAATCAGGCACATTAATGTAGGAAACAAAAGGTGCCTACATTTATTGTAGTGAAATCCAACAGAATTGTTTTTCAGTTTATTGAGTGAAATATCACAAAATATGTAGTGTAATTACACACCTTATTTAGTGTGATTTCACATAACTGACGTTGGATTTCGAACATTTCTTGAAATAATTAGCGCGATTTCACACTTCCTAAGTGTGAATGAGCGCAGTTTTACGTTTGTTTACATACGTACTTTGGTGCGAAACATAAATTGGCACCTTGTTAGCAGGTCCAAACTAGATGAATTTCCACATGTTTGCAGTGTTATTTCCATTCAATGTTGTGCATTTCCTCTAGATGCCTGCAATTCCTGCACTTTTCGGAGGGAATTTGCTACTTTTAACGAAGTTAATTCCACACAATGTTTTAGAGTGTAGGATATGAAAAATTAGACTTGATAGATCGTCTCATTTTATATAAATGTTGATTATTTGGCTAGAGTCGGAAAATATTTTCTTTTCTAGGTGACCATTACAGCACGTAGGAAGGATTTAAGAGATCATGCGAAAACAAAAAAGCATGAAACCAATTTGAAAGCAACGGTATCGTTTACTCCGATCGCCAAGTTTTTGAAAGTTCCTGAAAAAAGGGAGTTGCAGGTCAAGGAACTTAGACTATCTATGTTTATTGCCAAACATACTGCGATTAAATGTATTGATCGTCTTAGCGAATTATTGAAGGCTTTGGATGGCGAGCATTTCAATATCAAACTTCATCGCACGAAATACACAGGCTTAATTACAGAAATTCTAGCTCCAGAATTGAAAAAAGAAATGATTATGGATATAGGAGATTCTTCGTTTAGCTTGATCCTTAACGAAAGCATCGATTGTACCAATATCAAGTGCTTAGGAGCTATCATTAGATATTGGAGTGTGACAAAAAGAACTATCGTTGATACAATGTATTGTCTTGTACCATTGGATAACTGCGATGCAATTGGTATTACAAACACATTATTAAGTGTTATTAAAAACGATGGTCTAAATTTGAAAAAAAACTTTGTGGCATAGGGTGGGTCAGCATCATTCTATTACCACATTATTAAGAAAAGAAGCCGGAGAACATTTGATAATGAATAGATGCATTTGCCATTCATTGCATTTAGCTGTTTCCAAAGCGTCCGAAATTCTACCAAGAAATTTAGATTTCATGGTGAAAGAAACTTGCTCTTGGTTTTCTCAGTCACACAAACGAAGACTAGAGTATGAAATAGTATATAAAAAATTAAACAACGAAACTTTCAAATCTAAGTATAACAAGATGGCTAGCTAGAAGAGACATCATCGGAAAAATACTAGAGCAGTAGGAAGCATAACAGCAGCATTACGAACTAGGAAGAAACCAGGAAAGGTGTTTTACAGCCGAACTACTCTATCAGATGTACTCCGATACGACGAATAAATTTTATTTCAACTATGTCTATTCTTGATGAGGTACGTAGATTAAATGCAATTTTTCAAGCAAATCAACCCAATGTGTTGCTTATGTTTGATGATCTGGCTGGACTTTATCTAAGTTTATTGAAGAAGGTTGTCGTTCCAAATCATATGAAGAAACTTAACAGCAGCAACCTTATAGAATTTGGATTTGAAAAATATTTGATGCACACTGAAAGTATGTATTTTGGTTACGAGTTTCGCTTACTAGAAGGAACTAAGGATCAATCTGTTTGTTCTGAAATAAAAGAAAGGTGTTCCGTTAGCAGAGAAATTTAAACACTTTATTTCCAATGTAGATAGTTGTGTGTCCGAATGGCAAACATTAAGCGATGAACCAACGTTAGTTAAGTTTATGAAAGCTGATCCCAATAATATAATTGAATTTTGGTATCAAGTTTACCAAATTGAAAATGCATGTGGCGAACAAAAATATAAAAATATAAGTAAATTAGCATTAATCTTATTAACGTGTCCATTATCAAATGTGTCGGTTGAGAGATTATTTTCACAAATGAATATTATTAAAAGTAAAACTAGAAATAGGTTATTGGTTTGCACTACGGAAAAAATTTTACTTGTTCGCCATTGTATGGGACATGTAAGACGAGAAACTTGTGTTACTTTTAAACCTTCTGATGATATGTTAAAATTGTTCAAATCGGATAATATTTACGCAATTCACAATGAGACTAATTGTACGGAAATTTATGATAATTATATCTTAAATGAAATAGTTGATCAAATATAAGTTTATGATATGTATACGAGTATAGGTGAATTTACTATAAATATACATACATACATTTACTCATATCGACACAGAATTATTTTTAAAAAAAATAGAGATGTATGGGTAAATAAACAATTTAAATATTTTACAAAGACTCAAAATTTAAGGCATTAGAAATATTTTTTAAGATTTTAAGGGGATCCGATGCAAATCCCAGATAGAAAAAAAATCATGTGTGGTTGTTGTTTAAATTGGAGAAAATTTCAAATTGCTACAACTTCGTTAATATTTATTTAATTTTATGAAACTCAAATGTAATGATCTTGCATAGGACTGCTTAAATACCAAATTTTGTTGAATCTAAGGGTAATTATGGGATTTCATTGAGGAAAACGTAAAATTACTTTTGAACAAAGTTGGGTGAACTTTGACTTCTGCGGCATTTATTGTTGTTGTTGTGCTCATGATTTTTGCAGATTTTTTGGATTAAAGATTTTCAAACACGAGGGAGGGGGGAGGGTGGCTAACTGAATTTTTTCATACATTTCCTCTTCCCCTATATCCCGCAAAGCTTGCAGAGAAAAACTACGGCTGTGACAGACAGATGGATGGATGGACAGACAGTTGCGATCTCAATTGGGTTTTGTATTTTAGTATATAACCCTTAAAGTTCAATTCCTGCATCAGGAATACAGCAGGAGTCTAAAAGTATGAAAAATTTATGATCGGGCACCTTTGATTCTAAAAAGTGAGGAAAAACAGAGGAAGGCATTTAACTCTTACAAGCATGCTGGTACAAATATAGTACCACATTAATTGTACCGTATTTTGCACACTGGTACTTATAATGTACCACCTAAAAAATATATCACCCTTTGCTGTACGTACGCTTAAAAAACGTACCACTTGTATTAGAATGCGAGTAGCAGTGTGTTTTGTCTTTAAACATGACAAAATCTATTTTTTGACCAACCGTTACAATTTTGACACTTCATAACTTATGGAAACACTCATTTGTTTTTTGTGGTGCATTGAAGCAAGTGCTCTAAGTGAAAGTGAAGTGAAATAAATTTGATTTGCTATATTATATTAAGAATATTAACAATAACTTTGGTAAGAACCTTATATTTACAATAAATCATACTGCAAAATGTATTGTCTTGCTTTTATTATTTGAATTATTGCGTGGGCAGTTATTTGCACCACTATAAAAATTGTTGAATTTTATCCCGGCAAATTTCAACGTTACAGAAAATTTCTGAATTATGGATAAGGAAGAATTAGGACCTAGCATAAACGATTGGGTAATGGATGATGACCTTAATGAGCATGATACTCTTCGTCTTCCATCTGACGGAGAATCAGTAATTGACGAATTTGAGCAGGATGACGACGAATTTATGTTAGAAAATAATGGGGAAACAATTGCGCTTTATATTGAAGATGAGTATGACTCCGAAGATAATATTCCACTGAGTTCTTTTGGTTCAAGGAATAGATTTCAAGGAGCTCAACTAAACCCACAATGGTTTGATACATCTTTCAATTTCGATGTTGAACCCTTTACAGAAGTAGTTGGAGTGACAGATGTGGTAAAAGACGTTGCAAATCTCACACCATTTCAAATCTTTGATTTACTTGTAACAACCAAGATGATTGAAGATATTGTTCATCAAACAAACCTCTATGCTACGCAGGAGCAACAACGGACTGGAAAAAGATTCAAGCCTACAGATACTTTAGAAATAAAAACATTTTTAAGGTTTAAATTTTCTCATGGGAATCAAACCATTACCTAGCTACAGAGATTATTGGAGTTCGAGTCCTGATCTCCGTGATGGTTATATTAGTCAATTTATGCCAGTAAATCACTTTAGTTGGCTCCTGAGTCACATACATCTCAATGATAACGCTCTTCTTCCCAACCGAACAGAATTAAATTTTGACAAATTATATAAAGTTCGGCCGTTTCTAGATGAGTTGCTACACAATTTTCAAAAATGCTTACATCCGGATGAATTTTTAGCTGTTGATGAATCAAAGGCAGAAGCGCAATCAAACAGTATATGCCAAAAAAACCAATCAAAAGGGGCTACAAAGTTTGGTGTTTAGCAGATAAAAATAGTTATCTTTTTAATTTCGAAGTTTATACCGGCAAAAAAGGAGACGTTGTAGGGAAAGATCTAGGAGGAAGTGTAGTAAAAAACTTAATGAAAAGACTGAAAGGAAAAAATCATCGTCTATTTTTTGATAACTATTTTATATCCTATCCTCTGCTTCTAGAATTGAAAAATAAGAGAGTGTACGCATGTGGTACAATAAACCCAACAAGGAAGCATATACCACAGATGAAGCCCGATAAAACCATGAAACAAGGCGAAGTTTATTGGAAGATGACTGCTGATGAAATATCATTGTACAAATGGAAGGATAAAAGGAGTGTTCACCTCTTATCCAATTTTCATAACCCTGCCATAACAAATAGCGTGAGCAGAAGGCAAAAAAGTGGAGAGGTTATTGACGTTACTTGCCCCCAAGCCCTTATTGATTACAACGCAAATATGTTGTTTGTAGACAAATTCGATCAATTAAAATCAAACTATGAAATTGATCGAAAAAGCCAGAAATGGTGGCATCGTATATTTTTTTATTTTTTAGATGCTAGCGTTGTAAATTCCTTCATTTTGTTTAAACTTCTGGGGAATTCTATTAGCCACAAAGATTTTCGAAGGCAAGTGATTGATGGTTTATTGGCAGAAAAACTAGTTTTACTTAAACGCCCAGCTATAAGTACGCAAGGACTTGAGATTAAAAAACATAAGCCTAATGTAGCGAAAGAAGTAAGACTTGCTGATTCCGCTCACCAACTTTTACGGAGTACTCGAAGAAGATGTGCAAAATGCAGTTCGAAGGACAAGCAAATTCGAACAGAATGGATTTGTATAATCGGTCAAGTACCATTATGTTTATCCAAGACAAAAACATGCTTTCACGATTATCATAATGAGGTGAAATATAAAAATATTCTATATAAATTAAACATTTTTTCATTCATAAAATTTTGCGTTACAGGACTAGTGGTACATATGGTGTACCACCCATTCGGGAAGGTCCTAGACGAACAAGGACATCATTTTATGAATTTTAATTATAATTTTTTTATTTTTTCTCAAAGACAATAAAAGATTATGAAAAATTTCCAAGTTTCATTTTTCGTGCAGGTTGGGTCAAAACCCAACTGATTTTTCTGTGCCGCTAAGAGTTAAGAATACAAGGGCCACAAATGCTTCCAAAGTCAAAATTCACTTAACTTTGTTAGCAATAGTATGGTAAGTGAATTTTTTTTGCTTAGTAAAATTATGAGTATACCCTACAAATTCTTGCAATGGTAATTATAATTATATTAGACTATTTTGTATCCTAAGCAGATATACATAAAAGCTTATATTATCAGTTATCCAATAAAGAAATGTGAGAGAACAGAAAAAATATTGGAAAATATAAATTCATGTTTTCCTCAAATTTTCAATCATAATTATGGTCGAACTTCGACCACTGGGCACACATTAGTAATAATAAGTAGGTCTTTTTATGCATGTACTTCAGAGCGTTTGAATACTTGAAATCTTGAGATAAAGTTAACCTGCGAAAATCGTCAACACAGGTTATTTCGGTATTTTGTTGAATTCAGCTTAAGGCTTTGTAATGAATCACTCGACGCCGCTGGTGACCACTACTAATGCACCTTGCTGCCATGTGGCGTTCCATCTCGTGTCCGTTGTGACGGCCTCCAATCCCACGTCAGTTTTGTCGTGGGATGTCAAAAGTCGAGTCGACACAGCCACATGGCGGGTGTGTGTCGAAAAGCGAAAAGTGAAGTTTAATTAATGGTGAAGTGGAGTTTAATCAAAGGTTTAATTAAGTTCTTTTAGCCATGGAGGTGGCCACCTGAAGGGGCGCTGCGCCAGATTGCATAGAGAAATGAAAAAGCGGATGACAGTTTTCGAGGGCGAGGTTTTTGTCGTGTCTTCTCAGGGCAGGAAGCATGCAAGTAAGTTCCATAAAAGTGCATCCCGCGTTCAGTTTTTATTCATTTTGCAATTGTTTAGTTTCTTTGTCCCAAAACGATCCAAACCATGACTCGTTTTTTGGGATTGTTTATACCGCGACGAAAGGCCTTTCTTTCGCCGCTTAATTGGAAGTTTAGATTTGCCGTCAGATACAAAATCTGTCGGTGGGTCAATTAAAACTTTAGATTGGCCGCCAGATACAAAATCTGTCGGTGCGTCGATTTTTGAATCTCGGTACAATACCGATATCCCAAAGAAAAATGGTCAAGTTTTCTCTAAAAATAAAAACACGAAAGAACACCTTTGACGTGTGATGAGTAAATGACAATTTTATTTTCTTCTATCTTCTTTAAATACACATTACTATTCTAAGTTCGCTCCCACGATGTAGCATTCATCATGAGCGAGCATATCGCTGACGCTGCACATGCATAAGACACATCGTTAACCATATGAACATGCTCCCACGATCCAACGTGGTTCATGGGAACAGGTTTCCGCTGACGATGCGACAATGCATGTACGCGCGTCGCGAATTCTCCAGTCTTTTGGAAACGAAAAATGATATTTATTTTGAGACTGAAGAATTCGCGACGCGCGTTGAATTACATGAACGAGACATACGAGTATTTGAACAAAGTTATTTGCTGAAGAGTAATTAATTGTTTAGAAATTAAAGACAATATGCATACAAGATACAAACAAAATAAAATTTTTTTAGATATGAATACATAAAATATTCATTAGAATAATTGGTTTAATATTAAACATACTCCCGGCGTTAAACGGTAGTTTAACTTTTAAGTCGTAAACTGAAGGCTTCTCCTGGTGTCGATCTTGGAGCTGGTATTGGAGGAAGCGTTGAGGATGGAGTTTCGGGTTTTTTATATTGATGGAAAAGTTTATTCCACAATAAGTAAGCAAGCAGGCAACTACCGATAACTAGCCCCATGTAGCCTACTACAAAATGATGCACTTCTTGGGATTGATTTCTCGTAGATGGTAACTCTGATTCCAACAATGTTGTTATCCTCTGTTGCAGCTCGTGTAGATGATTCTCCTTCGAAACATTAGGAGCTTGGATCGGTGACAATATCGGCTCATCTGATGTAAAAGATAAAGTTGAAAAGTTCCTAGTGGAGACAAAATGGGTTTTATAAGAGGACGAGAATAGCTTGTGCGCTTGGATGGTCAGGCTTTCTTCCTTTATCGAGCAATCCTCTGGTATTTCAAGAATTCCAGTGCCGTTCAGGGTTATGGATGATATTTCTTTTCCACAGTCGATATTGATCATTGAAGCTGCTATCATAAAATAGATCCAGTGATTGGACTCGATTAAGGGTATCCATCTCCTTGGCTCGGCAACAGGTTTCAAACGACACTTATTTGGCCAAGCGAAATGATTGAAGAAGCTTAATTCACAAGCTGCGACTGGGGAACCTCGTCGATATAGTGGTCGTACTTGATTGCACATGTAACCATGTTCATTAACAGCTCTGCAGGATTTTAATTCGCGTTCTGCTATTGGATAGTAAGTGTCTCGATGTAGGTTTATAATCAAAAAATCTACCCGAAGCTCTATCTCCGATATAGTTCCATTCATCATCAAAGGAACCGGAACAAGGTGCATTGTTTCGTATTGATCATATGATACCAATGGTATCTTCAATAGAAACATCATCTTCTTATGCAGGGAGCATCCATGTATCGTAATGATTCTGTAGAAGTCCGCTAAATCTCCTGATGATATTGGCAATCGCACGGTATTTGGTAAACCTTCCCTTATGGAGGAGATCGCTGATTGTAGTTGATCTGGTGTCAATAATAGTGAATTTAGTTTCCCATGGTTCGTGTCGATAAAGGAGTCCCAGAGCGCAGCTTGTGTTCGTTGATAGTTGTTCAAAGTCAACGTGAGACGTGTGGCTAAAAGTGTAAAGGATTGGAAGGTTTTTTGTTTATGTATTTCGTGCGTCATATTGTTCTCTTGCTGAATATTGGTGTTGATTGCTTCCCGAAGTTCGCTTAAGCGTTGTTCATTAAATCTGTTTGATTCGGTCATGATATTAACTGTGGAGTTGATCACTAAAGTTTGGTTTCTTATTAGCTCTTGTAAGTGTTGATCACTATCCTCTAATCGGTTGATAACATTGCTCATATGTTCAGCGTACTCAGAGTCAAGAACTCCAAATAGAGAACTAGCTATATTCCCTACGATGTTGAAAGCCCCACGTTTTGTTCGTCTGACCTTTTCTTTCGTTCTGCGCTGCATCAGAGCATTAATTTTGTCGGCCTCCCTTACGAGTGACTGAAACTGCGAGATGATACCCTGGCAAGTGGCATCAGTATTCAGAAGCTGGTTTAGGAACTGTAGTTGGTTTATTCCTAGCTTTATTGTATCTAGCTCTTTCCAATAGGACGTAAGATCGTAATAGACTAGCAACTTCCACTCATTTAGGATTAAGTGTGCAGGTCCCAAGTTTTCTACGTACACGCCAGGAGAAGTTTCAAAGGGATGTGTTGTAACTGCAGTGGCCCATCCAGGTATGAAAAGTCCTACCAAAAGTAGTGACTGTAGAACCAGGTTTCCCAATCGACGCCGTTTCGTACCTGATGGACTAGCCTTGGCCTTGTCGGTGCTCTTATTCTTTTTACTGCAGGTTTCACTGTTATTATTGTGTGCTTCAGTGGTGTAAGTGGGAGGTTCGTGGAATCCTTCTTCCTCTAACGGTGGTTGGTGATTCACGGGCAGTGGTGCAAGTTTATGGATAGGACGCCTTAGGATACCGGAAGACGTCTTCAGATCGGCTACTCGAACCAATCCATCATTTCCTTTGAAGATGTTCACGATTCTGCCTAGGGGCCATTTCAGAACTGGCGTGTTTTCTTCCTTTAAAATAACCATCATTCCAGGTGTTATGTTGTTGCATTGCTGCTTCCATTTATGTCTATGTTGTAGCTCGTTTAAATACTCATTTGACCATCTCTGCCAAAGCTTATACTTCAGATCCATAACTAGTTTCCATCTGTGTCCCAAAGATAGGCGAGGTATTTCAGCATTCACATCTACGGAGCTGGTGAGCGGCTCTCCAATTAAGAAGTGACCTGGAGTTAGAGCCTGAAGATCGTTAGGATCGGAGGATAGTGGTGTTAAAGGCCGTGAGTTGAGTATTGCTTCTGCTTCGATAACAACGGTTTCGAGCTCTTCGTAGGTTAAATTAACATTAGCTAAATTTTTGACTATTAGGTGTTTAGCTGATTTGACGGCCGCTTCCCATAGCCCACCAAAGTGAGGAGCTCTTGGTGGTATGAAGTGGAAGTCGGTTCCCCTTGCTGTGCAGAACCTGATTATGCTCTCCTGGGATTGCTTGTCTAGTATTCGCTGTTTTAATTCAGTTAGCTGATTGTTCGCTCCCACAAAATTTGTGGCATTGTCACAATAAATGTTTCTACAATTTCCTCTTCGTGAAACAAATCGTTTGAGTGCGCCCATGAAAGCCTCGGTTGTCAGTTCGGTAGCCAGTTCGAAATGCACGGCCTTCGTTGCAAAACAGCAGAATACTGCTAAATAAGACTTATGGGGTTGCTTACCACGACCCTTGAAATGTGTATAGAAAGGTCCCGCAAAGTCTACTCCCGTGTTGACAAAGGGCCTAGCTTGATGGACTCTATTTGCGGGTAGGTCTCCCATCAGTTGAGTGAGCAGCTTGGGCTTCGCTCTGGCACAAGTGACGCAATTTTGTACTACTGAACGAGCGAGTGTTTTTCCCTTGATTGGCCAATAACGCTGCCGCGCAATTGCTAACAAGGCTTGAGGGCCGGCATGCTGGTGGTCTTTGTGAATCTGATTAAGAATCAGTTTCGTGATTGGATGCGCGTAGGGGAGCAGCACAGGATGTTTGTGGTTGTATTCTAGGTCGGAAAGTTCAAGGCGTCCACCTACTCGTAATAATCCTTGGCTGTCGAGAAAGGGAGTTAGGCTGCTTAGCCGGTTACTAACACTTAGCTGGTTTGTTGCTTCAAGGGTTTTAATTTCTTCACTGAACTCCTGCTGCTGAATC
The DNA here is from genome assembly GCA_963969285.1 of Odontomyia ornata. NCBI lineage: Eukaryota > Metazoa > Arthropoda > Insecta > Diptera > Stratiomyidae > Odontomyia > Odontomyia ornata. The sequence continues at coordinate 321,921,953 of OZ017738.1, forward strand.
TCCCTAATAATGATGGAAGAAGCTGCTTCTAATTCGGATACCGTCGGTGGATTGGTTTTCCGCCTTGAGTTGATCTTACAGCTGATCACTCTGGTGAATCGAATGACCAATGCTACGATGCATTTCAGCTTCCGAAATGAATTGCCGTGATTTATTCTGTGTATGAAATGTGGTTCTGCTTCCGTGACTACTAGAATCCTTTTTGCCTTCTTTCTTTCCAAGTTAATTTCTTTTTCGGCTGGTTTAGCGGGCCACATGTCAGGGTGGCCATGAAGAAACAAGGGCCCATAGAACCACAATGGGCTTTCTTTTAATTTTGCAGGGACAGTGCCTCGGGAAGCCAAATCTGCTGGGTTACAACTGGAACTCACGTGGCGCCATTGATTTGGTGTTGAATATTGTTGAATAGCAGCTATCCGATTTGCTACAAATGTCTGGTAGGGCGCCGCTTCACTATGGATCCAATGCAACACCACTTCAGAATCTGTCCAAAAATAACATGACTGTCCAGGAAGCTCTAAATCGGATTGAAGGCGGTGAACCAACTCAACTGCTAATTTGGCGGCACACAACTCCAAACGTGGGATTGTAATAGTTTTGATTGGTGCCACTCGAGTTTTTGCGCACAGTAAATGCACAGTTGTTGTACCGTCGTAATGGTTAGCCCGGAAGTAGACAGCAGCGCCGTAGGCCTTCTCGGAAGCGTCTGAAAAGGCATGCAGCTGCGTGCTGCGAGGAACTCTGGCACCAAATACATGTCAAGGTATTCTGATTTCATTGAGCTCTGCCAATCTTTGATGAAAATTTATCCAGGTAGAGTGCAGTTCCATCGGTAACGCTGCATCCCAATCAAGCTTCAATTTCCATAAATTTTGTATGAAGATTTTAGCTGTCACTGTCACTGGACTCATGAGCCCCAAGGGATCAAAAATATGCGCGATCGTGGAGAGCGCGGTTCTCTTTGTCACTTTTGCTGGATCTTCGTAGGTTGGGACACGAATTACCAATTCGTCTTGCTTTGGCAGCCATATCACACCAAGCGTTTTGACATGTTCGGTGGAACTGTCCGTCACAGTATACTGCACTTCTCGATCTAGAGGGTTGATATCCTTGATTAAATCGGAATGATTTGCGCACCATTTTCGTAGCTTGAAACCTGCTGTGCGTAAAATTTGCTGGACTTCTTCCTTCTTTTGAACGGCGTCTTGCAGATTGTTTGCACCAGTTAAAAGGTCGTCCATGTAGAAATCTTTCTGGACAGCGAGACTTCCCAAGAGGTGTTTAATCTTTGAGTTGACCGCTAATTGCTCTAAGCACTTAGTTGCTAGGTAAGGTGCCACGGTAGTACCATACGTTACGGTATTAAGTTGATAGCATCGTAATGCTTCGCTCGGGTGATTACGCCAGAAGATGATTTGGAACAATCGATCACGTTTGTCTATCTGAATTTGTCGGTACATCTTCTCAATATCAGCGGAGAAGACGTACTTAAATAAGCGGAAGCGAAGCAGGATAGTAAACAGCTCATCTTGTATCGTAGGACCGGTGTGAAGCACATCATTCAAGCTTGTGTTGGTCGTAGTCTTTGCAGACGCATCAAAAACTACCCTGAGTTTAGTAGTAGAACTGTCTGGTCGGAGTACACAGTGGTGGGGCAAAACAAAATGTGGCTCTGAGCTGTTTGGCATGTTTATTTCTTCCATGTGACCTAGCTTGAGATACTCCTCCATAAATTCTTGGTAGGCTCTTTTGACCTCAGGATCTTTTGCTAAGCGTTTTTCAAGCTGAACAAACCTTTTTAAGGCCATATCTTTTGACTGTCCTAGTTGTTTTGGATCCAGTACAAATGGCAATCTAACTATGAAACGCCCATTGTCGTCTCGTTTCACGTTTTGATAAAAATGTGCTTCACATTGGCGCTCCTTGGAGGTCATCGTGGTGGTTGGTTTCTCCCCTTCTTCTAACTTCCAGAATTTTTCCAGTTCTGCATCCAGTCTCTGACCCTCCGTACGGTACATTCCACATGTAGCTATTTTCGGACTAGCTGTTGGAATTTTGGGGGTGCTAAATCTTCCACCAACAATCCAACCAAAGAGGGTATTTTGTAGCGTAGGAAGGAACTCGCCCATTTTGATTTGACCGATTGACAATAACTGGTAATACCACTCTACTCCGATCAGCATCTCCACTGGTCCCGCTTGATTGAAGCTTGGATCGGCCAAGGAGATATTCCCCGGGATCGGCCAGTCTTCTCTGCTAAACGTTTCGGATGGCTGGTATGTCGTTATTTGCCTTACCACGTAGGCATCCACCTGGATCTTGTAGTTCGTTTGCTTGGATTGTATTGGTAGCTTTATTTGTCTAGTGGCCTTTTGAATCACTCCTCCAACGCTACTGATTGCAATGCTAGCTGCTTGTGACTTGCGGTTAAGCTTTTTAAGGGCAGCTTCGGTGATCAAGTTTACTTGTGAGCCGCTGTCTAGGATCGCTCGGAGGTCTACTGTTTTACCCCTGCTGTCGGTTGTCTGAACCATCACCGTGCTGAGCAATACTTCAGCCCTTGTATCTTCCGTGGCTAGCGATATCCTTTCTTTTGGCTTAAATTCAGTTGCTTGCGGCTTAAGCTCTGCTTGTTGAGGTTGTCCACTTGTGGTATAAGGACTGGGTGTTGAGGTTGTGCTTTCCGGTTTGTGCAGCAAGGTGTTATGCCGTTTGTTGCACTTCATACAGGCGCGAGAACTGCACTCGGAACTCCTATGTCCAGCACGTAGGCAGTTCATGCAGAGCTTTAGTTTGCTGGCCCTTTTAATGCGGTCTGGTATTGTTAGCCTTTTGAACTGTTCGCAGGCGTATATTTTGTGGTTGCCATTACAATTTTTACAGCCACTAGATGACGTTTGATTAGTTGACACTAAGGCCGATAGTTTCTTAGGTTCATTCTTAATTCCCGAACGTTTTTCGTTGCCGAAGGCCTCCAAGGCCTGGAATCTTAGCTCCAAGAATGTTAGGAAGGAATCTAGGGATTGTAACTCCCGGGGACACTTCAGCGATTGCTCATATAAGTTGTGTGACGTCTTATCGAGCCTTTTCAACAACAGGTGAATCAGAATCGGGTCCCAGTTTGTCGTGTCTACCTTTATGTTTCGCAGACCCAACATGCACTCTTTTGTGGTATCATGGCACTGTTTTATTGAGGCAGCTGAGTCAGCTACGATAGTTGGTTGGGATAGTAGCTTTTCTAGAAAAGTTGTGACCATTAGCCTTTTGTTGTCGTATCGGCTTCGCAGGATAGTCCAAGCATCCTTGTAGTTTTCATCCGATACTGGCATGTGCTTGATAAGCCGTTCCGGCTCGCCCATTAAGTTGGCTTTTAAATACCACATTTTTTGGGCATTTCCAAGTGGTTGTGAATCAATGATTTGGTGGAAGAGGTCATGAAATGATGTCCATTGCCCATAATTTCCGTCGAATTTCGGGATAGACATTTCTGGAAGCTTAATGTATGACTGTGGGTTGACCAAACCATGTTGCCCTGGCTCTGCCTTGTCTTTGTTCGTGGAAAGGAATATGAGCGCATCCTGTATGCGCTCTTCCGTTTGATTGTAATCCACGGTACTATACGTAGCCTTGTCGCCTTGGGACCTGCATATGGTTCGATGCACGTCTCGCAGTTCATCCCAGTACTTTGTTAACGTACTTATTTTCAGCTCACAATAAGACTTGTTCTTCAATGGGGCCTTGTAGATTCCATCAATCATGAAATTTATTGAACTGATTATCGCATCAAGCTGGTATCTTAAACCCCCGATATTATTTTCACCATGCTGTACCTTCATTGGCGGTGTAATCGGTTGGGTAAGTTCCACACTAGCGCCTGGCTTGTTCACGCTTGGGTTTGGAGTTGTTACCTTTGCTGGCAACTCTTCTTTTTGCGCCTCTTTCAAGAGACCAGTGATAGCGTCTCTTGCGGTCATGTATTCTCGCTGCATGACCGTAAAATAATTATTTGCAAAATAGGGATGATTTGCCGAGGCTGTAGCGTATTCTTGTAGCTGTTCATCTCTTGCACAGAAGGATGCCCAAAGTTCATTAAGTTCGGTAAGTCTCCTGTTCAGGTAACTCACTGTTCTTCGTGTGGGACCATCCTTGCGGTAATTTGTGATTAACCGCTCGATCTCAAAACCAGTTTGGTCTTGCTCACTGGCTAATTCTTCCATGTTAATAATATATATTGACCCAGAGATGGCGGTTCAGTACTAGGCTGAAAACAATTGCAAAATTACAACGGGATGGTATACCGAACGAATTCTCTTAAAATTCTGATCGGGGAAGAATATTTTCTTCAACTGGATTAAAAATTCAAATGGATTTTATACCGAACGAATTCTCTTAAAATTCTGATCGGGGAAGAATTTTTTCTTCAAATGGATTTAAAAATTCAAATGGATTTTATACCGAACGAATTCTCTTAAAATTCTGATCGGGGAAGATTTTTCTTCAAATGGATTTAAAAATTCAAATGGATTTTATACCGAACGAATTCTCTTACAATTCTGATCGGGGAAGATTTTTCTTCAACTTAATTGCGTGAAGGATCACGTCGGGGTCACCAAAATGTTTATACCGCGACGAAAGGCCTTTCTTTCGCCGCTTAATTGGAAGTTTAGATTTGCCGTCAGATACAAAATCTGTCGGTGGGTCAATTAAAACTTTAGATTGGCCGCCAGATACAAAATCTGTCGGTGCGTCGATTTTTGAATCTCGGTACAATACCGATATCCCAAAGAAAAATGGTCAAGTTTTCTCTAAAAATAAAAACACGAAAGAACACCTTTGACGTGTGATGAGTAAATGACAATTTTATTTTCTTCTATCTTCTTTAAATACACATTACTATTCTAAGTTCGCTCCCACGATGTAGCATTCATCATGAGCGAGCATATCGCTGACGCTGCACATGCATAAGACACATCGTTAACCATATGAACATGCTCCCACGATCCAACGTGGTTCATGGGAACAGGTTTCCGCTGACGATGCGACAATGCATGTAAGCGCGTCGCGAATTCTCCAGTCTTTTGGAAACGAAAAATGATATTTATTTTGAGACTGAAGAATTCGCGACGCGCGTTGAATTACATGAACGAGACATACGAGTATTTGAACAAAGTTATTTGCTGAAGAGTAATTAATTGTTTAGAAATTAAAGACAATATGCATACAAGATACAAACAAAATAAAATTTTTTTAGATATGAATACATAAAATATTCATTAGAATAATTGGTTTAATATTAAACAGGGATATTGTAAAATAATTTTACAAGCTTTACTAAAATTGTCACTTCGGTGTACTTCCTTCCGGGCGTGGACAGGTCAATAATGATGTCCTTTCAAGGGTTTTGATGAAGATTTTAAACGGACGTTCGGAGAAATAGTGGAAACAATCAAGCTTGAACATTTAATTCATATTAACTAAATAAAACACACTTGGTCGCCCGAGACTCAAACCCAGTATTTACTATAAGGGATACGGTCCTACGTAACCCAAGTCCCGACATGAAACTTTCGAATGGTTCTTGGCGACCTAAAAACAGTATTAAGGGAGGCGAAGTGCAATTTGAATCGCTTCAATCAAGTTGTATGGAAGAATTGTGTTTGTTGTGGCGATATTTGCGATATTAAACCATTTTTGAAGAAAGTTATGGATATTGAAAATAATTTTTTATCACACAAATTTATGTAAAATGTTCGACACCAAAGCCGTCAAATGATTAAGCATTTCCTAGAAAAATTTCTTCGCCGCGTGGATTCCGTGGAACCCACACGGCGCAAACATTTTCCTACCTTTTTTTAGGTTTTCTCTTTAATTAATGACAACGCAAATGTCAGAAAAATTAGGATCTCTCATTAATTTTCTCGAAAACTATGGAAATTTTGCGCAAATATCTACAACAAATACGATCCCTTATCTATAGTTTAATCGAAAGCCATCAAATTTGCTCGTCGCCTTACTTGGTCTATTTATGCATGCAGTTAAGAGTGTTTGAATACTTGAAATCTTGAGATTGTGTTAACCTACAAAAAGTTTCAACATAGGTTATTTCGGTATTGCCTTCGGATTTCGTTGAAATTATTGAACAGTTATAAAAAAAATTTAAGAGCTATCATTATGACCAGGAAGCTGTAATAATTTTCCGTGTTAACTCCGTACGAACGAGTCGGTTCTAGACGTGAAGTCTGAGTCGTGCCAACGAATGGTACCAACCGGTCAACCAGTTCGTGCACCGTAATCCATTTCGCGGTGGCTGCTTGTCGGCCAGCTGGATCGGAGAGGATTTCGGTCGCAGGTCTTTAAATGGATTACGCTCAATTACATATTTCAGCCACCATTAAATGCCCGTTTCAAACGCGTCGAAAACACAAACATACGGAAAAGAAACCTACTTTACTTTATTCCGTATTTCTTCATTATTCCAGTCAATCAAAACAAACTACATTCTATTTCGCGCTCTTGAATTACACCGACGTGACACCGAAAAATATACTACGTTAACTCGAACCCGAAGAATGCTACGCTAAGGAAAAAAGACAAGGCCAACAAAGGTACCGCATACCGCACGCGACGCGAAACCGGCCTCCCTCTTCCCGGCATACTTACCATGCACTCCCACTGCCTCTGAAAAAAAGGGCCAGTGGAAAGGAAAGTCGTGTTTAATTTAGCAATTCATGTTATTTTATTACTTAAAATAGCAAAGGAAGCTAACGTATTTCAAAAAGAATATAAATATAGACACGAATATGTGTGTTTGTACAAATAAACAAGGTTTCTGGTAGAGATAAAATACATAGAAGTATCAGAATGTTACGCACATGCAATTCGTGATATACTATGTTTCATCATTTGTGTCTGATATTCTGTTTTTGGAAATGGTTCCGTTATTTTATATACCTTCATTCCAAATTTTATTTATAGACGACCGATCAATTTCAATTCTTCTTTTTCAATCGATGCGTTTTTGGAGACGATAAAGTATTAATGGCGAGCAAATTCGAATGCAACAGATTTGCTTGAAATTTATATCGACTAATCAAATTTGAAACTATATTTTTTTTTTTTTTGAAAGAAAATTACAATTTCGATTAATTGATACTTAAAATATGCTAAAATCTAAATTTTATTAAATGTTTATTGAATACTATCACGTATGTTTTGTTTTCAAATATAAATATTTATAGGAAATTTGTTTTTTACAGCTTTTTTCTTAAAAAGGTAAAATAATTTGAATTTTCCATTTTTATTTTCAAGTTACATTTTCTACGAGCTGGCCAGTTTAATTTATTGTGTAATCATAACAAAGTTTTAGAATCAAAAGCAGGAAAATATGCAAGAATTCAGATAATTTGCAAATTTATCAAAGGGATTAGGTATGCATAGAAATTGCATATGAATTAATAAAATATTTTTTTGAAATTTCGACTATGTATGCATGAAGTAAAGTATGTAATAAATATTCTTATAGAAAATGTAATTAGGCAACTTATATTCCCATATTACTTTGCTCAAGAATGAATCGTTATAAAGTTGCAATAAAGGAAAGTCAAAAAAAATTTTTTTTACCATGCTTTAACATTTTCTGCCTTTTTTTATCGTATTTTTACAGTTTGATTTGTATTGAATTACGACCAACTTCTTTCTCAAATTATGGTTAAGAATTTACTTGACGTCGTAATGAAATATTAAACTTTAAACAATATAGAACTTCCTTGCTTAGTTTCACCTTCTAATAAAGGTTGTTTTCGAATTTATAGATGGAGTACATAAGAAATATTCACAAGAGGAGTTGTCTAAGACGAGTTCTTTATCATCGAAGTGCTCAGTCGCTACGACTGCTGCAACATCCGTCTCGCACAGTCAAACCTGTTCAACTTTAACTACCTTTTCGGGCTCTAGTTCTGCAATTTTAGAGGATTCCAGTATTCTTATTGACAATTAAACATTTGTTGATGATTTGGAAAAGGTAGAATAACTTTGTCATCCGTAACTTTGAAAATTTTTGAATAGGATTCGGGAATAGTTGACAATTTTGATTGTGGACCTCCTTTTACGTTCAAATTGCTTTTAAGTACTCTTCAAAATACTGTTGAAGAATATCTAAAATGCGCCAATGGTGAAATAAATAATCATGAATTCTTACAAAGCCTTGCAAAAACTATGTTCTAGAGACAGAAATCTATTAGCAAACGTTGTCATACACAGAGAATTCGACTATTGCAAGCAGCTCAATAGCATTTTCAAAATAACAAAAGAGCGTTTTGTTGAGCTAGCACAACACATCATTAAACTATTTCCCACAGAGGACGTTGCCATATATTGCATACCATATAATGCATGCTTCTGGGAAGCTATGGGAGGTATATAATCGATTAAAAAAGAACTTAAGAGGTAGTACAAGTAGAACAGATGATACTCCTGTTACTATTCCAACAGAAGAATTGGATGGAAAGAGCAAGTTTTTGCAGAATAACGTAGAACCTCGGGAAAAGATTAAAGAATATTGAAAAGACACATTTGACCACAGAGTTTCCGAGCTAAAAGCAAATAATAATGGAATATATTTGAACCTTCACACATACCCAGCATTATGTTCTAGTTTTGGTTGCTATTGCTGACTCAAGACTTCGATCAAATTAATCCTTTTGCAAGCAACAAAACGTTTGCAGAGTGGCCAAAGTTCAATACCATACTATGCACAATTTGCAGAGAAAAGAAATTCAATGATTGCGAAAAGTTTCTTCTGAGCCAAAATGATTTAACTGGATTTTGGATACTCCCATATGTATTGGGATCAACATATGGCCGAAAAAGGAATAGTCAATCAAATCGTATTAAATACACCAAACAAGAGATAACGGGTTCATTTCTCCTTCACATCACGGTAAGATGCATTTTAACTTGTTTTTCTTTAAACCCTTTGCCAAAAAATCTAAGCATATTTCAAAAACATTCTTAATATTTCTATTAGGAGGCAAATCGAGTAAAGGAAGAAATTACGAGCTTGAGGAACATCTACTCTCAGCGCAAATTAACATTGCAGCCAATGGTCATAGTAGCTGGTCCTTCACTAAGTAAGAATTTTAATGTATTCATTATAAGGAATATTTACCGTCTATACATATATGAAATAGGTGAAGTCAAATGCTGCTATGTCCTTTGTGAAGAGATCTTTTACTGCATCAGTGACTCGTCCGTGAGTGCCATAGATGTATGTTTCAAAATCTTTCACGCGTTGAGCTTAAAATATCCGGAACCATGTGAAGCTATTTGGATGTTTATTCAAAACGAAGTATATGGGATAACTACCTTTTATGATAAGAATTTTATATCAGTTAACTCACTTATAGTAGACGTCAACGTAAATTTAAAGAAATCGCAATCAAATTTTATTTCTTTTTTAAAATGGATTGTTTTAAATGTGGAGAATTATTTTATACTCCGAAAGCTTACATGTTACATTTCAAAATTTATCACAAATTTGAAAATCTTTCTCTACATAATTTAAAACAAAATACCGACTCGATACAGAAATTCTATAGTGAAGTGGTGGAATTACTTGCAAGTTTAAATAATCATGTGAACATTCACGAGAAAAATCCAAGTGTGATAGGTGTAAAAAAGGCTCTTTTCTCAGAAATGTGCCTTTATACATTTTTAAGTGGTCTAAAGGAACCTTTTGGATCAACTATAAGGGCAATAAAACCCGAATCTTTAGCTGACGCTTATATAGATACCTTCTGCATTGAAGAAAAAAATATTTTCTATTCGAAGTCTGAGACCCCCAAACAAATACTAAATGCAAAACCACTTTCTACACCCACTTCCAAAATTTTCGAATATGCAACCTATGCTACCTAAAATGCCGCAACTGAGCCCGCCAAATTGCTCATACCAACCATTTGCACAGCCATATAGACCTATTCAATATAATTTCGCCCATCAACGACTAACGTTTGCAAATCCATACCAACAACCTATGCAAAAGTTCAGATCACAACTAAATAGTTATCCTTGCAATCAAAATACGCAAAGGCAAAGTCTTAACCAAAATTTCCAAGGTTACAATCAAAATTTTCAACCAAGGCCACCAATATTTGCAAAACCCAGCCTCCCGAAACCGGAACCCATGGATATATCCTCAGGAACAGTTAAACGTATTCAACCACAATATAACCAACCAAGAGATAACTTCTTTAAGCAAACAGGACCACCGAGATTTGTATCCAAAGAGCTGTTTAATATCTGTGAACAGCACAATGCATATAATTGCCCTGAAGCAGAACAAACATCCGATATTTCATCCCTTGACAATTTAGGGAATCAAAACGACGTAGCATCAGACTCTCAAACCCCACAACACTACCAAAATCAAAATCAATATTATTTTTCCAACTCTGTCGGCACCGCATATAATGAAAATATAGAAGACGTTGAAGTGGAGGATCAAAATTTTGGATACCTTGCCTCCAACAACCCATCGGGTACTTAGACATCAATACCCACGGCAACATACTTCCCTACGTCCATATTTCATCTCCTTTTGGACGACCGTTAAAATTCTTGATTGACACGGGCGCATCTTCATCCTTCATAAGCCCAGAATATGTAAACCCCTTACACATAAAGGAAATTAATCCTGTTATAATTAACACTGTCCTCGCAAAACATCAGGTAGAACAAGAAGTCACACAACCAAATTTTTTGAATTTAACCAAGCCGGTTCCGTAAAATTTTTTGTGTTTAGATTTCATACAAATTTGACGGTCTTTTTGGAAAAGATGCACTTAGTGCTGTAAATGCTAAAGTTGACGTTGGCAACAAAAGACTCATTACACAGAATGCCATATTACCCTTAATTTTCAAACCAAATTTGATGTCACCTAGATACAGTATTCCATCCCAATCCAAATTAGTAGTAAAATTACCAGTTGATATTGAAAATGGCGATATATACATTAAACCATTTAAACCACATCCAAATTTATTAATATCTGAAGGAATATATACGGCTGATGATTGGCACGCATTTGTTGAAGTGGTAAACCCGTTCCAAACTGATCAAATATTACTCCTTGAACAACCTTTTATGGTTGAAAAGCTTTCCAGAAACTATGAGGAAATAAATAACTTCAATATAAACTATGAAGAGGAAAGCTCACCTCTTGCCCCTTCTGACGACATTATCGACTTGCTACGAGTAGCTCACTTAAACCAGGAAGAACGTAAAGAACTCTTCAAAATCTGTCGAGAGTACGATGATATATTACTTCGAGAAGGACAAAACCTTACATTTACAAATCAAGTAAAGCATCGGGTTAGATCTAATGATGAAATTCCTGTTCATACAAAATCCTATACATACCCTTTTATTTACAAAGAAGAAGCGCGCAGACAAATATCTGATATACTAAATCAAGGCATGATCCGTCCAAGTTATTCCCCGTGGAGCGCTCCTGTGTGGATTGTCCCGAAGAAACCTGACGCTAGTGGGAAACAAAAATGGTGGCTAGTCATAGACTACCGCAAACTAAATGAAACAAGTTGGGTAAGCAGACCTACGCTCATGTCAATAGGGTTTTGTATTCACTTTACAAAATGCAGTCACCAGATCGAATCAAATCAAGAAACATGTCAAAGACGATTTTATTGGAGAAAATATGAAATACGAAGATCATACTATTATTAACAAAGTTGAACGAATTTCGACTTCTGAGGTTTTTGGTATTGTTATACTCATAAATATCTCCCTTGATAATTATTTCAGATGTCCAGCCGCGACGGCGGAAACACATTTTTCATGTATTTCCCCCCTGTGCCCCCACTGAAGCAAAAACTGACAGTTTAAGAACTGTTTTGAAAAGCTCCCATGAAAACTTTCATTTCATACTCATATCGGCTACGTTTGATTATTTTTTTTTCAGGGGCCACTCTGCTGTACTGTTATCATCGATTACTGGCCAATCTTTTCGAATCCTAGAATGGTTACAAAACCCTTTTGCTAGGAGCTCTCTCCCACCTCCTCGACTTGTTTCACTTATGAGCATTAATTGTAGGTACTCATCTTCAGTCATTCATTAAATTGAATCAAGTGTTCAAAGCATGCACCTTAAACGTTGAAGTTGGGAAAAAATAACTCAATATTATTCAATCTTCGCATTTAAAACAGCCACTATTTTGTTTTACGATTACTGATACCACTAGCTGAACCGATTCTCAAAGATATTCATGACACCTATCATTCCTGAAATTTTCATGCAAATCCTAGCAAAACTGTAGTGTCTGAGTCGCTAAAAAGCGCATGTTGTTTCATAGCCATATGTTGCCATAGTAATACATGCAGCGCATATTGTTCCATAGTAATACAGGAAAATTCAAACCGCTATAACTTCTCTAAATATGATTCAATCTTTATGAAACTTTCAGGATAGATCAATCTTATAAATAGACATCTATGTACTGAATTTCATTGAATTTAAGGGTACCGTTAAGATTTGATTCAAGAAAACATAAAATCGATAAATCATACTATTACTAACAAAGTTCAGTGTTGTTGTTGTACTCACCAAGGCCTACATTCCTGATTTTTTTCAGATTTTTCGGATCACAGGTGTCCAATCGCGAGGGGGGGACACAAATTTTTCGTGTATTTGCCCTCCCTGTGCGCCCCTTGAAGCAAATTTTGCCAAACTGAAACCTGTTTTGAAAAGTTCTCATCAAGACCTTTTATTTGATACCCTACCTTTAATGAAATTTTTTTTTCGAGGGGTTACTCTCCTATATGGGGAGACCCCCCTTTAATACCTCATAAAATTTTTTACTAGTTGAACTTTGAAGAGATCACCACTTTACACCTACACACAAAATTTGATGTTTCTAGCTTAAGTAGTTTCCGAGGAAAACTGCTGTGACACACGGACGGACGTACGGACGGACGGACAGACGGACAGACGGACAGACTGGTCGCGAAACTAGTAGGGTTTTGTAAAATTATTTTACAAAATTATTTTACAAAACCCTAAAAACGATCAGCGACAAATATCCGCTGCCCAATATAAGTGATATCCTAGATAAATTAGGAAAGTCTTTGTATTTCTCGACGTTGGATTTGGCTAGCGGTTTCCACTAGATCTAAATGGATCCAAGGGATATTTCCAAAACAGCATCCACTGTTGAAGGAGGGCATTATGAATATGTTCGGATGCCCTTCGGGCTGAAAAACGCATTCTCTATATTTCAACGAGTTATGGACAATGTATTAAAAGAACTTCAGGGTAGGATTTGTATCATCTACTTAGATGATATAATTATGTTTTCTACTTCCTTACAGGAGCCTATCGAAAATCTTAAAAAAGTCTTTGAAAGGTTACGAGAAGCAAATCGAAAAGTTGTACTTTTAGGTTTGCTTCTCGTAACCGAGTTCCTTAAGAAAGAAATAGCTTTTCTAGGTCCCTTGATCACGACAGAATTAATCAAACCCAACCCCGAAAAAATAAAAGCGATCCTAAACTGTCCATTGCCTAAAACACCAAAGGAGATCAAATCGTTTCTTGGATTGTTCGGCTACTACCAGAAATTTATTAAGGATTTCACCAAACTTACGAAACCTCTCACACACTGTTTGAAAATAGGGCAAAATATTGAATTTACTCCCCAATATATAAAATCATTCAACGATTGCAGAAATCAGCTGATGAATGATCCTCTTCTCCAACACCCAGACTTCAACAAACCTTTTGTCTTAACAACCGATGCCAGCGATTTCGCCCCGGGTGCCATTGTATCGCAAGGACCTATTGGTAGCGATAAACCAATCTGCTATGCTAGCAGAACACTAGCAGATTCGGAAATAAACTATTCTACCATAGAAAAGGAGCTTCTGACAATATACTGGGCAACTAAATATTTCCGACCGTATTTGTTTGGCCGTAAATTTAAAAAAGTAACTGATCATAAGCCTCTCATCTGGATAATGAATCTTAAAGACCTAAACTCTAGACTTGTACGTTGGAGGTTAAAGTTAGAGGAATTCGACTACGAAGTGGTATACAAGCAGGGCTACAAAATTCGAATACCAAAATCAAACGAATAATCTGCTCCAACAGAAGGTAATCCAGAAATTAACGTCAACGAAGCCAAGGAGATCAGAAATGCATCAATATATTATTATTGATGGGGACACACGTAGAGAAACTGCTCTGTGGAAAAGATTAAATTTTGAATTCGAAGGACCTTGTTAATATCTTAAACTGTGACAGTCCTTGAGTGCGGTGTAAATTCAATATATACTAAGTAAAATGAAGTGCGGTTTGTGTGGTTCAAAAGTTGAAAGAAACGATTTAAAAATTCTGTGCAATTACTGTGAAGATTACTGCCATGCAAAATGTGCTGATTTGGAAAAAAGAGAAATTGACTTTTTTGAGAAGAATAAACAGAGCTTTAAGTGCAGAAAATGTGAAAAACAGAGACGCAAATCAATTCTGAATGATGCACCTGTTTGCTCTTCACCTAACGTCGACCTTTCAAGGAAGAGTTCTACTTTAACTACGACTTCTGCGCTAACAGGTAATAGTTCTGTTACCAAAATAAGTGATGTAAATGATAGCATAACGCTTCAAATGCTTTACAAAGAAATAATTGATCTCAAGCAATTTAACATTGAGTTAAAGCGCATAAATACTGAGGCGCTAGCGAAAATCCAATCAGTAGAAGCTGATAATGCATCTCTTAACAAAAAAGTTGAAGCTTTGGAAGTTAGAATCAATTTTTCTAGAGCAAAGAGAAAAGCAGTGTGAAGTAGACATTGTAGGTATTTCCGATGTCACAAGCGCAAATGTTAAAGAGAGAGTTGATACGCTTCTAACAAACATAACTGGCGATGTGGTCGACCCCAAAGATATTGTCTCTTGTTTTGTTAAGAACGTAAGAGCTGGCAATGCGAAAACTAAAATTGTGTGCGTGAAATTTGCATCTCTTTTGCTGAAAATAAAAATAATGCAGAAAGTGCGCGAAAACAAAGGAGGAATCGTTAATAACAAGAACGATGGTGCAGATGGCAATAGCAACAAACGAGTTTTTATTAACGATTCTCTTACTGTCTACAATCGGAAGCTGTTAAACAAAGCAAATGAGCTTAAACGAAGCAACAAATGTAGCTTTGTTTGGGTAAGAGATGCAACCGTGCTGGTCAGGAAAAGAGAAGGCGAAAAAGTTATCAAAATAATTTCTCATGAGGATTTTCTTAAGCTGGATGATGTAATTACTTAATTCACCTAAATTATCCTTATGATTAACGATAATTATAGTTGTAATACTACTAATAATCCTCATGATAATCTTAGTTTTATCAATAGTTCTTTTCGTAAAATTTCAAATAATTCAATTTGTTTATGTTTAGAACATTTATCTGACAAACAATATTCAGGTTTTTCTGCTATTCACCAAAATATTCGTAGTATGAGAACGAACTTCGATGCTTTTTCCGCTCATCTAGCATCTCTGGATCATTTGCCAGATCTCATTTTTGTTTCTGAAATCTGGATTTACGACAATGAAATATCTTCATTTAAAATTCCTGCCTGTAATAATTTGTATTCTGCAGGTGGTGTCGGGTTATTTTTTAGAAACAGTTTGGAAAAAGTAGAAATAAAAAAGTTTAACATGAATAGTGCCGACATAATAAGCATTAGTTGCAGAATTTGTGATATTCAGTACTGTTTCACTTGCGTTTATAGATTACATAAATGCACTGTAAGTGTTTTTATAGATGAATTCTCGTCATATTTGGAAAATCAAAAAAGTAAAAACACAATACTCTTGGGTGATTTCAATATTAATATTTTATCTGAGTCTCAAGATGTAGATAATTTTCTATCAGCGTTGTCATCGTTTGGATTTGATACTGCGCTTTCAGAACCCACCCGACTTAACGCCTGCATAGACCCTATATTTATTAGGCTTAATAGAAATAATCGCATAGGTTTTAAAACCGCGGCACTTGATTTAAAATTAAGTGATCACAGTCTAACTTGCATCCAATTAAAAAATAGAGTATCTAGAATGAAAGATCTTAATGATTGTGTTTATAACAAAATTGATTTTGTCTATCTGTAGACTAATCTTAATTTTGAAATGTGGGAGGATGTTTATTCAGCGCATGACCCCTGTGTCGCTTTGGACATTTTTCTCAAAAAGTTGCAAAAATATACATCTAATTGCAATAGAACTTTCAATAGCCGTAATAAGCGTCTCAAGAAATGGATGACTGTATCTCTTTTGACAAAAATTAAAAAGAAAAAACAACTATGTGCCCGTGTCAAAAGACATCCTAATAATCATAGGCTTAAGGAATACTACAGTAAAATATGTCTAGAACTAAAAGGAGATATTCCACTTTGTAGAGACAACTACTTTCAAAACAGATTAGTTGAAAATGCTGGCAACTTGAAAAAAGAATGGTGTATTGTTAATGAAATTTTAAACAGAAATTATGCTGATATGGATATTGTTATAAATAATAATAACTTAACTGTACCTGATAATTTGAACGTTGCTAACTCATTTAATGATTTCTTTTCAAATGCAAGTGTTTATCAAGATTCAACAATCAATAATTCTATAAACCAATTTGATAGTTCGTTAGTTTCAAGTATAGAATATCAGAAAGTTTTTTTTTTTGAGCCTTTCACAGCCTTGGAAATTCATAAAATTATTAAGTCTCTTAAAATATCTAATTCAAGTTCTTCTGATAATGTGTCCAGCTCCATGTTAAAAAATATTTCATTTCACGTTTCAGATGCATTATGCTTTATCTTCAACTTATGTGTGCAGTCTGGAGTTTTCCCTGAATCTATGAAGACAGCAGTAGTAATACCGCTTCACAAAAAGGGAGATACTTCTTTCTGTTATCGACTTTTTCTAAGATTTTCGAGAAAGGTATAAAATCCAGAATGCTTTCGGTTTTAGATAGAAATCATTTCTTTAGTGATTTCCAATTTGGATTCAGAAGCAGTAGATCTACCGAAGATGCACTTTTAAAATTAATAGGTGAAATATACAATAGCTTAAATGTATCAGAATTTCCAGCGTGTCTATTCATTGACATCACTAAAGCTTTTGACATGGTAGATCATACTTTACTCTTAAGTAAACTTTTCAAAGCAGGCTTTAGAGGATATATTTATGACTGGTTTGTTTCCTATTTAAAAAACAGAAAGCAATCAGTTAGAACCAAGCGGAGCTTTAGCTCTGAGAAGAATATTAATGTAGGCGTTCCTCAAGGTTCTGTGTTGGGTCCAATTCTGTTTTAAATATATATTAATTCCCTATTTATTCAGCCTTTTATAGGTAAAATCACTGCCTTTGCAGATGATACTGCCTTTACCTACTCTAGTAATAGCTTGATTGACCTTTTTTCAGATGTTAACTGTGACCTAGACATTTTAAGAAGGTGGTTCAGTAAACATAAACTTTTAATAAGTAACAAAACAATGTTTATGGCTTTTAATATTAAAGGTCCGGTATGCAATAACTTCCCACTAATTTATCATTCGCCGAGTTGTCTAAGATACAATTTAACTGTTAGTGATGCTGCATTTAATAAAAATGTTAACTGTAGCGAGAATTGCTTTGAAATTGAAAACGTGGACAGTTTTAAATACTTAGGCATTATATTAGATCATGAGCTTAATTGGGCCAACCACACACTTCACCTTAAGCATTATTCAAATAAAGTAGTGAGACAAATTTACCATCTAAGTCTCTACTGCAATCAGGCTACCTTAAGAGTAGTTTATGATAGCTTGCTTGGTTATAGCACTCTTTTATCGAATGAATACCGCTGCACCGATTGCGTTCAAACTTTATATTCCGGAGCACTTTTTAATTCTAAAACCGATAAGGTGAGGAAAAACCCGATTCAAAAACGTTTTCAATACAATTTTATTAATTTTAGTTCCGAACTGACAGATAACAAGCACTTCAATTATTCGACATTTGACAACTAACACATTTATTCAATTGTGATCAGTTGTTATATTTAAACACAATCGTGAATTGTAAATGCAAAGAAATAAGTATTATTGTATTTAAACACTATTTTTATTAAATGTTCAGAAACAATGTAACAATAACAATAAAGTATAGAAAAACAAAAAGGAACGGTATTTTTATTAATGTTATTTTATTTCACGTGGTTCTTTAATTGAATTGTGTGATTTCATTTCACAAGCAGTAATATAAAATTCTTCGGTATATAGCTATATTAATTATTTTCATACAATAAGTGATTTTTATTTAACTTTGTAAAGTACGCAAGTTTAATGAAATTCTTTTAAAGGATGCCTAAATCTCCGCTATATTGTGCATGGACAGACATCTTGGACATAATTGGTCCAATCGACTCCTGGAGACCAATGCAAAATACTTATCGCCGAGCATTTTGGGAGCCATCGATGGACTACCGCTCCAGACTTTTGGTTGCATCATTCTGCTACCAGAATGGTTGCAGTATATACATGCTGGAGCAGTTCTACAAAAATTTAAAAAGAAGCGAGAAAAAAATCATGAAGGCTGAACAATTATTCAAATATTGGAATGATCCAATTCATGGACTGGAACGTAGAAGCAGATATTGGGCGTACAATGTTACACAAGGATATTTTGCATTTTTAGATAGTACTCCGAAACCGGGACAAACAAATTATATACAATAAATTTATTATTAATTATTTTGAAACTGTGATAAATTTATGAACATTCTCAATAAAAATTTATTTTTCATTGCAAAAAAGAAACATTTTTTATAACAACCCTATAATGAAAAATATAAAAACTAGTATAAAGACGCACCTTTATTAACATTTATTAAAATAAAGAGAATAATTTGCGACTGCAAAACATTTTACTATTTATTTATTTCAAAAAATTAAAGATTAAAAGTTTAGAAAACAAACTTATCCTCAAAGCGCCATCTAGCTGTCATTAATATGATGCCGTTTATTTACTAACTCAAAAATTACCGGAAGTTCCGTTATAGCGATTAATCTAACAATATATTTACATTCTTTTTTTATATTTAATAAATTAAAGTGTAGAGTAAATTTCTAAACAATGCTACTTTCGGAAGTCGGTAATATTAAAGAATTGTATCAATTTTTTAACAAATCTGAATTAGAAATTATAACGGTCCTGCAGCTAGAAGGCTACCTTCTTCCGTTGGGAAGATGTAGCAATAGGCACTGTAGGGCAAAGTTAGTGTTGCTGATAAATAATGCATATAAAGGGGGATATGCAAGATACTGCAAAAAGTGCAGAAAATATTCGTCCCTCACAAAGAACACTTTCTTTGATAAAACGAACGTTTCATTTGAAACAATATTTATAATATTGTGGTTTTGGATATGCCACGTGAGTCCCAACGATACATCAAAGTTAACGGGCAATTAAACGGAATACTGTTCTACAGTATTTTCGATTTTATCGGTAAGTACAATTTCAATTAGATACAAACATTCTAATTAAATAATAATATTTTCAGAGATATAGCATCCTGGAAAATTATAAATATGCCCCGGGAGAAGTTTGGTGGACCAGGCATCATCATCCAAATTGATGAGTCTGTCGTCTCCAAACGTAAGTATAATAGAGGAAGAAGAGTTCGTTCCACTAGATATGAAAAGTGGGTGCTAGGGATATACGATACCAGTTCAAAAAAAGGAGTAATCGTATATGTGGTCAAGCGAGACAGAAGCACCCTTGTCCCACTCATCAGGGAATATGTTGAAGAAGGTTCCATTATATGGACCGATGAGTGAGAACAGTTTAGCTATATTCACAACACCGTTAACCATTCCAAACACTTTAAAGCTCCAGATGGTACCTGCAGCAACGCAGTAGAAGGTTACTGGTCTCGCCTTAAGCGATACTGTCGGCACACAAACGTTCTCAAAAGCAAACTACTCGCCGAGCACATTGATGAATTTATGTACCGGCAATTTTTTTTTGTAATACTACTGAAAAGCAACAAAAAAATATTTTTCTACACCATCTAAAAGAACGTTATCCTGTCTAGAGATACTTAGTTTAGCTTTTTTTTAAACAATTTAACTTTTTAGATCTTAATTATTTTTGTATATTAAACATTTCAATTATTTATATGTAGTTAAGAATTTCATTGTCTTAGTTAAGTTAAGAAGTTAAGAATTCATTGTCTTATTTTTCGGTTTTTTGACTAAATAATATAAATAATACATACTATTAAAATATAATTTCACATTTATTTTTACTATTATTTATAATGAAGAAAAGGATGCTCTCCTCAAGAATAGAAGGTTGCCCTTCTAAAAAATTGAAGGATGTTCTTCTAAAGAGTATAAGTGTGCCCTTCTAAAAACCAAAAGGGTGCATCTTTTAAAGAATAGAAGGGGACCCTTCTAAATAATAGAAGGGTGCCCTTCCAAAGAATAAAAGTTTAGTCTTCTAAACAGTAGACTGATACCTTCTTCTGAGGAATATTCTAAACAATAGCAGGGTACCCTTTTAAAAACTAGAAAGGTTCCCTTGTCAAGAATAGAACAGTGCTCTTTCAAAGAATAGAAGGACACCCTTCTAAGAAATAGAGCCCTTCTAAATACAAGGGTGCCTTTTTAAAAACTAGAAAGGTGACCTTGTCAAAAAAGTAGGAGAGTTCCTTCCCAAAGAATAGAAAGGAGCCCTTGTTAAGAATTGTAGAGTTCCTTTCCAAAGAATAGAAGGATGCCCTTCCAAAGGATAGAAGGGTATCCTTCTAAAGAATAAGAGAGCGCCCTTATATTCTCTTGAGTATCTTGGGTATCCTTCTAAAGAATAGAAGGGCACCCTTCTATTCTCTACAGGAGCACCTTTCTATTCTATAGAAGGGTACTCTTCCAATGAATAGAAGGGTATCCTCATATTTTATAGTAGGGTACCCTTCTATAGAATAGAAGGAAGAATATAAGAATGCTTCCCTAGAGAATAGAAGGATGCTCTTCTATAGAATAGACGTGGGCACACCTAAAGAATAGACGGGTACTCCTCCAGAGAATAGAAGGGTGCCCTTCTAGAGAATAGAAGGGTGCCCTTCTAGAGAATAGAAGGGTGCTCTTCTAGAGAATAGAAGGGTGCCCTTCTAGAGAATAGAAGGCTGCTCTTCTAGAAATTAAAATAGTGCCCTTTTAAAGAATAGAAGGACGCACTTCTAAAGAATACAAGGGTACCCTTCTAAAGAACAGCAGTGCCTTGCACACTATATTGCAGTAGCATTGGGAATCAGCCATTTCAAATATTATAATTTAGTGCCTTAAATTGCACCAAAATGTTGTTGAAATACAATTTCCATCCACTTATTTTCTTCAATTGTGTTATCTGATCACAATTGAATAAAAGTGTGGGTTGTTGATTGACGAATAAATGTAGTGGTTCTTATCCGACAGTTCGATACTAAAATTAATAAAATTATATTGGAAAAGTTTTTGAATCGTATTTTTCCTCACCTCATCGGATTTTTCCTCACCTCATCGATTTTAGAATTAAAAAGTGCTCCGGAATACAAAATTTGAACGCAATCGGTGCAGCGGTAACCATCGGGGATCTGCCATTTCAAATATTATTATTTAGTGCCTTAAATATCACAAAAGTGTTGTTGAAATACAATTCCCATCCAGTTATTTTCTTCAATTGTGTTATATGACAACATCTGATCACAATTGAATGAAATTGTGAGCTGTCAAATGTCGAATAATTGAAGTGCTTGTTATCTGTCAGTTCGGAAATAAAATTAATAAAATTGTATTGAAAACGTTTTTGAATCGGGTTTTTCCTCATGTTATCGGTTTTAGAATTAAAAAGTGCTCCGGAATATAAAATTTGAACGCAATCGGTGCAGCGGTATTCATTCGATAAGAGTGCTACAACCGCTTGCTTAAGTCTAAATTGCAATATGGTTTATCATGCTGGGGTGGAGCATATTCTAACAAAATAGATCCTTTAATTATAAAGCAAAAGCATGCAATTAGAATAATATGTAAAGTCAATCGAAAGACTTCAAGTTTTGATCTGTTCAAATCACTAAACATTCTCCCATTGCGGCACTTGTACTGCTACAAAGTACTCAAAACTATTTTTTGGAAAGTCTGGATACTATTCTGTAAGATATAATGAGAACTACAACTTAAGAATGAATACTGCAACTTTTGCAAATGTTCCTACTATTTCGAAAACACACTTTTCACGCTTTTACCATGTCACGGCACATCGTTTGTATAACATGTTACCAGAGAAGCTCAGATGCAAAAGAACGAAAGGAGTTTTTCTTGATAATGTTAAGCATTGGCTTTTCTTTTTTGATTTCTCTTCCATAAATAATGTATTTTATCCCGCGGTCTAGCTTGAATATTGTTGAATATTGCATTAAACTTCCTTTTTTCCTTAATTTCATCGCATTACCTTTGTGCTTTTGTATTGAATTTTAAATTTTTTTTTTTGAATATAATTTAGTTGATTTTTCCCGTCGATAATCTAAACATAATTTAAATTAAATGATAATTACACTCGCCTCTTGTCAACTAGACAACAGAGTGTTCTCAACTATTTCATAAATATATAGTATTTAGTTGTATTATTGTAATTAAATTTTAAGTGAAGATAATAATAATAATAATAATAATACAAAGTACTAGAGGTACTACCGTGCATTCGGCAGATGAAAATCTAAACGATGGAATCCCGATTTCAGAAAATCCCCTAAATGAATTCTCCCTACAACTCATTTTAGAAAATGGAAATTGACGACCCCAAACAAAGTTGAAACCCCAGTTAGAAACAAACAACGCAGTACTATCTAGATGTTAGAATTTTCAGAGCAAAACGTTGTTGAATTATTCAAAAGATTCGTTCCTTTTAATCGCCTTACTGCCATTTATAGCACAGATGAAATCTTCAAAACAGTCCAAGAAGTTTACTCCAAACACTTTTCCGGATTCAACAACCTCAGACTAATTAGATGTACATTAATAGTCAAAGACATTTCTGAAAGCGATGAACAAGATGCCCTAATCAATGACTATCACCAGAAAAATAACCATCGCGGATATAACGAAATATTTTCATTTCACCCTCTTTGGTATTTATTATTTTTGATTCCATATAAGAATGGAAGACTGTTCATCTATCATACCTTTTCATTTAAATTTTGAGGTCTGAAGGTCTCGAAGATGACATTATCAGAGGGTTTCATGCTATTCTGGCGAGTAAAACGCCATTCAATCCTAGACCTCTAGATTATATTCCCTCCGGGGATCCGGGGTATCATATAGTATATGATACTTGCAAAAATGCTTCGTAGCAGCGCCATTTGTTGAATTTTTGCGTAAGTTCTTGGATAAAGCTTTAGGGTTACTTTCTTCAAGTGAGGGGCTTTAAAGTCTTTAGTTGCGGTGCCGTTATTTTTTGACAAATTTGCAGTTTTCGATATGTCAACTTCACGTAAGGGTAAGTAATTAATACTGATAAATTCCCAATTGATTAACGGTTGTTTTTTATTACGGTTGTTCTCTTTTTTGTGTTTAACTGTTATGAATGGCGTGAAAGTCTTTGTCAACGCGAATATCATACGGAAAATTAAGCCTATCATATTTGATACTTTGGGTACTATTGAAGATAATGTTAGTAATTTACAATGATTTTAGGTATGTCTGATGAGGAAATCCAGCACGCATTATTGGACTTCGATGTCTCGAATTCAGATGTCGATGAATATGATATCCGATACCGAAATATCAATTTTATTGAGGAACAGCAAAGTTTGCAGAGCCCAAATAGTGATCGGGATTCCTCTGATGATGAGACGCTTCAGCACACCTCCAGTTCAACGAGGAATAGTGGTGCCGGTAGGCTAGTAATTTGGAAGCATTCAGGTGATTTTAGACTCGTCTCCGTTAGATCAACTTCCGGTGAAGTCCGAGAGGATCACCAGAGGCCTGATGCCAAATCCAGAAGATATGAAAAATGTTATCGTAGCCAATCCTCACGGTTTACCACTAGATTTGTATTTGCATGAAGAAAAAGGGGAAAAAAAACTGTGAAAAAGAATGGCAGATCAGTGAAAATCAAAAGAGATTATGTTAAATCAGATAGCGTCCTTAGAAAAAAGGGACGTGGTGCTTTTGATTGCATTTTGCGTGAGGATGAGCGAATGGCCATGGTAAAATGGTTTGATAATAAACCAATCTTTATAGCATCAACACAAATTGCTGTACACCCTGAGGATACTGTTTGTAAACTTTGGAATAATCAGCGAAAAAGGTAACAAGGCCGGTCTCGATCAAATTTTACAACTCATAGATACATGGGAGGGATAAACTTGCTAGATAGGGTTCTTGGCAAATATGCGATGAGAAGTCGGCCAGGAAAGTGGATCGTGAGAGCTATTTTTCATTTCGAAGATTGCGCAGTTGCTGCTTCTGGGATAGAGTATCGTCGGGACGCTAAAGCCAAAGGGGAAACTGCGTGTCAGTACTTCGATTCAAAAATCGAGCTGGCAAAAACTTTAATTTATACGTCTCAAAATAAGATCCCTCAAAACCCTGAACGACTAAGTCCAAGACTTTCCTCAACATCTTCATCTACTCAGTCCCAGAAAAGACGCATTGCCACAGCGCTTCCACAAGCATCTCATCCGCCAGAAGATAGGACAAAAGTGGATAAAAATCGTTCCAAATGCAGATTACCTGGTTGCAAAGCATTAAATTATGTGAAACGGCAGGAGTGCGACGTTTATTTGTGTTTTGATTCGATCAGGAATTGTTATAAATCTTGTCATGAACATTAACAGATCGATCTAATCAAATAACAAAATAAATTGATAGTATTCAAATCATATGGTTTTTTTCTTGTTTTTTCCCGAAGTATCATATGTGATACTCTCTCCAAATCCTAAAATAGACATCAATGAAACATTTAATCTATAGATTTGATTTATTCTAACCTCAAATACCCCGGAAAATAAAAAAAACTTGATCTAAATTATATTATTTTCCCTTTGGGTTCC
Source organism: Odontomyia ornata (assembly GCA_963969285.1). Classification (NCBI taxonomy): domain Eukaryota; kingdom Metazoa; phylum Arthropoda; class Insecta; order Diptera; family Stratiomyidae; genus Odontomyia; species Odontomyia ornata. The sequence continues at coordinate 321,947,073 of OZ017738.1, forward strand.
AGGAGGATGCAGACTCCAGAGCTGATAGAGCCTGTTGTAGAAAGTGGGTGATTTACAAATAATCGATCGAGGAGATTTAGGGGAAGTTGGGCATTGGACATGTATATATTATCACGAAAAAATTTTGCGCGTGTATGACAGCCTACTCTTCAAAGACCTGTCATAGCTACAGCAGATAATTTTGTGTCTCATCTTTTTCCATTTGATTTTAAAACGCAATTGGCCGACGTTCAAAAGCAACCTAATAACATGTAGCTTCTGCTACAAGTATTGCTCTGAAGAGGAACCCAGCATAGGAGAATTACACTCATAAAGAAATGCGTCCACATTTACTTCATATTTTGCAGAGGTCAGATATTTTACCTTTTGCTGCAATACTCGTATATCGTCGGCGTAGGGGAAACACAAAGAAAAACATAAATATGCAGAAGCTAAAGGAAAAGGTACAAGCTGCATCTAAGCAAAGAAGTAAGCGTTTAAAGAAGAATCAGAAGAAAATTTTGGAATTGGAGGATGAATTACAAAATACTTTCAGTGGAAATACAGACAAACTTATTTCTGGTTGTGAAGTACAACTGCTCAATTTGTAGTTTGTAAAGGGAAAAAGAGCCCAATAATCTTCAAATTGAAATAGAAAGACAAGGCGAGCATCGCAAACATAAAAAGGTAAAAGACAGAAAAGCGCATCGACTACTGAAGGCTAATTTATCAAAACAATTTAAAGAAAAAATACGAAATTCTTCGGCGCGGCGCGACGCTCGTGCAAACATCTTATATATGATTACTGACCCTTGAACAGGGTCGTAATTATCGCGCTAAGCAAATTGCAAGTGAAAATCTATTTTATGGATCCTTGGAGCAACTGAGAAATTCATCAATACGCTATTGATCTCGATCGTTAGAAAATTATAGAATTTTAGAACGAAAACGGGATCAAGAAGTCACATAGAATAAGACGCCAAGCCGGATCATATAGAGCATTGGAGCAAGCGCAGAATACATCGGCTCGTCGTTTACAAAGATTAAAAACTGCTCAACAAAAAGCAGAGCACCTTCAAAGAATAGAAACAATTCGTAGATTTCCACAGAAAACTCCTCCCCTTTCGGGAACTAAGAAAAGTTTCACTTTCACTAAAGACTACTTTATTATCAAAAAGGATGGGTATGTTAATGCTTGCTTGTGTTGTAGTCGACTTTGGCCGTTGCGATCTCTAAAGAAAATAAATAGGCAATCACTGCTAGCTAAATTTGGAAATGATCCAACAAAAGGTAGAGAATTCATACATAATGTGTTCTATGAGCATTCAAATAATCCCATTTGCAACTTCTGTAGAACATGCAGCGACAATATTTTCACACTGCGGATAACCAAGCTTGCTCAATGCAACAGTCTTACCTATCCACCACTTCCTGATCCCTTGAAGAATTTTGCGCATCTTGAAGAGAGGTTAGTGTCACCCAGGCACATATTTTTAAAAATTTTAAGAAAAGGTGCGGGATTCGGATATCAGAACGCTTTAGTAGTTGAAGTAGATAGCATGGTTTCTGCTTTACCACGGCCAAGTACTGACAATCATGTTATCACTGTAAAGTTAAAACAAAAAATGTGCTACAAACATGGACGTAAAGAAAAAATTTGGCGTGAAATAGTCCGCCAAGTTGCGCGAGTTACGTCCATAAGGTCCTGGTGACCCCATCGCCTAGATCACATCAGCTTCAACGCTACGTCCACGTAACCCATTACTCACATTTCCTCAAAAGCTTACATTCCATTTTACTAAATCCCATCTACCATATCAACTTGTTTTTGCAAATGTAGTATAAAAGTTTCACATTTGCCTGCACATCATATCCGCTCGACCTATTTTTGTAAATTCTTAAAGTTTCATATTTAATTGTCTGGTGCATCGTAAGCACACTTGAATTTGCCATTTTACTTAAATAAAATAATGATTATGTTCATAGCTGTCCAGTCATAAAGTCGTGTTTAAAGAAAACTTTGTTTTTTTTTTATAACTTAAAGTAATTACTTACATAACTCGCGCTTTTAGCCCAATGGCAATCTTTTTCAAGAGTTTGAGATATCTTGAAATGAAGCATGGTCTGTAGATTATGTCCCTGAAGTAGATGAAAACTTTATCCCTGAAAACAATCCATGCACGTGTCATATAGACGATGGCCAAAATCAAGAAGATATCAATCCAGGTGGAGGAGAAAATTTATTACGAGAGCAGTTCAAATATGATCGAGACAAATGCTCTGATACGTTTATTTAGTATTGAAAAAATTTACAAAAATTTAAAGTTTTTCTAGGTACTCCCCCTTACGAGTTACGTATTTTGTCCACCTTTCCGGAAGCTTTTTGATGCCGGTATCGAAAAATTCCTTGGGCAACTCACACAGCTATGTGCGCGCGAGCTCCTCTACCTCGTCGTCGGAGTTGAATCTTTGACCTCCGAGGCCTTCTTTCAATGGTCCAAGGATATGGTAGGCGCAGGGTGATAGAGTCGGACTGTAGGGGGGGTGTTCCAGTGCCTCCCCCCCAATTTCGATATTGTATCGAGCGTGAGACGCGTGGTTTGAGGGCGCGCGTTATCCTGGAGAAGAATCGCACTTGTTGCTGGAAGGCTCCTCCGTTTCGAGCGATAAGTTACAGTAGTATGCAGCATTGATTGAACGTTGGGTGTGCAATAAATCGACGGACAGCGCGCCCCGCTGGTCCAAGAACACAGTCCACATAACCTTACCCGCGAGCCTGGTTGTCTACGCTTCGACTCGCGCCCCTTCCTCCTTCTTCCTCCACTCTTTAGACGACACTTTGCTATCGGAAGTGTAATAGTGTACCCATGTCTTGTCTGTAGTGAAGATTCGCGTTAAAAACCCGCCCTCCTCCGCCTCGTATCTCGTCAGCAAGCGGCGACAAATTTCCAACCGCGTGAATTTTTACTCGAAGTTCGACAACTTAGGAACTCAACGCGCCGTTATTTTGCGATATTAAAGGTGTTCCTGGATGATAGACTCTAAATTACCAATACTGATGCCGAGTTCAGTCGAAATGTCTCGATTGACGATCATGTGGCTCATTCTCGACGGTTTCGCGACCATACTCGAATACTTTGGTCCATTTAAACACAACAGCCTTACTCAGGCACTCACCACTGAACTGATTTCGCAAACGCAGAAAAAATTTCGTGTTTTTAACGCCTTCCCTCACTAAAAAACGAAACGGTTTGCACTTGACGTTCACTCATGGTCGTAGCATGCCTTACGAAAACTATGCCACACTGTTTTTAAGAGACCCACCTATCACATAGTCAAGCCACAACCTTCAAAACATACATGTGCGCCATCTACAGCGTTTGTCTCCATTCTTTTTGAACCGCCCTCGTAGATTTGGAAGAGGATTTCGTTTTGATTATAGCTCCTGGGGAAGTAAAACATCAAAATACATTATGGCCAAAAACGTATTTTTAAAATACAGCTTTCACATTCTGATATTATCAAATTAAAAATTTCAAGGCATGATCGAAGAGCAGTGAGGACAGACTGTTTATTCATTGCACTCAAAAAACAACAAATTCCAGCATAAACGAAATATCCATTTGTCTCAGAAAAAAACGGTTAAGGGAATTCCGGTTATGACTGAAAATATTTTGGACACTGGCTTTGTCAATAATCTCATTCAGCATGATGATGGATACAAAGTATTATCTAATATTAGAAATTCACCGTCACATTGGGAATGTGAAAAGAAGAAACTGCTTGCAATGGTAAGCCAGTTTGGAGCCCTGACTTTATTTCTGACTCTTTCTGCTGCTGAAACAAAATGACCAGAGTTAATAATAATGTTGAAATGGGTAGTTGATAAACAATTAATCACAGAATCACAAGCTGAAAATCTTCCATATGCTGAAAAAGCAAAACTAATTCCAGCTGATCCCTATATCTGTAGCACCAATTTCGATATCAGGTTTCAAAAGCTTAGAAAAACCTGGTCACATCTAGATGGACCATTCAAAAATCACAAAATCAGTCATTTTTGCTATCGAATTGAATTTCAACATCGTGGATCACCACATGTTCACATAATAATTTGGCTTGAGAATGCACCATCTTTCGATTCTTATGACATTTCATCACACCACAAAGTCCTTGCAATTGTTGACGCCATAATAACCAGCAACAGGAATACACTCCCTCAGGATCTTTTGATTTGCAAACTCACAACCATACTCACACGTGTCATCCTAAGCCTAGTGGTAACTGCAAATTCGATATACCTTTCTATCCAATTGATAACGCAGAACTTTTATCGGAACTAGATCCAAACGATCCTGGAATCAACAAGTGGAGTCAGCTTGGGAAATGAGTTCGAGAAATATTAGACATGTTTCCCCCTGAAGTTGGGATGTTTGAGGAATTCCAACGTTATTTAAATATTTCTCGAGATGATTATATCATGGTTTTTTGAAGTTTAATACAAAAAACCTAAGATTTTGATAAAACGTGGTCCAAAAGAAGCTATCATCAATCCCAATGCTAACAAAATCTTAACACTTCATAAAGCCAATATGGATATTCAATATATTCTCGATCCATTTGATTGTTCAGTTTATATCGTAAACTATACAAACAAGGCAAATTGTGGAATGTCAAAATTACTAAGAGCTGCTGTGGAGGAAGCAAAGCAAGGCAACAAGAATATTCGGGAATTTCTTCGAAGTATTTCCAACGTTTTTTCAAGTGATTCTGAAATTTCTGCCCAAGAGGCAATTTATTCTTTGCTAAGCATGCCCTATGTCGAAAGCGAATGAAAGTAATATATTCATCAATACAAACTGCCCGGATTAAAGGGTTCGTTTGTTGAAAAGCACTGATGAGGTAAAACGTATGGACACTAATATAATATTTTCCAAGCAGGCTTGTTAGACCGATAAATAAATACTTCAAAGATATGTGTCTGGGTTATTTTGCCGCTTTTTTTTTTACTTTTTCCAAACATGGGACATCCAACTGTACGCATCTTGAGGACTCGTTGTCAGACGATGGTTCAGTTAAATCCGATCACGGCAACAGTGGCAAATGGCATATACTTTTGCAAGGTTTGGGATATGATCGGCATCATTTCAAACCTCGTATTATACGCTTCCGCAAGTTTTCTATTCTGGAAAGTGATGAGGGCTTTTACCGAGAGTAGTTAATGTTGTACCTACCATGGCGCAATGAGGAAAATGAATTATTAGATCTCATTTAAATCTTAAGTAGAAATTTCACGATAATTTAGCTCGAATATCTAGTGATAGCAAGATATTTAATCAAATTGGCAAATCAGAGAACTTCGTACGTTCTCTTAATTTCATTCGAGAGGTAGAGCATAATTCAGAAAATATGCTAGAAGAAGACGTTGCTTGTGATAACGAGCCCCTCAAAGACTTTGAATATGAGGCTCAGTTGGACGATGTCATGGGAGACTTGATACCAGGGGCCAAATTAAACCACGAAGAAGAAGAAAACCGTGTTGAATTTGTAAGGCAGCGTTCGCTTTTAATTGATATGGGCTTTCTAAAATTGGTTCGAAGCTTGCATTGTGATCAGCGTTACTATTTGCTTCACATAACACACTACTTTCAAACTATGAGCTCTTCCACTCCACCTATATACAACTTCATAAGTGGGGGAGCTGGCGTTGGGAAAAGTGTTCTCATTAAAGCTATTTTCCAAAATCGTAGCATTAGCTTTGATAGGGAGCATGGGGCTAGTCCTGATGAAATAAAAATATTGTTGTGTGCAGCAACAGGTCAAATTGCATATGGCATTGGTCGCCAAACTATACATTCTGCTTTTCTCTTGCAAGGTAGTTTTTCTATGCCAGATCCATCTGCAAATGCTGCCAATGCATTATTTTCAAAATTGTTTGGCCTTAAATGGGTAATAATTGATGAAATATCTATGGAAGGGTCACGAAATTTATATCAAACTCATCGGCGCCTTCAGCAAATATTTAGAAGTAAGGAGTTTTTTAAGTGTAGTATCAATAATTGCTGTTGGTGATCTGAGGCAATTAACACCGGTTAGTGACAACTGGGGTTTTCCGCCAAATTTTAGTCCCATAGCTTTGCTAATTTATCTGGAGCTCCACAATGGGAACTTTTCAAATTGTTTGAATTAAATACGATAATGCGGCAGAGGGATGATTTAGCGTTGGCTACTGCATTGAACAATATGGCAAGTGGTTCAATGTCCGAAAGTGACATATCGTTAATCAACTCAAGATGCTTTCTAAAGGAAAAAGTTCCCGTTGAAACGAAGTCTGCAGTTAATTTAAATTACAGGAAAAAGAAAGCATAATGAACAAGTCTTATCACATATGGTAACTGAAGAACGTATTGTGAATGCTTTGGGCGAAGTTTTTGAAGAGCTAAATTTTCAGACAAAGGAACAAGTGATGGACTCGATGCAATATCAACCACTTTCCAAAACGTTTGGGTTTCCTTAATGCTACATCTTAAAGTTAATGCACGATATATGGTGACAATAAACATTGATTTATCAGATGGGCTTGTTAACGGAGCCGGTGGTGTTTTAAAAGCTGTTGATTTCGGTAGAAACAAACAAACTGGTGAATGTAGACCACTTCGCGTATAGCTATTGTTTAATGATACAAATGTTGCCAAAAATAGAAGTGCAAAAAGTGCTCATTTGAAGGGTCTTTATCGGCCAAGATTGGAAAAAATTGGTCTCCAATCGACTATGTCTCATTTGTAATCAAAAGATGGAAATCATCTAATTTACAGCTTCGTCGTCCATAATTACCCCTAGTTCCAGCTGAAGCAATAAGGATACACAAAAGTCAACAAGCCACAATGGATAAAGTAGTAGTTTACTTTCCCGACCGTTGTACTAGAGCTGCTATGTATGTTGCATGCTGTAGAGTAACTGCTTCCCAGGGTTTATTTATTATCTCTGAAAAGGGATCTAAAAGTCCTCCTCCTCCAGGTGAAAACAATCCTATTATTTTAGAAATGAAATGATTACGAGGAAATCTGTTGGTTCCAGTTTTTCATTTTTTAAGGGAACATCACCCTCTAAGTGAAAAACAAATTTCCTTCCACAAAGTAGAATCCTTGGACAAACACTTATCAGATGTTATCGTAGATCCCACTGTTCAAGCTTCTGACATTATTATGTTGGTTGATACATGGAGTGGAGAGGCAGACAAATTCATAAAAGATCGTTTCCTAGAGATAAGTCGAAGCAACGGACTTTTACCATCAGGCCCAAACAGGGGTTATGGGTGTATTTTGTTTAAAAAGCAAAATCTGGATACATGTCATTTTAAACCTCCACGTCAAATCATTCTCAAATCAACATCTGCGGTCCGGTCGCTGTGAGGAATTTTGTTTTATATAGATGGAGTTCGAATACTCACTTTATATGGATCATCAAAATGTCCACTACAACTTTTAATCCATTCTCTTGAAAAGGAATTGTTAAACGCAGATAATGGAGAATCAATAAAACCTTGAAACGTCAACGAGCCTGGTCGTTTTCTATTACTAATATCTCGGTGTATTTTCTTGTATTTAATCAGTCGGTTTGAGTAGAGTGACCCGATTCTCGGTGTGTTTTGGCTAATGCGAAGTGTGAACATCTTGCCAATCATTAATTTATTTGCCAAGATTTGAGTTCTTGGCCTTTATTTTCATTATTTTGAAGGGGATAAGAGCAACTCCAGCATCACGCCATGACAAACGAAAGATTTTCATCCATAAGGACGCGCATCTATCGTGTAAGGAAGCCGTTGGAACCGCCATATGAAGGACCCTACAAAGTAATTGAAATGACATCTGCAACTGTTTTTAAACTCGAAATCAATGGGAAACCGATGAACATTAGCGTCGATCGTTTAAAACCTGCCTCCTTTGTATACACTGCGGATCCAGCGATGCTACCATCTACAACTCATCAAAATCTGGCGCCCCGAATGTATTCTGGTCCGAAATCGAAAAATCGAAACGTATCGTTCAGTAATGTGTGATATGTATTCAACTATAAACAACTGTCAAATGTCAAATGCATCCAGTCAAATGTCAAATGCATATGGCGACTAGCGGTGACAATCGTAATTTGCACCATCGAAATGAAAACACAAGGATCGGTAGAGTAAAATTATTTGGACGTTCCTTGTTCCTTGTTATCTCTCTCTCGCTGTCTAACCGCCTTTTTGTGATGTTATGATCTTTTCACTGCGAAATATATATTTGTAAATTAAGAAGGCTTGGTTGTTATTTTTGTAGGCTTAAGTGGAGTGAATCCCCATAATTTGCGATTGTCAGTGCCATCTTTTAGTATTTTGTGGACTTAAATGCAACTTTTGTGAAGTGAACAGTGTATTCAGTGTTTTCATTGACTACTGTGTTTATGCGTGCCCCTCACAATAGAAAAACATCTGAGTGTACTTTCAAGTGCTTTCAATTTTCCACAATTTTTTTATCACCAAAATACGCGTAGCGGTATTCGCTTTTAATATTTCATTTTTTGTTTTTCATTACTTAATCCTAGAAACTCTTAACCCTAGAAACACGATAAAATTTAATAAATACTTTTAACCTAAAGAAATTTATTCAAACTAAGCAGGTTCGGACCTTGTGTGATTTTTTACAAATACCCTCGCTCAATTAAATTAATTTTTTTTCCTGCGAGTTTTTCTTACTTCTGTAAGTTCTCCAACCTAGGACATTACGTCACCGGAACACTGAAGTTCCCGATCGTGTAAAAATAGATTAGCTTTAAGTTGGGTTTAGGGATCTTATATATTTTATTACCGTGCCTTTGTTCTATATTCATAGCTTATCACCACCCTGTATTATAATTATCTCTTGCCTTAATATCATATATTTATTATTTCGTATTATATTTTCTTAACTCAATTAGTTATCTCTCCATAATAATACATAACCAATACCTCCATTTTCCCCTTTTATACTATTTCGACATATCCATTGCCATTGAAATTCAAATGGACTTTCCCACCTAAATTTTCAATAGCTTCAGGCACGCACCCCATAACATGCAATGACTACACCCCTGTGCAGGTTTGTGAACACTGCTGACGACGCGGATGGCTTAGGTGCAAAAAGAGAAATTTGTTGAGGACACCCGAGAAAAGCGATTGTGCGCCGAGCTCGACAAAAGCTGAAATTGGGATTTTTAGTCAGCTTTTGCTCGCGATAGTTAGTCGAATTTTACGCTGTGCGCAGTGTTGGGACATTTACTTCTTTGGAAGGAGATCTACTTTTTTTGAACGTTTTCTCCTTATCTTCTTCTCAGACCCTAAATTCTCCTTCTTTTTAACATAACAAGCTTTTATGGTAAATGAATAAACATTTTGGAATTTGTAGGTGCTTTTCCTCTAATATGAACTCATAAGAAAGCAAATTAGAAGTCAAAATGTTTACAAAGTTCATTTCGTTTTCCATTTGGTAGGGTTTTCTGACAAAATACCCAAAAAACCTTGAACTCTTTTTGCATTCATCCAAAAACAAAACAATTGTGATCTGGTCTAAGCTGCAACTGAAGATGCTCGTGCACTAATAAAAACTTATCCGGTGTTAGTATCCATGGCCACTATTGTTGGAAATTTTTATTAACATCATAGCTTAGTATTTGCTTGCATTTACTTACGGTGAATCGTGAATGTGGAAATCGGAAACAGCTTCCAATGTTGATGAAATGAAACCATTTGTGTTTAACATTCAGAAAAGAAAAGAAGTGCGGAGTGTTTTTGCGTGTGATAGAAGAAAGGTGTTATATTAATTATTATCTAGTGTCTGTCATCAGGAAAGGGAAGATTTCCAGAAGCCAAATGGTAAGCCAAAGAACATTTTAGTGGCTGTAAAGTTCACCTAAATTTGCAGTTTTACTGAGGGCTGCGCCTTAAGAAGACATGTACCAACTAGCAAAAACGGTCCAGAAAGTGCCTTAGATTTAGATGTAGAAAATATTTTACATCATCATCAAAATACGATTTAAATACAATTTTGTAGTTTGGGCGAAAATATTAACTTCGAATCTATGGGCTGTTATTTGTAAATTTTCTCTAAGGTATGCATTAGGGTAATGTCAAACGGAGTGAACCATAGCGCGCGATATTTTGTTTGCTTCGTTCATGTATGAATAGTCAGATCAATTACAAATAAACTTAATAATAGCATAACTTGTGATGGCCCAGCACTAGTTGGATTTTTCTTGTCTTAACTTGGTTCTTTCCTTTTCATTTCGAGTTTTGGTCGAAGTAACATAGAATGTTTTGATGCAAACCAAAGAAAAAAGGATAGATGACAAAAGTGGGTTAAAATTAACCAAGAATATAGAATAATTATAATATCTAATGCAATAGAGAGGAAAGTCAACTTATCATTGCATTGTATTCTTATTTTTATGTAAAACACATTATTGATCTTCTAAAGATTCAAGTCAATTATAAGTCACTGTATTAGCAACTCAAGATTGAAGTTTCTTATATGCATTCTTCCGATTAAAACTGTTCAATCCATCTTTATAGCTTAGAGCTTTACGTAATTTTAATTAAAAATAATTAAATTTTCAGATAATGGAGAAATTTTCAAAGCCATATATTAACAAAACATCAACAGATGAGCCACAAAGTGCACCAAAACACAAAAAAGCTAAATATGAGCAGAAATATTGCCCAACATGGGAAAAAGAGTTCAGTTGGATTAAGCCAAGCGATAAAAGCGAAAGCCATTTATTTTGTAAGGTTTGTTCGCGAGAACCCTATATAGGGACTATGGGGAAATCTCGCATCGAGACCAACCTGGCAACATTTAGTCATCAAAAGCTTTCAAAAGAATTTTCAAAGCAGCCTACTTTATTCAAATCAGTAAAAACTGTAAATTTACATTCTAAAGCAATGGAAGCTGAGATAAAATATGCAATTCTGATAGCCAGCCAGAACCTATCGTTTAGTTTAATTGACAGTTTGCCAGATACCATAGCTTCTATTTGTCCAGACTCTCAAATTGCTAAAACTGTAAAATGTTCACGTAGAAAAGTTACCGCAATTTTAACAAATGAGCAGAAATATTGCCCAACATGGGAAAAAGAGTTTAGTTTAATTGACAGTTTGCCAGATACCATAGCTTCTATTTGTCCAGACTCTCAAATTGCTAAAACTGTAAAATGTTCACGTAGAAAAGTTACGCAATTTTAACAAATGTAATTGGGACGTATTACAACGAAGAAATATGTAAAACTCTCAACGAAAACAAGTTTTCTTTAATAATTGACGAGTCTACAGATATAACTTTAAGTAAGACATTATGCTTGGTTGTGAGAGTAACTTTTCAAAATAAAATTATTCAAGATCTATTTTCGATCTCATTTCTGTTGAGAAAGCCGATGCTACCTCTTTGCACGCAAAAATTTTAAAATGCTTTGAAACATGTAACGTAAATTATAAAGAAAATTTAATAGGATTTGCAGCTAATGGTGCAAACGTAATGATGGGTAAAAAGCATTCAGTGGCAGCTTTGTTAAAGCGGGACATAAAAAACTTATTTGTATTAAAATGCGTTTGTCATTCATTCCATCTGTGTGGATCATACGCGTGTGAGCAGCTACCAAACAATGCGGAATCTTTGGCTAGAGATGTTTTTAATTATTTGAGACGTTCCAAGAGACTCAATGACTTCAAATCAAACCAGGTGGTTATCTTTACTTTGTGTGGTTCAAAGAGTCGTATCTCAATATGCTATACTTAAGGCTTATTTCGCAATCCGTGATCAAGAGGAGAGATTATCATTGGCTTCATCAATTTTACAAAGACTACATGATAAACTTCCTTTTTTATATTTTCTTTTCCTTGAATTTAGTCTTCCATATTTCAACAGCCTAAATAGAGCATTTCAGTCAGAAGCTCCAAAAATATACAGCTTACATTCATCAGTGAAAACAATTAGTATTTCCATTCTCGAATGTTATATGAAAAAGGAATCTATTAATCAAAGTACTGTAAGCAAACCTGATTACACTAATTCTGAGAAATTTCTGCCTCTTACTGTAATATATCTTGGTACTAAAGTTGAGTCCTTCATATTGGCAAATAATATTTATAATACTGTTCTTAGAGAATTCAGGCTCAACTGCCAGGCTCTCTACATAGAATCTTTGCGACAGATTTTCAAGCGGTTTGATTTTGAACAAAACTTTTTCCAAACAGTTCATACTTTAGAACGTAAAATTATTTTCGATAGAAAATACTCATCGATAGTATCTCTTGTTTCTGAATTTCCGAACTTGATTTCAGCTGAAAATCTTCAAAAAATTGATAACGAATTTAGATCACTTATGTCCTATGTAACTGAAAGACATACACATTATACTGTTGAGAATTTTTGGAAAGAGATGGCATCTGTGGAAATTGGTGGAGACATTGCGTTTCCAACTTTAGTTAAATTTGTATTTCATGTACTCAGCCTGCCTCATTCTTCCGCCAAAGTTGAACGCATATTCTCACAGATAAATTGCATTAAAACTAAGCTAAGAAACCGACTAGCAAATGAAAGTATTACTTATTAAACTTTTAATGAAAAGGCATCGGGTTCATGTATCTTTAATGTTGAAAATTAACATGAATGTAACTATATGTTGAATACAAGTTGAATGAATTTAAAATGTATTTTGTGATTTTTTTTCATATTGGAAATAAATAATATTATTTAATACGACGCTTTTTTGAATATATTTGAAAAAATGCACGCATGAAACAATCTCCTTCTTTTCACCCCAATCTCCTTCTTTTCATAGCCCAAATCTCCTTTTAATTTTTTTTCAATATCCCAACACTGGCTGTGCGGATTTCTATTGACTAAGTTGCGGTTTGTTTAAGTGCAGGATGTGAGGAGTCTTGGATTTCGGTGAGATGGTAATGGCCAGCTCATTCGTCGTTGATGTAGACTTTGCGTCCGTATCGATAGTCGTAAGTGTGGATATCGAAATGTGATATGCCCACCATAAAAAAAAATTCGCAATTAAAATTTTCCGCCTACGCATCTGCAGTCTCATGTTGAATGTCGATATTAAGCATTCGTCGAAATTAGGCACGTCATTAAACCAATACAAAATTCTGTGTTGACTTTTGTGTTCTGGCCCTATACAAACATCATATCATGCATTATGATCCTTATCGCAACACGGACAATGCTTGGTATGTTTGATAACTTCATGGGCTTATTGCGAAAACGAATGTAAATTGACAATGATCAAGAGTGATTATTTTTTGAACGCATACGAAATGGACACCACAAATTCATTTTTACGAGTATGTATTGGGATTTAATCGTAGGCATTAGTTAGTGTCCTTGAACTTGCATGAAGGGCGTTTTCTGTTTAAGTAAAGCTCCAGTTAGTAGTAATATTCCCAGCCTTTATGAATGAGTTTGTTCGATTTTTTTTCGATGTAAGCTTTGATTAATATTAATAAATGCTAAAGAATTAAAAACATGATTATCGAGAGCATTTTTACGAAGACGGCTTTGATGTTTTCATAAATAATTTTCAATAGAAATATTTTTTTCACCGTTCTTATTTCTAAGGAGTTTTGTAAAAATATAACAAAGAAAATATTTATGAATGAATCAAAAATCAAAGTGCACAAAATCTCTTTCATGCTTATAAGAACTCAAGAAAAAAAAGGAAATGAATATTAACAGAACTAAGAAAGTGAATTCTCGTAATAACATAATTGGAAAGCAAATCCAGTCGAAATGATGAAAATGCATGAATATAAAATAAATAAATAAAATAATACACGATACAATTATTCATGGATGATAACGAATCATTTTATTGTCAACTTCAGTTTTATATGGTCATTGAACGTAACTTTTGTTAAGGCATAATTCTATTCAATGTATATAGCGCTATCTAAAAATCAGGCTATAAAATTTGTAAATTTTACATGGAAAAGTTCTGAAAAGAAAAATAGAAGATAATTATGATTCTTTTGTTTAAAATGTTTAACTAAAACGTATTGAAGGTTTTTACAGGGGTTGTGAGTGAGTGAGCGTGAGTGCTCAGAAGGTGTAATAAGTTTCCCGTGTTACGTTCCCTTTAAAAGGCTTCTAGACCCTTCGATCCACAATAGTGAATGCTTCTTACTTCTTTGATTATAACCCCACGCCATCGCAGGTGAGCTACCGGGTGAGGTAATAAACTAAATTTCAGGTTACCACCATGTAACCTATTGCTGTCCCTACTTTCCTTCCAGAATTCCCTTTCGCTGCGAAGGTGACCCATCGGGTTCCTCACCTTCAATTATTTTAGTTTTTCTTTATATTTTGGTTCATTTTTAAATAGGGATTTAGCAACAAAATGTCAAAAGTGTAATGAACCCGAATCATTACGAGCCAAATTTATTGAGTGTGATGGATATTGTGCGAATTCTTTTCACCTAAAATGCCTAGGCATCCCTGCATCCTTTTATGACATCTGGGCGAAATTCGATTCATCTTCTTTCGATGCAATGACTGTCGCGGTATGACAATCTAAGATACGCTCAGAGTATTAAAAGATCAATCAAAAATTTTATAGGAAATTCGCAGCAAAGTATGTACACCTTCCATCAACGATAGGGAAGGCCCAGTGAACAATCCTCCTGCACTATCGCCAACATTATGCTCTACTTCAGCTGTCAAGAGCTCTGATGTGTGCACTGCGGTTGATGCCAGCATGGGAGCCATTCCAAAGAAACCTCAACAGCAACTGTCATCTGGTTCCCATGTACAACAACTATAGCGACAAGCACAACCGAAAAGTCTGCAATTGACATCTTATCAGCAGCAACCTGAACTTTTGTAGCCTGCTTCCATAACACCGCAACATTTAGTTGGTATCGGGTCTAATCCAAAGTGTTCATGCCCGCTTTAGACCTCTGGTACAAGATTTGTAGCTCAAAGTAATGCTGGTACACTGCAGATTGTGTTGACAAGCTCTATATGTTTCTTTCGTCCTTAATCTCGCAATTTACTCCTGTGTTTCCAGCAAGAAGATGCTCCTTGTTTCAATTCAGATGTTGTCATTGCAATTAAATCTAACGATGTTGCCCGCAGAAAATTCTTATCCAGTGGTCTTCCAATTGACCTGGCTGAATTCAAAGAGCGTCTTGCTGAGGCCAAGAAAATTGCCACTTCTGCACTTCATGCATATGTTGACCACATTGAAACTACGTTTATGTCGAATCAAACTCGTGCGTTCTGGTCGAACGTAAAATCTTTAAGGACCTCTCATCATGTCCCTGATAATTTTAACGTAGATAGCGTGACATCGTCTACTCCTCAAGGATGTTGTGAACTCTTCGCTTCTTATTTTTTCGGCAGGGCTTAGCATTCCCCTTTCTTCAACCAATCTTCTTGCTCTTTTTCCTCTACTACTTTTTGTACAAGCCCCCCGCAGGTTGAGCTACTCTTAAATAATCTTGACGACAGTACCTGTGAGGGCCCTGACGGCATTCCAAATTTTCTAGCAAAATCCTTATCTTCTTTACTTTGTGTTCCCCTTTCAATTATTTTTAATTTAAGTTTATCCTGTGGCGTTTTCCCCTCCCAATGGATAATCGCCCACATCTTTCCTATCATCAAGTCTGGTGATCGTGATATCGCCTCATACTATCGTCCTATTATACTTCTTCCTTGTTTTAGCGAAATTCTTGAAAATATAGTTTTTTATGTGCTGTACTCGTATCAACTTGTCCTCCCATCTTTAGCAGATCAACAGGATGGTTTTGTCAGAAGGCAGATATACCCTTACAAATTTACTTTCTTTTATCCATCATATTGCAGCTGCCCTCGATCAGCAACAAGTGGATGTTATTTTTACGGATTTCTCTGAGGACTTTGATTCAATAGATCACTCTGTCCTATTCGAGAAACTTTTAGGGTTCAATATCCTTATTTGCCTCTATTCCTGGCTTCTCTATTATGTCCTGAATCATCAATGTGTAGTCACTTTTAACTCTTGCTTCTCTTCTTCTTTTCACCCGAGCTCGGGAGTTCCGCAAGATTCAATACTTGGCCCCATACTATTTTTACTTTTTGTCAATGATCTACCTTCTGTAATCACATCCCCCTGTCTCCTCTAAGCTGATGACTTTAAGATTTTTCAAGTTATTGATTCGCTTTTAGACGTGGATATCCTTCAAACCGATCTTCAGCGCCTTAATGACTGGTGTGAATCAAACTATCTCTCCTTAAATGTTTCAGAATGCCATCAAATGACATTCTCCTGCAAAAATGTCCTCTTCTCTCAAAGTATAGGCTTGTTGGTATCCTTTTGAGCAATGTAACCTCCTTTAAAGATTTTGGTGTGCTTTTCGATTGTAAACTGAAGTTTGCTATCTACATTGCTCTAATTATTAAGAAAGCCTCCCGCTTAACTGGGGTTATTTTATGATCCGCTTCGTCATTCCAACATATCACATCCTGTATGTATTTTTACTTCTCATTAGTATGTAGTAATTATGAGTACCGCCACCAAATTTGGAGTCAGTACCACAGGAGTCAGTACGACAATTTAACGCAGATCCATAAGGTCTCTATTCTTCAAATTCAACCTTCCTTACTCCCCTTATGATGACCGATCACATATTTTGAACCTTCCTGTAGTTGGAAATTCGTATACTACACACATAAAATTTCTATATCGGGAAATGAAACTCAATAGACGACTTTACTATTTTACACTGTTTTATTAACTCGAGTTTACGATGAAAATCATTTAACATTTCAGTTTAAGTAAATAAAGATTAATTTTTGAAATTAGTAAAATTTTATCAGTAATTATGAACGCTCTATTTGACATAGTTTTATGAACTAAAAAAAAATTAAATTATTATTAACTCTGAACTCTGGTTTGATTCTGTCAATAAGAATGGTTTTTAATTCTCCGTTAATTTGAACAAGAAAATTCTTAGGGTTCCTTTTTTTTGTGGTAGGGAGGTGAAGGCATTTACGCCCGCCGAGTCTGGCAGTGTGGGACTCCCATGGAGGATACCCTTGAACTACCCACTAAACACCTCCTCTGTCAATCTGAGAACCTTGCCTGGAACCGTTTGACACATTACTTCGGGCCAGGTCTCGTTTTGTTACGCCGTGGGGCGCCTTCAAGCTGGGGAGTCCCTTTCCTAGCGGGAGGGGAGAGGGGAAGAGGAAATGCCAGAAGAGCGATCCCCCAACCCCAGCGCCCCCGGCTGCTGCGAGTCCCTTTTATCTTTTAGGACTGCCCGAGCATAATGTGCCACCTGGTTCCATTTGTTTACCGATTCGAGCATCACCGCAACTATATTATCCGGGGTGAGCTCTCCCGTCTCCCTGTAGAGTTCCCTTCGCAGCCTGGCCCATTTGGTACACGCAAAAAATGTGTGACAGGCATTGTCCTCCTCTCCTGGGCAAAACGGACAATCGGGAGACCGTTCCTTACCGATCTTGTGCAGGTAAGACTGAAAACACCCGTGCCCGCTCAAAAGCTGGGTCTCACCATGCCTTCGATTTAGCCACGGTCTCACATCCGGGATGAGGCACGCAGTCCACCTTCCCTTCGTGCAATTCCTCCAAGACTGCTGCCAATCGTTGAGCGAGCGTTGTCTCTCCTCGCGGACAACCATCTCCCTTGCATCCTCGTTTCGGCGCAGGTAAATAGCGCGGCGCTCTCTAGCAAGGAGGGCGACAGGTATCACGCCCGCAATCACTCTCACCGCCGAGTCGGTGACTGTTGGATACGAAGATGCAATTCTCAGTGCTCCTCTTTTCTGTACCTGTGCCAATCGTTTTCGGTATACCTCCTTGCTGAGAGCGTCGCCCCATACCTCTGCCCCGTACAGTAGCACTGACCCTACAGCACTCATCAAGAGGCGTCTTCTTGATGGGCTGGGTCCCCCTCCGTTGGCCATAAGTCGACTCAGGGCCGATATTCCCGAAGCAGACTTCTCAGCCGTTACCCTGATTTGCTCAAAGAAACTCATCTTTGAGTCGATCATTAGCCCCAGGTACTTCACCGCTGGCTTCGATTCGATTTCTATGTCTCCAATACTGATCATCCTTACTCTAGGAATTCCCTTTTTTTGTCAAGATAACCACTTCGGTTTTCTCCAGTGCTAAACTGAGCCCGCGAGCAGTCATCCAGTCCCTCACTCGGCGCATTAGCATACCTAGCCTAAGTTGCGCTTGTTCAACGGTGCGTCCGGCGACCAGAGCCGCAACATCATCCGCATAGCCGACCAAGCGCGACTCATCTGGCATCTCAAGTCTCAGTAGCCCGTCGTAAGACACGTTCCACAGGTCCGGACCAAGGATAGATCCCTGGGCAACACCCGATGTAATTTCCATCCTTCGTTGGCCCTGTGTCGTGTCGTAGAGCAGGCTCCTTTTAATAACTTTATAAGGTCCTTGATAAGGTGAAGACAAAGATAATGTTTTACTAACTACTTTAATAAAAACTCTTTCGCAATCATCAAGGGACTTAGGCATATGAATTTTGACTTTTTTTGCTTTCGTTTCTTTACTAGTTAATGTTTTAAAATGGCCTTTGAGAATCGATGACAAATTTTCTGAATCTAAATTATTTGATTTCGTATCTGGGTTAAAGAAACTGGCTGGAATTTTAATATTTTCACCATATAGCATCTCAGCAGGTGTAGCGTTGATTGATTCCTTCCATGAGTATCTAATCCCTAAAAGAATGATAGGGAGTTCATTGAACCAATTAACATTATCACGAGTTCGAATTGCCGTTTTTAATGTTCGATGAAATCTTTCAATCATTCCATTTGCATGTGGATGATACGCTGATGTATGAATTCTAAGTGAACCCAGAAGTTGTAACAATTTTTTGAATAAATTTGACTCGAATTGAGCACCTTAATCGGTCGTAATTTCAAGGGTGAATTAAATCTCGAAAAATATTCACGCCATAAAGTATTTACAATTGTTTTTGTTGATATGTCTTTCAATAGATAGCATTCTGGCCAACGAGAGAAACGATCAATAACTGTAAAAAGATTGGAATATCCCTGAGAAGGGGACAATTATCCTACAATATCTAAATGAATATGTTGAAATCGTTTGGAGGTAGCGGTATTTGGTCTATTTGTGTTTTATTGTCTTTATGTATTTTGTTCTTTTGGCAATTTGTGTCCAATTGTTAATGTTTTTATGGATTTTAGGCCAAAAGTAATCTTTTGTGATAGTTTTTTTGGTGGAATTAATACCAGGATGTGAAAGGTTATGATATGAGTTGAATATAGTACGTCGTAAATTGATAGGAACAAAAGGTTTAAACGTGTCCAAATCCTAATTACACCATAGACTTAATGTCTTATCAGAAATTTTAATTTGAACTAATTTAGTTTTAGAATTAAATTTAGAAGGATCTTCTAGGAAGATTTTCATTTTCTGGATCCTTTTTTTGCTCCTCTGCTACAAATTTTAAGTCGATATCTTTTAAATTAATAACGTCTGTGTCTAAACGAGATAAAGTATCTGGTATTGTATCAGCTGATCCTTTGATGTATTAAATATCCGTCGTAAATTGAGAAATATAATCAATGTATCTTTCCTGACGGGGATTCTTTTCAGATTTTGATGTAAAAATACTAATCAAAGGTTTATCGTCGGTTAAAATTGTAAAATTTCTACCTTCTACAAAGTACTTAAAATGTTGTATAGCTAAATATATAGCTAATAATTCACGATCCAAAGTAGAGTATTTCTTTTGTGCTGGATTTAATTTTTTGCTAAAGAAGGCTAAAGGTTGCCTATTCCCATTTAAGAACTGTTGTAGAACTGCTCCAACACTATTTTTTGAAGAATCAGTTCCGATTGAAATGGGTAAATTATGACTCGGATAATTTAATAAGGTGGCATTAGCTAGACAATCTTTTGCTTTATCAAATGCAACTTGGCAAATAGTAGACCAATGAAAATTCTTATTAGATTAATTCGGAATGAAACGTTGATAATAATTTATCATTCCCAAAAATCTTTAAGTTGATTTAATTGAACATGGTGTTGGAAACTTAATAATTGTTTCTACTTTTGTTTTTGAAGGTTTGATACCTTTTGACGAAATATCATGACCCAAAAATGTTAATTTGGGAACACCGAAAATAAATTTTGAAAGATTAATTTTTAAGTCAAATTTTGTTAAAAGTTCAAATACTTTTCTAATATGGTGCTTATGCTCTTCATTTTTTTTACTAAAAACAATGATGTCATCAAGATAAACATAGGTAAAGTCTAGACCCCTTAAAACTTCATGCATCATTCGTTGAAAAGTTTGAACCGCATTTCTCAAGCCGAAATTCAAATAAACCAAACAGAGTAATAATGGCTATTTTAAAAATATCCTCAGGAGCGATAGGGATTTGGTGATAAGCACGAACTAAATAAATTTTTGGAAATATGCTACAACCACTCAAATTTATTGAAAAACCCCTGGATATTAGGAATTGTATATCTATCTGGTTCTGTTACGCCATTTAGCCTACGATAATCACCACAAGGGCGCCAATCTGATGAATCTTGTTTTGGAACCATATGCAAAGATGATGAGCAAGAAGATGAAAAAGGTCAACATATATCGAATTTCATCATAGATTCAAATTCAGTTCGAGCTATTTTTAATTTAGAAGCGTTAAGTCGTCGTCGTGATTAAAATCTGGTTCTTTAAGCAATTCTGGCAATTCTTTAATAATACCTCCAAACTCAGATTCAATTGCATAAAATTTTAATGAGGAAACATTTCCTATTGAAATATTTCCTTGAAAAGCAATATTAGTCTTTGGATCAATAATTTTCTTTCCTTTTATTATTATTATTGTTAAGTTGAATTTCTCAAGAAAATCGGCTCCAATGATTGGTTTGGAGACTGATGCTATCATAAAATCATGATGAAAGGATCTCCGAAGACCTAAACTTAGTTCTAATACTTTGGAACCATAAACGTTAACGTTTGATCCATTTGCAGCCGAAAGAATTTGAGTTGGTCATTTGAATTTTGAGAATATTGTTGAAATGGGTAAAACGAAAACATCAGATCGAGAAACAATTCGAAATGTTCACTTAGTTAAAGGATTTTTTATAACTAAGCGGCTAGATTTAATTTTTGTTAATCGGATGTTTTAGTTTAACTGATTAGACCCATATTTACATGGTGATATGCATTTGCTAGCTTTGTCACCAAATTTATAATGATACCAACAAAATTCATGTTTAATTTTATCACTTTTATTGTTATTGCAGCTACGATTTCTACTTCTACTTCTGCTTCTAGAGTTAAAACGATTACTATTTTTATAATTGTAAGATTTCTCTAAATTTAAACTGAGATCTTTGATCATATTTTTTAATTCAGCAATTTCGTTTTTCAATTGCTGATTTTCTATTATGATTCTAGCCATTGTGAAATCGGTTGAGCTAGATGTACTAGGAGAGATTGAATTAATTGAAGAATTTTGAAAAGAATGGATTTCTAAGATATCATCTGCCAATTTTGTTAAAACTTCTGGGTTTGTATTTGGTTGTGATTTAAGAATTGCCTGAATAAATGTAGGCAATTTTCTCAACAAAAGTTTTAAAATTAATTCATCAGACACGATTGCGGATTCTCCTGCTAATTGTTTTAATTTTCTATAAAATTCTAATGGCTTTAAATCCCCAATCTCAGTTCCAGAAAGTAGTTTTTCAAGTCGTTCATTTTCTGAAAGAGAATGCCTATCAATCTGTAGTAATCGAGCAGTTAAAGGATTAAAGAAAAACTCCAGCATAAAATGTCCCAGATCAATTGAAACGATCGAACTGGTACGATTGCAGATTGAACTGGAACAATTTCAGATTGAACTAGAACAATTTGCGATCGAACTGGTACGATTTGAGATTGATCTGGTACGATGGAATACTTTTGACAGCGGCAGTTGTCATTGAGTGAGGAAGGAGACTTGACAGATAACCCACGTTTGGGCGCGCGTGATAGTGGGCGAGTGTGTGTGAGCGCATATTTCCGACGGAAAAGACCGATAAGGCGTGGACGGGAAAATCGATAACATAAAAATGGAAGTTGTCGTAAAACGAACGAGCGATTAATTTAAATATTTATCGGGCAGAGATAATTAGCCGCTTAGCGATTGTTTGTCGACCCCTGCTTCCCTCGCGATTGAAAGTTGTTGTATTGGTAGCGAAATTTTTAATTTGTTTTGGTCGCGCAAGCACTATCGTATCGGGCGCAGCGGCGGGGAACCAAACTTGTTACGAGAGAACGAAGAAAGTGAACGAGGAGACGAAACAACTGACTAAAGGTGAATGCTTGGGTGCTGACAGAGCAAGTGAAAACTGAACAGAGCGGGGAACAGTGCAAAGTTTTAATGTATGCTTCACCAAGTTAATCGTCCTTATAAAATATACGCTGCATTGTTTCATCTAAGGAAATAAAATCAATTAAAATGGCCGTAAGAAGTCATCAGTATTTTAGTTGAAGATGGAACAACTATCAAAGTACTATGACCACCGTTTTTCAACAATTGCGAGAAGATCAATCATTTGTTGAGCTTGCTCAACATACTTTCAAAAACTGTTATTAGAGAACCCATGCAAACATCCAACAATTATACTACCCGCAGATATAATCTACAGAGATCTGAAGACTATAATTGATTTTGTATATAGAGGTGAAATGGATGTTACAGAGTCGGAATTACAGGACCATCTGCATCGTCGTCGAGCGCTCGGAGGACCATGCAAGTGAGTACCCTTTTATTGTGTTATATATATAGATATTTTTTTGCATGTTTTTTCCATTTAAAAAAAAAGGATTTATTTAAAAATATCGCAAACCGATTGCGCTGAAATATAACAAAAAAATTTAAGACACAAAAAAAAAGAGAAAAAAAAACGGTCGAAGAGAAGAAATGGAAACATTGTATTAGAAGTCTGCTATCATATTCTAAACTTCGATGGATAATGTTTATGTTACGGATGTATTTAGTAGATCACTTGAATCGAACACAATAACAATTAATTGACAACAAATTTATTATCCATGAAGCTTTAGTCATATAAGAAATATCAAATATTGTCATATTGTTCCTATATTGCTTTTAAACAATTAATTTCAAAACAAAATTGTGTTGTTCGGAAAGAGGAACGAATTAAAAAAATGAATTAATACCATACCCTTCGTTCTTTCCTTTCTTCCGACTCTAACCGGGTATAGGACCCGGTACGGTGGTAGGCTCCCCTCATAAAACATGAGCCAGCCGCCGGGTACAGTTTAATCCTTTGTTTTCTCTTTGTTTCAGGTGACGTCGCGGGTTGAGTGGCCCAAGCAGAGTGCCTCTTTATGGCATAGCGTTATGCAATCAAATTGTATAATTCTATGGCATAAATTGGTCACCGGGGTACTCCCCTTCTGGTGGGAAAGTTCATGCAATTCAAGTTGTATGAGTTTTCCACTCAGAAGAGGAATACCTGGCCACTGCAACAAAATATATATGGATTTATTCCGGTTGGGTGGGTGCGAAGGGGCTCCATCACCACCCGGTTGCCCTTCTTTCATTTGTGGGCCATGAGCTTCGTCGGGTAATGACGAGGTTACCCCAAGTCCGCCTTTCTTCTCAGGTTCCTCTTGTTTTCATAACAAGTACTATCTCCCTCGGTGTAGTTATCTACACTTTTTGTGACTTCGGTCGCCTCTTGATCTACAGCCAAATTCGTGAGTGCAAAATTTTTTTGTAGTGGGTCCTCGTGCTGGGGAAATGAACCCGCCCCACGACACCGCAATGCTAGCCTGCCAGCGCATTCACGCGTCTCCAGACGAGGGCATTCTCGGCAGATATTGTCATCTTCTTCTGCCGAGGCAGCAGAACATCGCTGCAGTCCTTTACGGACTTATTGAACTTTTCTTATTCACTACAAATTAACGCTCTTTTAATTACGGTATACGGAGAAGTAGTATTAGTAGACGCATTTTGAATAATATCGTATACAGAATCTATCATTTCAGGAGGAACATATGAAATTACATATTCAAATTTAGTCAACTCCTGAGTTATATTCCTGTTTGAAAAATGTGATTCAACATATGTAAGCCATTCGGCCGGCAATTGACTCCAAAATGGTGGTAATTTTAAGGAAACCGCACGAATAGAATTTGGTATTAGATGATCTGAAAGGGGGAAATCACCATTACCAAGTTCAGAGTTAATGACAGATGCTGGTTCATTCGCCATTTTACACAAAATTATTGTTATTAATAATTCACAAAGGGGAAAAGACGTGTGTGAAGGTTTTATATAGTAAATATGATATTAAAAATTGAATTAATTTATTTGAATCATATATCATGGATTCAAATTTTCAATTTTTGTTTTTTTTTTTGGCTGGAAAGGAATTTTATTTTTATTTATATTTATTTAAAATAAAAATAAATGATAATTTTTTATGGAAAACCACACAAAAAGAATTAAAATTTAATATTTTTAATACTCATTTACTATATAATTGTTGATTGTGGTGTTATCGCTTACTTGTTTCTTTTTTTTTTTGTTGCACCGGTAGAGTGTCTTTGTCTATTAGTAGTTCCTTTTCATTGCTAACTTTCTTTTCAGGGGTAGGCTTGGTTTCGGCTTTTTGCTTGATTTCAACTTGCTTATAATTTCGACAGTCGTTACTATTGAACAGTTTATCAATTACTTCATTTGGGATAACATTTAAGTGTGTATCATCTGTAAGGACTTCTTCAACAGGGATCCTTGTAATGGGTTTCTTTGATCTTAAATATTGCGGTTTAGTTGTAACTGGCATTTCTTTCATGTACCCATCGATTTGTGTCCAAGGCGGCACTAAAATTTTAGATCCGTTACGAATATTCTGAAATGATCGAGACAAATCGTAACTGGAGCTATTTTTGCGTTTCTTAATGCGATCCTGACTACGTTTAGCATCCAAATTTCCTGGATCTAATATTAAAACGTTATTGCAGTCAGCCAAGGATTTATCCACTTCACCCAACGATTCGTATGCCTGAATTCGTCGATAAAAGGCTTTGACACATTTTGGATCTATTTATATAGCTGAATTACAATCTTCGATGCATTCGCTAAATTTGTCTAATCGCAGATAGCATAAAACTCGATATTTTACCCTTTACTATAATAAATTATGAATCCATAATAATTTAAAATTATGCTTATTTTCGTCTGTTTCGCCGACTGCCAAATCTTGTGGATGGACTGAAGCACGTCAAGTACCTTAGCTAAGTTTTAATCCTATGCGCGCTGGTTTTTGAAGGCCTGTTGCAACTTGTTTGGAGCTCGCCTCTTGAGTTAATGCTTGCTTGGGTTTTATTTATTTGATTTTTTCTTATTGGGCTTTTCTCACTACAGAGTTCACGGTGAACGGCAATACACTTGCTTTTACTATTTTAAGGAATATTTCGAGCACTGTGTCAGGGAACTATCGTTCGCGGTTTGCAATAGTTTTTAGGGTTTTGTAAAATAATTTTACAAAACCCTTCTAAAATCGCGTCCTGTCTGTCCGTCTGTCCGTCTGTCTGTCTGTCTGTCCGTCCGTCCGTCCGTCCGTCCGTCCGTCCGTGTGTCACAGCAGTTTTTCTCGGAAACTACTTAAGCTAGAAGCATTAAATTTTGTATACAGGTGTAAAGTGGTGATCTCTTCAAAGTTCAACTACTAAAAAATTTTATAAGGTATTTAAGGGGGGTCTCCCCATGTAGGGGAGTGACCCCCCGAAAAAAAAATTTCATTGAAGGTAGCCGATATGGGTATCAAATGAAAGGTCTTGATGAGAACCTTCCAAAACAGGTCTTAGTTTGGCAAAGTTTGCGTCGAGGGGCGCACAGGGAGGGGAAATACACGAAAAATTTGTGTCCCCCCCCCTCGCGATTGGACACCTTCCATCCGAAAAATCTGAAAAAAATCAAGAATGTAGGCCTTGATGGGTACAACAACAACAAATACGTGAGAAGTCGCAATTCACTCAACTTTGTTAATAATAGTATGATTTATCGATTTTATGTTTTCTTGAATAAAATCTTAACGGTACCCTTAAATTCAATGAAATTCAGTACACAGATGTCTATTTATAAGATTGATCAACCCTGCAGGTTTCATGAAGATTGCATCATATTTAGCGAAGTTATAGTGGTTTGAATTTTCCTGTTTTACTATGGAACAATATGCGCTGCATGTATTACCATATGGCTATGGAACAACATGTGCTTTTTACCGACTCAGACACTACAGTTTTGCTAGGATTTGCATGAAAATTTCAGGAATGATAGGTGTCATGTATATCTTTGAGAATCGGTTCAGCTAGTGGTATCAGTAATCGTAAAACAAAATGGTGGCTGTTTTAAATGCGAAGATTGAATAATTTTGAGTTATTTTTTCCCAACTTTAACCTTCAAGGTGCATGCTTTGAACACTTGATTCAATTTAATGAATGACTGAAGATGAGTACCTACAATTGATACTCATAAGTGAAACAAGTCAAGGAGGTGGGAGAGAGCTCCTAGCAAAAGGGCTTTGTAACAACTCTAGGATTCGAAAAAATTGGCCATGAATCGATGATAACAGTACACGAGGGTGGCCCCTGAAAAAAAAATTCATCAAACGCAGCCGATATGAGTATGAAATGAAAGTTTTCATGGGAGCTTTTCAAAACAGTTCTTAAACTGTCAGTTTCGGCTTCAGTGGGGCACAGGGGGGAAATACATGAAAAATGTGGTTTCCTCCCTCACGAATGGACATCTGAAATAATCATCAAGGGAGATATTTATGACCTCAAAAGTCTAAATTCGTTCAACTTTGTTAATAATAGTATGATCTTCGAATTTCATATTTTCTCCAATAAAATCGTCATTGACATGCTTCTTGACTTTATTCAATCTGGTGACTGCATTTTGTAAATTGAATACAAAACCCTTCTGACATGAGCGTAGGTCTGTTTACCCAACTTGTTTTAAGCAATTTCGCGAACTTATCCGCACTTTCATTGGAATATTTTCAAATCTACACTTTCCACGAGATCATGAAAATTCACTTCGATTCGGGGTAACCAGAATGTAGTCGGA
The DNA here is from genome assembly GCA_963969285.1 of Odontomyia ornata. Classification (NCBI taxonomy): domain Eukaryota; kingdom Metazoa; phylum Arthropoda; class Insecta; order Diptera; family Stratiomyidae; genus Odontomyia; species Odontomyia ornata. The sequence goes on from OZ017738.1 coordinate 321,974,230, forward strand.
AATTCGTATTCCACTACACACATAAAATTTCTATATCGGAAAATGATACTCAATAGACGACTTAAATGTTTTACACTGTTTTATTAACTCGAATATACGATGAAAATCATTTAACTTTTCAGTTTAAGTAAATAAAGTATAATTATTGAAATTAGTAAAATTTTATCAGTAATTATGAACGCTCTACTTGACATAGTTTTATGAACTAAAAAATATTTTATTTTTTCTTACTTGACAATTCGTCTACGCCTACTATTTCTTTTTGTGTGGGTTTTATGAAAATGTGGAATTTAATTTATAAGTAATGTAGAATACGCTACATTTCCTACCCTCGAGTCAAGACAATGTTTCCTTGACGAATGTATTTTGCTCAAGCTTCATCATAGTCTTTTACATCAAAATGTATGCAGGCAAATTAATACATTCGACGTTGCTCGCCCTAATGGATCCTCGCTTCAATTTCCCTTTGCACGTACAACACCTCTTTTCACTTTCCCTTACTACGCTTACCGCGTATGCACAACCAGCGAAGCCTTGGTCCTCTACTACAGTCTCTTGGCGTATTCAAAACTTTTATGAAAAATCAAATTTGTAAATACTCCTATAAGTCTTAATTTTTGATATCATTTTTTTTTTCGTTCTAATTTCGTGGTGGTTCTCGTTATTTTGGCGGCTAAATACACAAATTCGCTTACATTTTCGATACTGTATTCGCCAAGTGTGATATTTTGTGTACTTCAGTAATTTTTCGTCGATTGCGTCATGGGCATTGATTTGTAGCTCTACTAGTTTTGCTTCGCTGTCGAGTTTCAGGAAAAGTTCCTTGTTGATGTCATCCGCACGGGCTTCTACTTGACTCGACTTGTATGGTGATGTACCTCGCGTATCGATAGGTAGCTTGCTTATGACGTATTCCAGAGCCAAATTGAATAGCAATGGGGCCAGCCCATCTCCATGCTTTAGTCCGATATTTGTGTTTGTTATTGATACGGACTTGGGAGGTCGTCGCCGTCATATTGATTTTGGTGGGACGAACTAATTTGGCTGAGATACCAAAGCAAAACATTATTTGATACAGTACTTTATGATCAATACTGTCGTATGCTTGCTTAAAATCAACGAAAATTTAATGTATGTCGCTCCGATATTCTGGAGATATATGGAGGATTTAGTAGGTTCTTGAAACATGATGCTCATCTCTCCTTAATTCTGGTTTCATCACCGATGATATTGCCAATGTCATCGCGTCAGAGCGTGGTTGTAAGCTTATCACATCGTTTCAGGCTTTTTACTACTTTGTATGCTCGTGTTAGGGGAAGGTGGGGTTTTACGGGGTAGCGAGTTAAGATGGGTACCCTACCAAAACAGATAATGCAATGCATTTTAACGCCATCTGAGGGTATTTAGCAATACTTGTTAGTATCACAAAAAGTTTGGCCGTAAGAGTGCACATTTCTACTTGGAAAGTATGCTTTTTAATTTTAAGTGGTTTTATCTAACTATTGAAGTATATAAAGTGCGTGACAGTTCACAATATATGATAAACAAGATGCGTGACTTATTTGTTTATTTATGTTTGTTTATTTTACTATTCTAAACTTATTAATTCGTTCCGGCTTGCTTTGATTTATAACCTCGAAAAATTTAATACAACTTATAAGTCCAATTTGGGAAACATGGGGTACCTACTTGCGGGCAAGGCGGGGTTGGTACCCCATCTTACCCGCTGATTTGTTGTGTTTGGATTTCGATTGAATTCAAAATATCGTTATTAGTTGGGTTAATTTAATTATTTTTGACGTTATAACGTCTTATAAATCGATGACCGGCTGCACAGACGAAAAAGTGTCACGTTCTCCCTGAGGATCGTGTTTTATCCGAATTGCCGTACTTCATCCCAATCTTCTATTGTATTTTTGGCTAGTGATAAATCAGCTCGTAAAAAATATGTACATACGCACATGAAAAATAGAAAAGAAGATTCGGATGAAATGTGATCATTGATGTGACTATGGGCAAATTAATGCTTGTATGGAAAATATTATTGAGATTTTAGCAAGGAAAAGTGCAAGCCGTTATAGTTGCTTTCGATGACGATTTGCCGGCGGCATATGCTTTCAGTTGCATCGCGGAGCTTAGCGATTGCTCAATTGTTGTGTAGTGTTGTGTTTGATTGGTACGGGACGTGTTGCGCATCGCACCATAAAAAAACTTGAATTAAACTAACTCAAAACAATAACAAAATGAATTTTTGTGCTCAAATTATATGTTGTCTTGCCAAATTCACGTGGTATACATACTTAAACGACTTTCAAGTGAGTGCTTTGCATTCAACGATAAGTGCTCCGTCTGTCGCTGGTTCCCCGTGAAATTGCATCTTTTCTGAAGACACAGGTGAGAACGCCTTGGCATGTCAAACAAGTTCTAAATGGAAACCGAAGTGATATTAGAAAAAATTGGTTTTCTGTTAAGTCGGTTTACTGACAATAATTTTACGTGATAACGTCATAACTTAAATTATACAGATTATTTACAAGTAATAACGAGCTATTAACAATTTATTTACAACTTCCTGTAAATAAATTGTAAATAACACAATAAATCAACTTTACAGACAAACAATTTTTCTATAGAGGTTTGAAATTATAAATAAAAACTGATAGAGTAGGGTGGAGTGAAGAACAAATGAAATTAGCCATTCAAAAACTTTTGGATTGAAAAAAGGGCATAAATTGGCGTAAGATGTCCCTCAAACAACATTCCAGCGTAAATTTACCCAAGCGAGAAAAAGAGAGAATAGTGTACTAAATGTCAAGGTTACCTCAGGTCCAATTACAGCAGTGTTTTCCGAAGAAGAAGAACAAATACTTGTAACTTAGTTGAAGGCAATGGAAGGAAGATTATTTGGTTTGTCAAATTTCGAATTCCAGGGGTTAGCCTATGAGTTAGCAGTTCGTAATAACAAGCAACATAAATTTAATGATCTCAAGGAAAAAGCTGGTAAGGACTGGCTGTGTGGATTTCTAAACCATTATCCTGACTTGAGTTTACGAAAGCCAGAAAATACGTCAGCGGCTCGTGCTGCTGGGTTTAATAGAGTGTCTGTTGAAAAATACTTGATGATAACTCTTTTACCCCAGACAGGATTTATAACTGTGACGAGACAGGTGTTTCGTTGGTGCCAAAATCACGATCCAAAGTGATCGCATAAATAGCTGAAAAGCAAGTGGGAGCTTTGACATCGACCGAACGAGGCACAACTATAACGATTGAAATTTGTTTCAACGCTTCAGGAACACGCTTTTCTCTTATGTTTATATGTCCCAGAAAACGTATGAAGCCTGAACTGCTCAAGAGCTCAACCGAACTCATGGGCTGAATGTTCAGATTCTAGGTGATCGCTGCAGGCATTTTCTTAAGATAGTTTCTGAAATTTTTGAAACTCACCAACGCTTCTAAAACGGACCCAGTCATGTTGATTTTAGATGGTCATACCACTCACACCTAAAATTTACAGTTAATCGATGAAGCACGTAAACATGGCGTGATAATAATATGCTTTCTACCACACACCACTCACAAACTACAGCCAGCAGATGTTGGTTTCATGCAGCCTGTGAGTATCTTTTATGATTAGGCTCTAATAGCATGGTTAAGATCAACTCCTGGGAAAGTAGTTTCCCAAATTCAAGTAGCTAAACTCTTCGGGCAAGCGTTCATTTGGGCAGCAACAATGGCACCTGCAATTAATGCATTTAAAGCATGTGGGAGCTCGCCTTATAACGCACACATTTTCACCGAAGATGACTTCATTGCTGCAGAGGCCACCGAAATTGAATTGAGCGCTGAGAAGGAACCCAAAGCTGATACAACTCCAAAGCCATCGATAGCAGTAATCTCACAACGAACACTGACAGTTCCACCAACAGTAATATTGTCAGCTCCTGATACTCAAACGGCCACCTGCATTGCCTCAAATTCTTCTGCAAACACTCTACCTTAACTAACTGCTGCAACCTCAGATCTAGTACAGCAAGCAACAGTAAATGATTCTTTAGATAATGCCTCATCCACGAATGGCCCAAAAAAGACAAAGACAAGTTCGAAGAAAAGGAAAAACAGCTATTGACACTGCTTCTCCATATAAAACAGAATTATAGGAAAGACAAAACAGTAAGAAACCGAAGCCAAAGGTAACAAACAAAAAGAAAATATAAAACACATAAAAGATCATTTTAGATCTTTTATGTGTTTTATATTTTGGATGGAGCTCTGACATCAGATGACGAAGATACAGAAAGTCTGTTCTGCCACGGCTTGTATTCCGAGTCTACTGAAGGATGGATCACTTGCCAGACTTGCAGTAAATGGGCACATTGTAGCTGTGTAGAAGTCGAAGATAGCGATGGCGAAGCTGTCCATATCTGCTGTCCGATTTGTAAAGATGACGACGTTTAAATATTCTATACACCATCTTACCCAAGAGGGTTCCCTGTCTTACTCTAAAAGTGGGGTAAGATGGAGAGATTTAGTTATTTTTTAAAGTTGATATTACCATGAGAAGTATTATATTTTTTTTTTGTTTTGACTGATTATAATTAAAGGAAGAAAGACTGATTATTTTTTTAATAAAATTCCAACATTGTACAATTAAAATAGGAGGGGTTCATTCATGAAATACCTTAAAGTCCCCATCTCGCCCCACCATCCCCTAGGTATCGATTTTACTTCTCATCAGCCTCCGGATGCCGTCGATTATACTCTAGATATACAAGTGCGTTGCGCCTTTTGCTCTCGATATAAAGACAGATTTTAGAGTAGAATTGAATTTTTAAAATAAAGGACTTAATCAAACGGTTAAGTATTTAATACTTATATCCTTAGCGGCATATAAAATAAAATGCCAAGTTGAGTAGACTCAAAAGATAAAATAAATAAACTTTACTATGACGTCAGCGTGTTGACTGAATGTATAATTAAAAACTTTCTCTAATATTAGTATGTTTAGAAAAATTTTCTTATAATACAGGTACATAGAGCCAAAGTGATATTGTCTTATTCTTTTTGTAGTACGCATATGACGAGAGAAAGTAAAACGGCCGAAAAACTTGCTGATATTGTATCGCAATCAGTTGATTTAGCTGAAAAAATATATGACAACTACATATATGCAATTCTATCTAACAATGCTAGCGCCATGACTAAAATGAGTAAAATTACAAAGCATTTTGTTTGGGAAGGTAATTGCATACGGGTAACCTATCAGTAGGGTGACCAGACGTCCTTTTTTGCAAGGACATGTCCATTTTTTCGACTGTTCGGAGGAGCGTCCTTTCCCCCCTACAAATGTCATTTTTTCACGAACGTGAAACTCAAATATATTTTAAATCTTTCGCAGACTTTGAAATCGTCATTTTATTTGGTCATCCACAAAACCGAACCATAGTTATCAAGCCGCACATGTAGGCTGACTACTACATGTGCAAAGTTGGTCTGGCTGACTTGTATGACGTAGGCTCCGGTCATATACCTTCAGCACGTTATAGCAGGCTTGATTTTAGCCAAAGGTCGTGATGAAAACTTCTCCACTTGCAACAAAAATTGCGATCGCTGAGGGGACTCTTGCATTCCACACAGTCACACATCAGGTGTCTTATCGGCGGATGGATTGTACGGCACCTCTTCTCAGAACACTTTTTGCGGACTCAGAAGTTGCATCAAAAATATCATGTTCGCGAACAAAAACCGACGCAATTATAAATGGCATCCTTTTTCCTTATTCTGCTCAATTGATAAAACAAGAAGTAATTGATGTACCGTTTATACGAATTGGTACAGATGGTAATAATCACAAAAATTTAAAAAAATTTCCCATCACAATGCAATATCTTGATAAGAAGGAAGGACTCAGAGTTAGGTTGTTACATGTTAAAAACCTTCCAAACGAAAAAGCTGAAACAGTTGTATCTTACATTGAAAAAACTCTTGATGATAATGAGTTGACTGTGAAGTTCAGTGCTTTTGTCGCTGATAACACCAACACGAATTTCGGAGGTGTGAAGCGCGGAGGAACGAAGAATATTTTTTACACGTTGAAAGAAAACTTGAATAAGCCTCATTTAGAGGGGATAGGTTGCTCTTCGCATATTGTTCACCACGGACTAGACCGCTTCGGCTTGTTTGACATCGATTGTATTGTGTTCAAAATATTCGAATATTTCTCTATTTACACTGTCAGAACCGAAGATTTGAAATGATTTTGTGAATTCGTTTAAAGTGAATATCTTGAGCTGTTATGGCACAGTCGAATGCGTTGGTCGAGTCTTTTTCCAGCAGTTGAGCGAATTCTTAGAATGTTCAAAGCGTTGAAATCGTATTTTTTGTCGCAAAGAAAACCTCCAGTCATAATAGAAAATTTTTTTCTGCATTCTGGAAATTAATTCGATATTTGAAGATCTTTTTGAAAAATTGTACGAAAGGAGTCAATAAAATTTTGTCCCTTTGATGGTTCAATTAATTTTGGCAAAACTTAGAAATGATGGAAGAGATCAGATGTGCAATCATTCTCTAGCGAGAATCGAGATTGTTTATTATGAAACTGTAGAATATTTCAAAATTTGGACGAAGAGTTTCTCCGAATTCGAAGTATTTAAATGGTTGAACTTCACGAGAGAAAAAATTTTGCAGCATAAAAATGTTGAAGAATCTGTCAAATACTTGCTGGAAAAGGACATTGAGATCGATGATTCGAAGCTTCACGATCAAGTTGTTAATTTAAAACGATTCAAGATGTTCTTTATTTGCTCTGAGCCCATCTGGTCACCCAACCTATCAGCAAAAAACGTTTTGAACAAAAAACTGAATCAAAACGCCTCGTCAATCTTGAAAGAATGAAAACAGCCCGATATAGACAAGAAAATTATTGAGAAAGGAAGTTATGTATGCTTAAGCACACGCGCCAAAAAATGAAAATATTTCTCACGCGTCTGCCATTGTGCTAGATGTAGAAATTTTAGATTCGCGGAAAAATGACACTATCTGGGAAACTGTACATACGTTTCTCAAAACTAGCAAAAAGCCAGAAGTGTTTTCAGCAATTTTAAATAACAGTCAAAACCTTCAATGACACCGCTTACAATATACAATCTGATATAGCAAACAGAAAAGGTGGTACCGTTAAATGCTACATACATATGTACATACATTAGAAAAAATGTTGCTCACAACGAACACATCGGTTAAAGTGATAATATCGGCTAGAACGATCCTGTGGCTATGTTGATGTCGATTACTACGTACATTTTTTTAGTTTTAGCGTTCAAAGAAATCAAAATAAAAACTTTGTTTACTTTAAAACAGTTCACGTCGAAATTCATAAGATTCAGTTGTATCGTAATATTTTAGACAAAAATATGCCATGACAACAGTTTACAATCAAAGAGCAAGTCGCAATAGTTTGCAAGGTTCATTTCGATGAATCCGCGAGTTGTGTTGCCCGTGAATTTCAAACGTCGTGATCAACAATAGCAGGAATAATACAGCATCGGAAGAAAATTGTAGCGCAATTTAACAAGTGCGGAAAAACGAAACAATTTCGGTCATTCAATCAAGTGAATATTGAAAATTCATTACTTGAGCAACAGCATGCTAATGCGCTGGTGAGTGGACCGATGACCTTAGCAAAGGCAGATGTTTTTGCCTTTATTCTTAAAAAGGAATCATTTAAATGCAATGCATCTTGGATCCAACGTTTGCAATTCGTTACGATTACGGAAATATATCAGGTGAATCAGCTGTCGTTGACCGTTTAATAACAAATGATTGGATTAAAAACGTTCGGCCAAACCTCAGGCTCGGCTTCTCTGACGAACAAATCCCCAATACTGATGAGATGGCTGACACCTGATCATTCGCTAAAATTTGAAGGAGAAAAATATTCGGGCGACAAATTTTCGAAAGAGAGAGTAACAGATCCTGTCGCAGCTAACACGTCAGTACCTGACGTCTAGTCATCAGAAAAAGTAAAATGCCACGGTGCTTTAAGGCCATAAGAAACCTTCTCCTTGAGTATGATGTTAATAAAAAAAGCCTGGATGAACATTAAACTTTTAAAGTAAAATAAGCGTATCATTTTAATTGTTGACCACTACCCCATCCCACCCTCCAATTGAAAGATTGAAACATATAAACTGATTTTTCTACCACCAAATTTCACGTTTTTTCTACAACCAGTGATTCAGGGATGTCTTAAAGTGTCTTTTCGAAAAGAACTTATACTGAAAATCATGAAAAAGCCAGAATACAATGACAATTCCAAAGTTAGCATTCCTGATACAATATTAATGATATCAAAGGCTTGGGACTCTGTGAAAAAAGAAACCATTTTCAACACTTTTCGTGCTTCTGGTTAAAGGCGTGAAGTTAGAAATCGCGAATGAAGTTGACACACACAGCGATTTACAAGATGCTATTTCTCTTTTGAATTCCGACTTTTTTGCTGATGACTATGTAAAAGTGCTTGACAAAACCATTACATGCGAAGAATTGCCTCATGCTGATGTCACACTAAGCAACCATGTGACTGAAAAAGCACATTTGCCTTTTGGCAAAATCTCTACCATGGACGAAGCATATGCTGCCTGTTCCATCTTGAAAGTGTTTGTTGAAACTACCGATACCCTTCTAAGCGTAAAAGAAGCAGGCTTGATTATTTTCAATTCAGTTGAACAAATATTTCTTGTAGAAGTAAAAGAAAGACGAAAAACAAAGCTGACGAACTTTTTCTTCAATTCAATATGATTTATAATTTTGCCGCGATTTTTTTATGCTTTTGGATTTTTTGTATAAAATGTAATACCTTTCTACATACATAGTTATTTAAATGCATATATTTTGGAAATGTATAATAAGTAACTGCCCCGCGCCGTCAAAGCGTCTGCTAGCCGGTATCTGGTGCTATAGTGGTGGTGGGGGTCTAGGTAAAGGGAACCGGGCTGCAGCAGTTGCCTCCAAGCGCTTGGAGAGATAGCATCGAGCGAGAGCGGAGTGCGTCTTCTGTTACGTCGTCGGAGTGAAAATGGAGCGTACGATCGAGCAACCAAACCAGAGTTTTTTAACCACGTTATTACAGGAGACGAGACGTGGGTTTTCGAATACGATCCTGAGACGGAGCGGCAGAGTTCAGAGTGGCACACACCGACGTCACCACGACCGAAAAAAGTGCGCCTAAGCAAATCGAAGGTGAAGTTGATGCTCGTTGCTTTCTTTGACGTGAAAGGCATTGTTCACAAAGAGTTTGTGCCACCCGGCCAAACTGTAAACGGCCAATACTACAGAGAGGTGTTCCGTTGACTAACCGCCTGGGTTCGCCGAGTCCGTCCGGAGATTGCCGATTCAAGGATCCTTCATCACGACAATGCTCCGTCGCACACCTGCCTGCTCGATCACCGAGCAGTTGGCCAAACAGTCGTGGGCAACGTTGCCTCAGCCTCCTTACAGCTCGGATATGGCACCAGCGGACTTCTTTCTGTTCCCCAAGATCAAGAGACACCTTAAGAGGACGCGGTTCGGGACTCTGGAAAGCGTTCAACGTGCTACGACGAAGGCTACAGACAGCATCGAGGTTGCCGACTTCCAGGGAGCGTTCGGGCATTGGAAAATCCGGTATCAGCATGTTATCGACTCCAATGGGGACTACTTTGAAGATTTCTAAAGAAAAATTGTACATATTTTGCCAATAAAAAATTTCCTGAGGACAGTCCGGTTACTTATTATCCTGACCCTGTATACCAGAAAATAAGACAGTATTTAGGAAAGCATGTAGAAGGAAAAAAATTACCCCTAGGTTCAGTAAACACAAAGTTATCAAAAATAATAGAATAACAGTTATCACAGCTAGAAATCAGAAACTACACAAGTCTAAACTAAAACGGAAACGAAAATTTCAGGATGGTGACCGGGCACAGGCTAGAAGTACAAGACCTGAGAAACAACCAAAGACTCCTGCCAATTCGACTGGGACCTGTGAGACTGATAGCGTCACACAACAACCTGCTCCACATAATCAAACTTGAAGCCTACCAGGATAGCCTAGACAAAATATGAGACTCCTTAACGCACTTTGACAAAATCCAAGGACTTGACTTAATGACTCAGACAACGAAATTTAAACTCGATGAGGTTGAGCGAAAATTGAAAGGACTATTCCCTACGGTAAGATATAAGAGAATTAATAAACGGATTTGGCACCGTAATTAAATTTATTACCGGTAACATGGACGCAAACGAAGCTGAACACTTAAACAAAGAAATAAAAATATACTTTCAAAAGAATCCGATATTAAAAGCAAAATTGACTCACAAGCATCCCTTAATAATAAAATGTTTGGAAATATAACAAAACTTACCAACACACAACAAGAAGCTATAAAACAATATATGGAGAAAACTTTAGGTTCAGTAAAAAATCAAATTATTCGAGAAGAGCAAATGTTTCACCAACTTCAATACCTTAATCAAATAAATTACAATATCGAAATTCGCAATAATCACGTGGCGAATATTGCAGCGTCCATAATTCTCGCAAAATTGAATATTATATTGAAACAAATATTAAGCAATAACAAACTAAATGAAATACACGAAATAATTAAGGAACAAGGGATTAAGATAAATAACCAGGAAATAATTTATGAACTTTTAGAGCTGCAAGCTTACTATAACAACTCAAATTTTATTTTCAATATACGGATCCCAATATTATCATTCGAAAAATATTCCTTATTCCACATCATCCCACTCCCTTTAGAAAATGCCAAAATGTTATCTACTAAACCCTATTTGATCCTTAACCCTAACGATACTCAACAATTCGACAAGAAATGCCAACAAATCGAGAAAGAATTTGACTGCCACAAGCCATATCGTCAGGATATCAGTAAAGGTATCGAATGTATTCGCAATATAATGGACAACAAACCGACCAACTGTAAATTGACGGAACAAGGGGAATATACCAACATATTCCAACCAGAAGACAACCATATCCTCTTCATCAATGTACCCAACATCCTCATGAACTCCACGTGCGGAGTTGGTGCACAAAACATAACCGGTACAGCCCTCATCAAATTTGAGAACTGTGAAGTCCAGATCAATGACATCATCTACTATGCAACTCCCAAACAATTTTGGGACGAAATTCAAATTTACCCTGTATTGTTTAACGTTATTAATTTCACCTCCTCGGAAGCGATTTCTCCTCTACCTTTTCAGAAGCTGCAAGGATACAACTTTAGTAAGAAGGAAGACATCGAACTTCTTTGAGTATTCCTTCTTTATTCACTAGAAGGAATACTCACAATCATTGGAGTAATGTCACTTATCAGTTTCTTCTTCGTGCTACGATCAACATCCCGAAGGCAACTAAACATTGGCCAATCTATACCAGGACTTACAGTACCGACAGCAACTCCGTCAACAGGACCTCTTAAAATCCAGTTACTGCTTCCGTCGTTTTTGTCTAAGGGGGGAGGAGATACGAGCCCTGAATCGCATCATACACGTGGCGTCTAAATAAATATATTTGCATATGCATCCTAACATTAACTTTAACTTAGTTCGTGGGAAGCATACTCTATCTGTAATTAACTTTCAACCCGTTCGGACGTGATCAAATAAAACCATATTAAAGTCGCAAAAGGAACCAACTCTTTTATTTGTATATTTTTTTGTTAAAACGTTGATTCGGAAACGTAACTCGCGCATTTTTTTTTGTGGTAAGGTGGTGAATGCCATTTATGCACAGAGTGTGGGACTCCCATGCGCGACTGGACTACCCACTAAACACCTCCCCTGTCAACCTGAGAGCCCAGCCTGGAACCGTTTGACACATTACTTCGGGCCAGGTCGCGTTTTGTTACGCCGTGGGGCGCCTTCAAGCTGGGGAATCCCTTTCCTAGCGGGAGGGGAGAGGGGAAGAGGAAATGCCAGAAGAGCGATCCCCCAGCCCCAGCGCCCCCAGCTGCTGTGAGTCCCTTTTATATTTTAGGACTGCCCGAGCATAATGTGCCACCTGGTTCGATTTGTCAACCGATTCGAGCATCACCGCAACTATATTATCCGGGGTGAGCCTCCCTGTAGAGTTCCCTTCGCAGCCTGGCCCATTTGGTACACGCAAAAAATGTGTGACAGGCATTGTCCTCCTCTCCTGGGCAAAACCGACAATCGGGAGACCGTGACTTACCGGTCTTGTGCAGGTAAGACTGAAAACACCCGTGCCCGCTCAAATGCTGGGTCAGATAGAAGTCAGTCTCACCATGCCTTCGATTTAGCCACGGTCTCGCATCCGGGATGAGGCACGCAGTCCACCTTCCCTTCGTGCAATTCACCCAATACTGCTGCCAATCGTTGAGCGAGCGCTGTCTCTCCTCGTGGACAACTATCTCCCTCGCATCCTCGTTTCGGCGCAGGTAAATAGCGCGGCGACAGGTATCACGCCCGCAACCACTCTCACCGCCGAGTCGGAGACTGTTGGATACGAAGATGCAATTCTCAGTGCTCCTCTTCTCTGTACCTGTGCCAAACGTTTTCGGTATACCTCCTTGCTGAGAGCGTCGCCCCATACCTCTGCTCCGTACAGTAGCACTGACCCTACAGCACTCATCAAGAGGCGTCTTCTTGATGGGCTGGGTCCCCCCTACGTTGGCCATAAGTCGACTCAGGGCCGATATTCCCGAAGCAACCTTCTCAGCCGTTGCCCTGATTTGCTTAGAGAAACTCATCTTCGAGTCGATCAGTAGCCCCAGGTAACTCGCGCATAAGACACGAGTATGAATGTGAAAAAGTCAAAAGTGCAAATGTTAAGGCGCCATGAGCACCAAAACGATCATGGTATATATATATATATATATATATATATATATATATATATATATATATATATATATATATAATTTTCTTTATTGGAATGTATGTGGTACAGAGGCCTTATAATATAGTAGGTGTTCTGACAAAGTCATCTCACCATCGTTTGAACATTACTTACATTACGATCATGGTAGAAGTGAATGAAATAATTTTTTCACATGTTAATATTTGCATTTTGCGCTAAGGCTTATATTGATTAAATTATAAAACATTTATTTCTGAAGAAAATAATGAAGGAAAGTTAGCGGGCAGTGCTTAAAAAGTGCGATTTTCAAATGCGTTTTTTAAGTACGCTGTGAAAGGTAAACATGTTATTCTTTCACACATCGCTTCTTGAAGAATGCAAAAAGGGATTGTATTGCATAAATTCTGTATTTGCATAATGTTAGAGGTTGAAACTGAATTAAAAAACCCTACTTTTGATCGCAATTCATTTGCATTTTTAAGCATCTTAGAATCAACAAATAAAATATATTTCATCAAATACTACAAAGACTATGTTGTTGAGATACCATTGAAAATAAAATATTAGGCATTCTTTAATAACATCACACTAGAAAAATTAGATAAACATAGTAGAAAAAATCTATGAATACAAAATCAGTACACTTGCAAACGGCAAGCCATACACACGCAGTTATTACGTCTTTTGATTTTCTCATGTTTTGTTTTGCGTTTTTCTTCTTCCCTTCCATGAGAAATTAAAGATAATAAGGATGTAAAGTTAAATATGAGGATAGATGATTGAAATGCGATAATGGCTTATATCGTTTGTATTTGAAGTATTAATAGTCATTCGTAGTTTGACTCTGAGTTTTTAACAATGGGAAACCGGTAAAATCATACGAAGTCCTCCGTGAAAATTTACAAGAAAATTCGAAGGGCTAATTTATCGTAAGCAAGATAATGTTTAACCTTTATCATTTAGTTTCAAATCATATTTTTGTCAGTCTATTTGCCTCATTAATTTATTTCTGAAGGGATTTCGGGCAAAGGTTTGAATTCGTTTCTTTCGCTCTATACGGGCATTTCTCCACTTATTGGAAAATCGTTGCCCCAAGCATGTTTCATAAATACAAGTAGATCTTAATATTTCTAGTTTTTTCTGTATTAATACGACAATTTATTTGATATTACGCCACTACTAATTTAGCAATTTAATATTGTAATCTCTTATTAAATGATCTACAAAGACCTCAAAACACAGTCCCCTTAAGTGTCGTATTTCCAGAATTATAATATTTCCAGAATTATAAATCTTCTGGCCAATATTTATTTTCTTTGTCATTGTTAAAAATAATACTAAAATACAGCAAGAATCTTTAAAAAACACAATTATACTTTGAAAATAAATATTTAATTGACAAATCGGTAAACGAATGTTGTCCTTAAATTTTTAAAACAATCCCCTGACACGATTTGGTAATTGTGCAGAAATCACATTTTGAATTGGCGCAGACGTTTAGGTCGTGAAACTGAACGCAATCAGTATAAATTTCGTTTAGTTGTAGAGCTAAGCGGGAATTGACGGTTTTATTTAGTGTCTCCGCTTCGATTGTCAGTGAATCATGTGTCTTGGCCACTAGTTGAACCAGTCCACTGGTAAGTCTTTTTCGTACTATTTTAGGAGGTTTAATTACGATGATTGTATAAAATTAATAACATAGAAAGTATGTAGCCGCGTCTGTTTCTTAAAAATGATATATTTTAAATGATTTTATGGTATTTACATTTATATGTATAAATGGCAGGCCTCCAATATTTTATAATTCAGGGGACTGTTCTATACCACAGGGGGACTGTTTCCTTTACGTGTAATCAAGTCTAAGTTGCCAGACTGCGTATTAATGAACATTAATATTAAAAATGTCGTCTTTTTTGCAGCATACGAATCCAAAATACCACCCAAAAAGAAGCCATTGAAAATGAAAGAAGAAATATTGGAACGAAAACGTATAGCAGAACGTTTAAGGTATCAGCCACGTAAAAATGACCCTCAAAAAAAGAGAAAAAATGAAAGAAAATGAAAGGCGGAAATATCAAATGAAGAAAAAAAAGGCACAAGAAAATTAGTTAAGGATATGAGTCGCTCTGAGCACAAGGCTGCAAAAAAAACTTGGAGACCTTAAGATTCAGCAATACAAACAGAAGGTGAAAAAGTATAAGAAGAGGTTACAGCGGTTAGAAAATAAGTTAGCAAATAAAAGCAGAAATACCGAGACAATAAACACAAAATTAACAAGAATGTGTGATACTGCATCAACTCGCAGTTAAAAATGCTCTGTTTGGGGAAGTATTGAATGAACAATTGAAAAAGAACTTTGCAAAGGTTAGGCTCGTGTAGGTAGCATTTCATCCGATCTTATAAAGGCAGTTCAAAGTTTTTAATGCAAATGATGATAATAGCCAAATCGGTGCAGGAAAACGGAAATGTGTGACCAGAAAAGGAGTCAAAAAACAAAAAAGATACTTGTTGGATTCAATCTCAAAATTACACAATAAATTTAAGAGTAACAACTCTCGTGTAATTAGTTACCAGACAGTTTGTCGCTTACGTCCTTTCTTGGTGGTTACCCCAAAGACAAACGAACTAGATACATGCCTTTGCATTAAACATGCTAATCTTGATTTGAAATTGTCAGGTTTGTATATTCGAAAAATATTGCGTTACGATAATCACAATAAATTGCTGGAAACCACGTGTTGTAATCGTTATGATGAGCAATGTTTATCACGGGAGTGCCAGCGCTGTGTCAACAAGAATCGCGATTGTTAAGTTTTTAATGGTAGCAAGCCTATACAGTTTAAAAAATGGGTAACCGAAAAACAAGATTATAGGGATCCGAAATTGAATATAGTACGATCTGTAACAAAATACTCGTATATAAAAAGAGCTTTAAAAGTTCGTCCAACTGAACTTATACAAGAACTAGAAAATGACTTAGATGGGTATTATAACCAAGTAAGAAACATATTCCATCAATACAAAGCCCTCAAAAACTTAAAAGAATATCTTAACGAATACGAAGTTGTAATACAAATGGATTTTTATGAAAACCACTGTACCAAGTACTGTGAAGAGATACAGCCATATCATTTTGGGGGGTCTAGACTTCAGCTGAGTCTTCACACTGTTGTTGTTTACATCAAAGGCTTTACAAAATCCTATTGGAGTGTTTCCCAAAACACTACACACTCACCCGCAGCTATATGGGCACATTTGAAACCAATTTTTAAATCTTTATCTCCCGTTACAACATACCGGAATAAAACTATATTTTATATTTTGGCCACAAGGCTTCATGTAGAGGTCCCAAGTGTAGAAAAGTTTTCGTGGAAATTTTCAGAGAGTAGTCACGGCAAAAGTGTTGCTGATGGAGTTGGTGCTACTTGCAAAATAACTGCAGATGCGACCGTTGCTGCAGGAGGTGATATTGATAGTTTGGAATCTTTTATAGACTCTGTGTAACAAAGATGTCCTGCAATTACATTGTTTACGATTGACAACGAGGCAATCAATAATATGACTAACGATATTCAGAAAGAGGCCGCTAATTTGAAAAGTTATAATGGTACTCTCAAAATACATCAAGTTAAGGGTAAAATACCATGAGGCCATTTGGGATTGCGGCAAGTTACTGCTAAACTTATAATGAAAAGTTTGAGCTGCTTTTGTGAAGACGAGTGTCAGAATTTTAACCTAGGGGCTATGAAGTACAACTTAATGACAAAACTTCGCGTTGACGACGTTTACACAGAATCTAAATCGTGCTACTCAACCAGACTGGCCAATGTCCAACCGGATAGTAGCGTTATTAGAGAAACCAACATTTCAAATCCGCATGATAAATTCAATACTGATTTTGAGAATATTCCATTGACTCGTTCAATCAGCCAATACTACATCGGTGATTATACTTATGAGTAGTTACATACGGAGGCACTTCAAAAGTAAAATATTTCAAAGAGTTAAACTCAAAACTTTGATTTGATTACTGTTTAGTTTTAAAAACTGTTTGACTAGGAAGTTAATTTTGAAATGTTTAATACAAGTGAGCATCATTAAGGAAAGTCATCACAATAAGTGAAATTTGTTTGTGGGAAATATAATCACGAATAAAATCTTTGATAGCTTGAATTTAATGAAAATATTGTTTTTTTTTATAATTATCACCCCCCTGGTTGGTTAGTTCCCTATCACGAATTCGTAAAAAATCGTCGACAACTTATAAATAAAAAGGATAATGTGTTGGTTTTTTGAAGATACGTACTTAATTTAGTGCTACCCTTCATTGTATAAATATATTTTCTCAATATTTAATAAAATTTGCTTGGGACACTTTTGTATGGGCCAGTTTCCAAATAGTAGAGAAACACCCAGACAGATACGTGAAACCTTTACAAAAACGGTATGCATATACAAATTAAACAGTATGTGGCGTTGAAAAAAGGGCATTATCTCCGAAATCTTTAAATAAAGATGAATTCTCATGAAAATTTTCTCCGCCTCGAAAGTGATTTATTTGCATGGTGTGAATTTTGGTTTTGAAGGGTAAAAAGTGCGGCTCTTTGGAAAAAAATTAGAAACCATTAAGGGTAAACTGTTTAAACGTTAATTTTATAATGAAAAATATAGGAAAGGTATTTTTTCAACCATCTGAACTTAATTTGTTTTATATTTCAACGTTGCCACCCTTAAAGACTACTCCTTATAAACAAAAAATTGTTCATGATCTGTAAATTTCTAAAAAAACAATTATTTTCGTTTATTTAATGACATTTTGTGATTTCTAGAAATGTTTTAACCCCTTAAAGCTATGCATTATGAAAAAAGATGAACAATTGATTTTATATATATATATATATATATATATATATATCTATATATATATACATATATACGAGTATATATATATATATATATATATATATATATATATATATACAGGGTGCGTACGGTATTTGAGGACATGCATAAAAAATAAAAAAATAAAAATTCGCGAAGTTATAGTCACTTCGCGAATTTTTATTTTTTTGTACTTTTTCGTTTTCAGATGAAAAATGGCGGACTACAACATCACTCAAGAAATGAAGAGACATGCTGTCATCGTCGCTATATGTGCGAACCATACAGATTTAGAGATCTCTAATTTTCTAAATTGCGCCCGTTCATTCGTTCATAAGGTTCGCCGTGAATTGGAAGCATCAGGAGGCGATACAGAATCAGTGCAAAACGCAAAAATCACGAACAACGCTCTATTACTGTCCGATCTGCAGAATTTTTAGAACAAGTGCAAGCGATCATAGACGAGGAGGTTTCTGAGCGCCTTATTCGTAGAGTTGTCTGCGAAGACCTTCGGTATAAGTCTTACGTGATGCGCAGAGGACAGCTCATGTCGGAAAGAATACGGGAACAGAGAGTTCTCCGATCAAAACGTCTTTTAAACAAAAGCAAACACCCTGAGGTGCCCAAAATGTTATGGTTTTTTTCCGACGAAAAACATTTTGACCAAGATCGAAAGACCAATCGCAGAAATGACAGATGGCTATGTTAAAACCCTGCGGAGGTTCCTGTTGTTATGCACACAAAATTTCTAGCCACTGTTATGGTTTTAGGTGTTGTCAGCAACGAAGGACATACTATGCCACCACACTTTTTTACTTAAAGACTTCGAGTGAACTCTGCTGCATACATCGAGGTTTTGGAGATGGTAGTGAAACCCTGGATAGACAATGTAAGCGGAGGCAGACCATACATTATTCAACAAGACTCTGCTCCTTCACATGAAGGGATGGCGACACAAGATTGGATGGCCGAACATTTTCATGATCACAAAACACTGAACCTATGGTCACCTAGCTCCCCAGACCTTAATCCATTGGATTATTACGTATGGGGCGTAGTTGAGCGTGAGACCAATAAGCGTCTTCATACTACCACTTCTTCGCTGAAGACTGCTATTAATGCCGTTATGGTCAATATGAACAAGGAGCATTTGATTCGGGCATGTAATCGTTTCCGGACCCGGATCGAAGATGTTATTGCTGCTAATGGCGATTTTATTGAATAACTTTATAGCCATATATTAATTTAACGTTGTTTAAAAAATTCCTGAAATTTCATTAAATTTTGTTAAAAATACGAGCTAATCAATTTTACTCTCAAGGTGTCCGCAAATACCGTACACACCCTGTAGATATATATATATATATATATATATATATATATATATATATATATATATATATATATATATATAAATATAAATATAAATATATATATATATATATATATATATATATATATATATATATATATATATATATATATATATATATATATATATACATATATATATATATATATATATATATATATATATATATATACATATATATATATACATATATATATATATATATATATATATATATATATATATATATATATAGATATACATATATATATATATATATATATATATATATATATATATATATATATATATATATATATATATACAAATAATTACATGTACAAATAATTCTGCGAGCTACTGTCGCAATTGTTTTCATCATCATTAAGAACGTCAATAAATGAATTTACTCGAACCCACGAGTAAATTCAACAAGCATAATCAACATCTGCAAGTGACGTCACTCCATTTGCTCGAACCTACCAGGTACCTCTCGGTAGAACATTCGCCAATGTGCGAGAAATGGATGAATACGTAGAGACCCTATATAAAGGCGAGCTGAATGAATGGGGGGATCATTCATTCGACCGCGAGAAGAACTGCGATTGTGTGTGGGAAGCGATATTCTTCGAGTAGTAGAAAAGTGTGTTTCGTAATAGTGAAGTAATTTAGAGGACAATTGCGATAATAAATTTATGACAAGTGTTAGATAATTTTAATAGTGACAATTAAAATTAGTGAAAGTGTTAACTGATTATTGTGCATTTTATTTAATTGAATAAACTCTTTTAACTTAAATTAAAAGACATTGCGTTTTCACTTTCCCGGAACGTTAAAAT
This sequence comes from Odontomyia ornata, assembly GCA_963969285.1. Taxonomy (NCBI): domain Eukaryota; kingdom Metazoa; phylum Arthropoda; class Insecta; order Diptera; family Stratiomyidae; genus Odontomyia; species Odontomyia ornata. The sequence continues at coordinate 321,994,193 of OZ017738.1, forward strand.
TATAGGCCGCAAACCAATAACACGCGATAATATATATATATATATATATATATATATATATATATATATATATATATATATATATATATATATATATATATATATATATATATATATATATATATATATATATACAGGGTGGGCCATATCAGTGTTGGCGATTTAATTCTTCAATTTCTCGGTAACGTGCGGCGCGGGGTGGCGGGGGGATAAGTATGGTGTTTCAAAGTCAAATCAGTCGGGAATGATGAAACTGCAACCCCTTAAAGAGGTCTATATATATATATATATATATATATATATATATATATATATACATATATATATATATATATATATATATATATATATATATATATATATATATATATATATACAGGGTGGGCCATATCAGTGTTGGCGATTTAATTCTTCAATTTCTCGGTAACGTGCGGCGCGGGGTGGCGGGGGGATATGTTGTTCGCTGCGCCGCTTCCTGGAAATTTAGTCGCCATGGAGCCGTACACGGGAGTGCAGCGTGCATTTTGTGTCCGAGCGTATTACGAAAACAGTAAATCAATGATAACTGCACGACGTTTGTATCGGCATGAACACGGTTTACGCGATTTAAGTGAAGTTCCAAGCGCCAATGTGTTACGAAAATGGATCAGAATGTTTGAAACAACCGGCTCAACAGTACCAATTACGGCTCGTGGTCGCCCAGTTTCTGCAAGATAAGCCGACATTGTGGAGCGTGTTCGTGTTTCAGTTCAGCGAAATCCGCAACAGTCAACACTTAAGAGAAGTCAGTCTTTGGACGTCAAAAGAACAACTTTGCGACAAATTTTGAAACGTGATCTGCATTTGAAGGCTTATAAGATTCAGATAGTCCAAGAATTAAAACCCAATGATGCCAATAACCGACTTAACTTTGTCTATTTGATGCTCGAGCAGTTCAACAATTTCAACAACATGATTTTTAGTGATGAGGCTAATTTTCACCTTAATGGCCATGTGAACAAGCAAAATTGTCGGTTCTGGTCCAAGACTAATCCCCGACACTTGCATGAACGTCCACTTCACAGCCCTAAGCTTGTCGTGTGGGCTGGCATAACGTCAACCGGTATTATTGGGCCATACTTTTTTGAGGACGAAAGAGGGCAAGCGATGACGGTTAGAGCTAACAATTATTGCAACATGATAACAGACTTTTTGGTGCCAGCTTTGCAAGAACTTCAAGGCAATACCTCGAGGATGTGGTTTCAACAGGATGGGGCCACATGTCATACGGCTAGGGTATCCCTAGAGCTGCTGAAAAATGTTTTTCCCAGAAAACTCATCTCGAAAAGGGGGGATATTGAGTGGCCCCCACGTAGCCCCGATCTCTCTCCATGCGGTTATTTTCTATGGGGCTACCGCAAATCGGTAGTTTACGAGAATAATCCGACCAATTTAGAGCAGCTGAAGAGGAATATTATTCAGGAAAGTAACAAAATACCGAGAACAACTTTTCAACGAGTTTTCCAAAATTTGCGACTTCGGTTCCAAGAGTGCCAAGCAGCCGAGGGAAGCCATTTGGACAACATAATTTTTAAGTCTTAAAAATTCCTATGCTTCTATTTTTTAAGAATACAAATATATTTGTGTTATGTTTCGTAGTTTTTTTTAAATCGAATATTTAAACCGCCAACACCCTTATGGCCCACCCTATATATGTATATATATATATATATATATATATATATATATATATATATATATATATATATATATATATATATATATATGGGTGAATATACAAAAGTTGTCCAACTCGCTGTCACCAATAAATAATATGTCAGTTTATTATGCTCTTGGTTATGTGATAATATATTCTGAAACTTCTAAATCCTCCTGATGTGTCCACTCAATTTAAATCCCGTATTCTAAAAACAAATTAGTAAAATAACACACTTAACTCTCAAAACATCAGTTCCCTGTCTTGTCACAATCATAAAAATGCTTGATCATGTGGTTGTATACCAATTTTTCCGTATTTTTTATTAATCTTATAATTTTGATATATTGCGTAATATATTAATTGACATATTCCACAGATATATTAGCAGTTACTGAAAAAACTTTATTTAACCCTTAGTTAACCACCCTGAGTCCACGGGACTCACCTCTACTTTAAGCATCGAAAATTAAATTAATTTTGTAGTGTATGGAATTGTGCGCTGCAGTACCTTTCTGCAGTAAAGTGCTTAACGTGTGGGTGAGTGGTCGTGTGTGGTCTTGTTTCGTGGAGGTAAGTTCTGATCGAATGTGAGTCCCCGGGACTCATGATGTTGTTTTCCGTTACAAAAATGGTTTTGGTTACTTTTTTTTTTATTTGTTTTTGTTATGTTTTAGGCTTCAAACATGGCATATAAGCGTCAAAGGATAGATTCTGTAAAGCCAGCACAGCATTCCTTCTCAGACATCATAATAATTGGCTTCAAGAAGATGATGAACGGGGCGAAGATGAAGGCACTGGCAGCTGTCGTGCAATAGAAGTTTTTGGGGAGCCACATTCTGACGATGACGACGCTGATTTTGCTATAAGTGAGCAAGACACCGAATCTGATCGTTCCGAGAGTGAAGAAGAGAATCGGGAAATGGAAAATTAACCATCAACATCAGGTAAATATTTATATGGTAAAAATAGGTTCAAGTGGTCAGCGAATTCTCCGTCGCGTAATGTACGAACGGCTTCTCATAATATTTTACAACTGCCATCTCGACCACCAGTTGAAAACCTAAATCCTGTAGATGCTTTTGAACTAATTTTTGATTTTTCCATGTTGGATACTATTATTTTATGGACAAATAAAAAATTGGAACAGCTACGCGAAAACCATCCATCATCTAGGAAACATTTTAGAGAAACAGACCAAATCGAAACGAAAGGTTTTATTGCTATTTTGCTTTACACATCGGTTTTCAAGTCCAGCCATGAAAGTGTCTTATCACTTTTCGCTACTGATGGCATGGGCAGAGAAATTATTAGAGCTACTATGTCTAAGAACAGGTTCATAGCTTTACTTCTAGCTTTACGTTTTGATAATTTTGAAGATCGTGCACAACGTACATTAGAAAATCCTGGATGCGCAATTACTGATCTTCTATCAATGTTTGTATTCAATGCTCAAGCTAATTATAAACTGGGTGTCAATGTGACTATTGACGAGATGTTGATAAAATTTCGCGGCCGATCGAAATTCAAAATTTATATGCCAAGTAAGCCAGGAAAGTATGGCCTGAAAATGCAGTTGCTGGTAGACTCCGAGATTTTCTTTACTTACAACTTGTATCTCTATACTGGCAAAGCATCCGATGGCTTCTCTTTGTCGGCTGAAGATCGGAGATGACCTGTACCAACACAAGCAGTACTGCGATTATGCGAACCAATTTTTGCATCTAGCCGGAACATCACTACAGAGAATTGGTACTCTTCCATAGAACTAGCAACTCTTTTGCGAACTAAAGGTCTTACAACTGTTGGAACATTACGAAAAAATAAGGCAGAAATACCAAAAGAGTTCTTAGCAAACAAAAAAAGAGGTGCGGCTTCCTCTATTTTTCCATTCACGAAAGATATTACTTTAGTTAGCTACGTTCCAAAAAAAAATCGAGCTGTAATTTTATACTCAACTTTGCATCACATCGTGAAATGAAACTTCGAAAAAACCTGAAATAATCGAGTTCTATAATAGTACTAAAGGAAGCGTTGACTCGGTTGATCAGAAATGCTCCGTGTATACATGCAGTCGACGAACATCTCGATGGCCTATGGCTGTATTTTATCGTATTGTCGACATGTCAGGAGTTAATGCGCATGTCATTTACAATCAGCAGTCGAATGTTAAAAAGCTTACAAGACTACAATTTCTGAAAGCGGTTGCCGAAAGTATCAATGAAATAAATTTAAAAAGTCGTCTGTACAATACATTCATTCCTCGAGAAATTCGTACATGTATATCCCGTATTACTAAAATAGACTTGCTTAATGATCCAAGTTCGTCGCAAACAGATAACACTTTACCAAGGGATCAACGTAAATATTGCTTTACTTGTAATTATAAGAAACGAACAAAAACTTCTTACCTTTGTATTGCCTGTAAGAAACCAATTTGCCTTACTTGTGCAAAAAAGATATGCCAAATATGTATAGCGCATTAGAATATTTACCCGTTGAACGTTTTAAAATTTTACACTAAGCTATTGTTAGTTTATTGAATTTCTATTTACCTTATAATGTTATTTTGGAGTAAAACTTTGTTTTTTATTAAATAATTGCAAATTTTTATGTTTTTTTTTAATAAAGCCTGAAACATTTTTTTTTTGAAAACTGTTAATTAGAAGATATAAGTGAATTTAAAAAAAAAGTGCATTGAACGTTGAATTTATTTTATAATGTCGATTATTATATAAGAAATATACTATAAGCTTCATGTTGAATGCTTAAAAAAATATGAATAAAATATTTTAGTTAGTATTTATTTCATGGTGGTGCTTAGTAGAATTTTAAGGGGGGTGGTTAATTAAGGGTTAAAAAAACTAACAAACTTTGTCATAATTTTTACACATCAGTCTTTTGTGCTAAGTTAAAATTCGAAATTCCCGCGAAATATCGCCGGACTATGATCAACTCGTTTGTAGCTTTGTATGTTGATAGTGAAGTTAGGCACAGAACGTGCCATATTGACGGCAGTGGCTACAAGGCCAGTGCTAGCGCAGCTGTTACCACGTGTGCGTGTGTTGATCTAGTCAAATTGTCAGTACTCTGGTGAGTTTTTATTTCGCCCAGTTACTATTTTTTGTTTTAATTTATACATAAATACATATCGCTCACTCCTTTTAATAGCGACATTTCTCAAAAATGGGCAATTTTGAGTTATGACTATTGTCAAAATGCCCGTAAAGGGTAGTACATACCTGCAAAATCGTCATATCTGTAACTCAATATTTAGCCGCTTGAGCCCACTAGTGTCGTTTCTCCATTTAAAAAAGTTTAAGAGTGATCTTTTCAAGAGTGTCACAATTCAGTTGCTCTCGAACCATTGAGCAGGAAGTACATAGGTCTATTAGTGCAAGAGAGTATTATTTTTTTATAACGCGTTATTCAACTCAAGGTATGTGTAGAATGCACTATTTGGTTTTATGTCAGTATTGTAAGGAAAATATATAGCTTACTCTTGTGTTTTATTTTTATTTATAACGTTCATGCACAGTAATTGAGAGAGATTAATTGTACTATTTTGAATTAGGACACTATTGTTAGTAAACAATTCTTCCTAATACAGAGTAGTTTTGGATCAATTTGTTTTATGACAATCTTCCACTAAAAATTCGACCCCTTATCAGGGATATTTGCAGTCTCATTTCGGAATTTGTCATTATTATCAGTATAAGATTAGCTGTTTGCAAATAGTCACAAGTTGCAGCATGTTCCTGCCAGTTTTTTCTTCAATAGGTAATGAACCTCTTGCTCTTTCAGGTGGATCATTATGTCTTCTCGAGGAGAAAAAATGTTAAAACTAACATTAAGTATTACTAAAAAGAAAACTCAGGAAGAAACTGCTTGTAGAAATTCGCCCGACAGTGGAGGTAAACAAAAATTGATGACGCTTAACACTAAATATGCATGAAACGGTACTCAATTGTTTTGATGACTATTTCCTCAACTCAATTAGTACATTTTTGTTGTCTGATTCTAATTGAACTAAAAAAGCAGCAACATGAATAAATTTTGAGGACAAACTGTATCAGTATCATGATTCGACTCGATTTGTAAGTCGGGAAGTTAGCAAGCTACCTGGTTACTTCCCGACTTAGATTTATGGTTACTTTTTCATTTGCATTTCTGTTTGCTGCAGGAATCCGTCATTCTTCATCGGAGTCTAGCAGTTCCAGAGTTTCAAGTGATGGAAGTGAATCTGAGGTTTTCGATGATACTGAACGGAAACTGCAGATCATGGCTATTTAAATTAATTAAATAATAATATCTTTTCTGAATCATGTAAAAATAATATTTTTATAACTACCCCTTTTGTAAATTACCTTTCCTACCTTTTATTAGCTTAAGCAAATTTCCCTAATTACTTTTTAATGCTCTAGAGTAAATTTCCTTAAACACAGCTAGTATATAAGCAGGAATGTGAGTAAAAATAAATAAATCGCTGAAGAAGACCGAACGATTACGGTTGAAAATCGATTTCGAGAATAAAAATAAATAAAATACACAAAATTAAAAGGAAGCTGTCTTTTTCTATTTTCTGTTGGAGTATTTTGTGAAGGCGAAAATGAATTCGATTACAAATATTGAAGTAGCTACCAGGCATCAATTAATATTTTTTAGGTTTACGAAGTACAAAAAATCGTTAGCTAGGATCAGGGAAGACATAAACTTTTTGAAAACGTGTCTTGAGAGAAGACTCACTCCGAAGAGCCATTTGGTGAAGATATGCTGTGGCCTGAAAAACGCGGTTAGCCAAAAAATAGTAGTGGAACGAAATTTAATGAAGATCAGCATCAAGCAGCTGTACACGAAATTGAACGATACGACTCTCAAGACTTACGAGAAGCATCTGGAGCTTAAGCGAGAATCTTAACACTGTGGTAAAGGTTATATGGAGGACTAACTGGAAAAAGCGGACTTAGCATATCAATGCGAAAAAGAAAAGAAAAGGGAATTACATCGGAAAAAGTTGAATCGATTGGAAGAAGCGGCCAAACCAGTTAAACAATTCGTAGAAGTTCAAGAAATCCCCGGACTGGTTGTCAACAAATCGAGTATAGTTTTTAATGAAAAGGAAATGCGTTTACTCAACATGGGATTAAATTACGCCATAAAACCATCAAAAATACCAATAGAGGAGATCATCGTAGAAACGGAAGCAGCAATGAGCAGACTACCGGAAGCACAGAAAACGATGGCAAGGAATGATATAGCCGAGGCGATAAGGGGAGCGAAAAAGGTGGTAAACAGTGAAGAGGCGAGCATAGCTGCTGAACTGAAGAAGAAACCTGTTCACTTTGACAAGGCCGATAAAGGAAACACAGTGGTAGTGATTGATAAAAGCAAGTATGATGAGGCGGTCATACAAAAGCTAAGCAGCGGTAATTTCTTCGAGCTACGCCGGAGCCCGTTAGAGGAATCCATGAAAAGATTCGAAAGGACAATTAAAAGTGGTGAGTCATTAATTGGCGAATTGACGATGGTAAGAGTGAGCAACCCTACTTTGCCTAGGATCAAGTGTTTGCCAAAAATACACAAAGAGGGGAACGAAATGCGTGAGTTATTTCGGCCGTGAATGCACCGACCCAAAAACTGGCAAGATGGTTGGTGAACGAAGTTAAGGGAATGACCCAAATGAATGGTAGATCTGCAAAAAAACAGCAAAGAATTCTCCGAGAAAATCCTGAAGTTTGGCCCACCAGCGCAAGACGAAATTATGGTGTCTTTCGACGTGAAAGCTCTATTCCCGAGTATTCCGGTGATGGAGACACTGGGATATATAGAAGAATGGCTTTCCCACCAAGAAAACTCATTATCTTGGAAAATAAAAACTAGGCAGTATATCCAACTTGCGAGACTTTGCATGATCGAAAATTATTTCACCTTTCGGGGGAAATTTTATAAGACGAAAGGCGGAGTTGCGATGGGAAATCCACCTTCACCATTTTTCAGCGAGATATTTATGACGAAACTAGAAGACGGACTGCAGGAGAAAGGCCAGTTACCAAAACATTGGGTCCGATATGTGGATGATGTGTTTGCATATGTGAAAAGGAGTGACGTGGAGAAGGTCCTTGCTGACCTGAATGGAGCCCACAAAAATATAGTATTCACGATGGAGGAAGAGAAAGACGGTAAACTATCGTTCCTAGATATAGTAGTAAGGAGGACTCAAACAAATATAACTTTCGATGTATACCGGAAAGCAACTCACACACAAAGAACGATTCCAAATGCATCAAATCATTCGCAGCAAATCAAGGTTTCTCCGTACAGAGCCATGATCCACAGGATGCTCGATTTGCCGCTAAGCAAGGAAGCTAAGGAAAAGGAGATGAGGTACATTGTTGAGACAGCTAAACTAAACGGTTTCAAGGGCTCGACGATTAGGAGAATGGCACAGAAGATCCAGATTAATAGACAGCGTCAGGGACGATCAACGTTATCAAATGCGAATACCGAAAGAACGTACTGGAAGGCTCTAACTTATCACGAAGGCATCAGCAATCGGATCAAGCGGCGAATAAATCAGCTCAATTCTGTACGGTTAATCGAATCAAGCAGCAAGAACCAGCTCAAAAACGTTCTCGGATCAACGAAAGGCAAGCGCGAACCACACGAGAAATCTGGTATCTATCGCATCGAATGTCCCACTTGTGAAGAAGTGTACATAGGTCAAACGAGGAGGCTCATCGGCACGCGAATTAAGGAGCATCTAGGCAAAGCAGCAGCAGCAAGAAAGAAAGAAAGAACTTCGAATTTCAAGTCAGCGGTAGCGGAACATATTATCACGAAGGGACACGAGATAACAATGGAGGACGCTGTAGTCATCAAGGAAGCTAGAGATACACGTGAATTGGATGTGATGGAAAGCCTGGCAATTACCCGGGAAAGGAAAAAGTTGATGAATCAGGATGACGGAAACTGCAGATCATGGCTATTTAAATTAATTAAATAATAATATCTTTTCTGAATCATGTAAAAATAATATTTTTATAACCACCCCTTTTGTAAATTATCTTTCCTACCTTTTATTAGCTTAAGCAAATTTCCCTAATTACTTTTTAATGATCTAGAGTAAATTTCCTTAAATACAGCTAGTATATAAGCAGGAATGTGAGTAAAAATAAATTAATCGCTGAAGAAGACCGAACGATTACGGTCGAAAATCAATTTCGAGAATAAAATAAATAAAATACACAAAATTAAAAGGAAGCTGTCTTTTTCTATTTTCAGTTGGAGTATTTTGTGAAGACGAAAATGAATTCGATTACAGAAATTGAGAGAGATTAATTGTACTATTTTGAATTAGGACACTATTGTTAGTAAACAATTCTTCCTAATACAGAGTAGTTTTGGATCAATTTGTTTTATGACAATCTTCCACTAAAAATTCGACCCCTTATCAGGGATATTTGCAGTCTCATTTCGGAATTTGTCATTATTATCAGTATAAGATTAGCTGTTTGCAAATAGTCACAAGTTGCAGCATGTTCCTGCCAGTTTTTTCTTCAATAGGTAATGAACCTCTTGCTCTTTCAGGTGGATCATTATGTCTTCTCGAGGAGAAAAAATGTTAAAACTAACATTAAGTATTACTAAAAAGAAAACTCAGGAAGAAACTGCTTGTAGAAATTCGCCCGACAGTGGAGGTAAACAAAAATTGATGACGCTTAACACTAAATATGCATGAAACGGTACTCAATTGTTTTGATGACTATTTCCTCAACTCAATTAGTACATTTATTTCGTACATTTTTGTTGGCTGATTCTAATTGAACTAAAAAAGCAGCAACATGAATAGATTTTGAGGACAAACTGTATCAGTATCATGATTCAACTCGATTTGTAAGTCGGGAAGTTAGCAAGCTACCTGGTTACTTCCCGACTTAGAATTATGGTTACTTTTTCATTTGCATTTCTGTCTGCTGCAGGAACCCGTCATTCTTCATCGGAGTCTAGCAGTTCCAGAGATTCAAGTGATGGAAGTGAATCTGAGGTTTTCGATGATACTGATGCGGACAAAAATTGGGATCCTTCATCTCATTATGAAAGCAGTAAAGATGAAAACCAGAAACACGTTAACCGTGTTGCTATTATGACCGAAAAACTTCAAGTAGTGATGCTCATAAAGCTAGTAAGATAAATGCAACAAACAGCGCTCCAGATTTAATGCATTCAGTGCTACTAGATAGCACTGTTAGCCATATTCCCGACCTACCTATAAGTAGACCTCCTACTTCAACAAGTGATGCAGAAACCACCGTCGCTACTATCGTTGATGATCTGACGCCGGCCAAAAAAGGAAAAAGGAAAAGAAATGAATCCAGCTGGAAACGGTACATCTTGAAAGCAGCTAGAAATAGTGGAAAAGAATATGAAACTTATTCAAAGACAAATCGTGTGAGAGAAGCGAGGAAAATGAAAACTTCATGTACAAATAAATGCCGATTACAGTGCTCTGAAAAACTCAGTGAAGATGAAAGGAAGAGTATGTTTGATGCCTAGTGAAACCTAGGAGACGTTGCCAAACAGAGGGAGTTTATTCTTAACTGCACATCGGAAATTAAGCCAAAATATCGCTACGTGCGTGAGGGTGGACAAAGGCCTCGACGAAATAATAATTCGGTGTTCTTTTTTAATCTCCGTGAACGACGCATTCGTGTATGTAAGTTATTTTTAAAAAATACTTTAGATATGAATGACCGCCCTATTCGTACTGCCTTCGAGGAAAAAGACAAACTAGCAGGTGCAGTGATGGCAGAGGATAAAAGAGGAAAACATGGAAAGCAACCCAAGATGGATGAAACTATTAGGAAGAGAGTAACAGAACACATCAACAAAATCCCTAAAATTGAAAGTCATTATACCCGCAAAAATACCACTAAACACTACATTGAAGGAGGTAGAACCATAACAGATATATATAACGATTATGTGAGCAACTGCAGAAGAGATGATGTTACTTTCTGTAATTTCAATTACTTCTACAACATTTTCACCAATGACTTCAATTTAAATTTTTTCAAACCAAAGAAAGATCAGTGTGAAACTTGTGTTGCTTACGAGAATATGTCAGAAATAGATAAAGTGAGCATAAAAGCAAGCTACGATCAGCATTTGGTTGAGAAAGAGTTATCAAGAAAAGAGAAGGAGAAAGATAAACAGGAACTAGCGAACAAAGCTTTGTAATCAGTTTACGATTTACAAGCTGTAATGCCGTTGCCAAAAGGCGATTGCTCAGCGTTTTACTATTCATGCAAATTTAATGTGGTTAACTTTACGATAACTGATCTTCTTAATAAAACCACTGATTGTTTTGTTTGGGATGAATCAAACGGCCACCGTGGGGTAAATGAACTCGGTTCGTGTGTTTTAAAATATATAGAGAAAAATATTGGAACATAGAAGGACGTCACTTTCTATTCCGATAACTGTAGTGGTCAGCAAAATAATCAATTTATGGTAGCCGCATATATCTTTGCTCTTCGTAAATACAACCTTAATTCTATCACTCACAAATTTTTAATTAAAGGCCACACCCAAAATGAAGCAGATTCTGTTCACTCTTTGATTGAAAGAAAAATGAAACAAGCAGTTAAAAGCGGCCCAATTTATACGCCAGAAGGTCTCAGTTTCAAAACAGCAAAAAAAACGGGTGAACCATTTCCGTAAATGGGCTTTCGTATGAAGATTTCTTCGATTTGAAACGTTTGGCAACTGATAGCGGTCCTCTATGTTTTGTAAAAAATACACAAAATCAACCGATTAAATTTAAAGAAATCAAAGTATAGAAAGTTCAACAAGATTACCCAAATTCATTTTTTTACAAGAACTCTTATGAGGATTCAGACTTCATGGAAGCCACAATTATAAAGAAAGCCAAGGGTAATGTCTGTTTAAAACCTGCCTTCGAAGAAAAGCCTAAGATTACTGAGACTAAAAAGAGAGACCTTATGCGACTTATTGTAAAAACTTAATACCAAAAGTTTACAAAACTTTCTACGAAAACCTATGGTATTCGTCAGAAACAATATTAGTTGTTTTAAAGTTTAACTCTTATGCAACCACTTCAGTATGAAATATCCATTTATATTCTTTACTTTCCTACTATTGTACTTTTGAACTATATTTTAATTTGTTTAAATTATCAAAAAAAAAAGAAATTTTGAATTCGTTTTAAAAATAAAATGATTTTACTTAAAACTGTGTTTTTTCTTCAACAAATTCCTCAACCATTAAGTAATAATCTAAAAAATAAGAAGTCTATTTTGAATGTAATTATTCTTCGAAGAATGTCATAGCTCAAGATAATTTAATCCTGGAATTCCATATTGAATTATTTTAAGGAAAATAACGTCATATTTTGAAATGCTGCAAGCACAATCCATGAAATTTTGAACAAGAACGTCATTAATCAAATAAAAATATTTAAAATTTAAATTTTTTTCTGTTTATCCTTTTCAGTCATTATCTAAAACAGTCTGCTGCATAGTGAAAAATTCAAGCGGTAGCTTAATATTTTTATTTTAAAAGATTTTATGCCACTTTCAAACATTAAAATCATTCTCCTGGAAAATCACATTTTTTGAGATATGACGTTGTTGAAAGGAGTGAGCGATATGATATGTGCAAATCTGTCATTTTGATAATTGAAAATACAGATAAGTTTGTAGGTTTTAAGCATACCCTCAAATTAATGTCTTATTCATCAGTACTTTGTCGTCAGTCTGTTGTCTAAAATCGCGTTGCCAGGGAACTGATTTCTATTTATGTCAGATCTCTTTTATGATAGGTTAAGGTGTGTGATCATTTGTTTTAATCATTTCAGGCTATGTCGCCGCCTAAAAAGAAAGAAAAATTATCCAGGGAAGATGTTTTGAAAAATAAAAGACAAGCGGAAGCTGCTCGTTTGCTTAGAATTAAAAATGAGCCGATTCAATTAGCAGAGTATAAGGAAAAACAAAGGCTACAGCATTTAAGAAAAAAAGCAAAAGGACAAAGAAAATCTGTTGAAAAAATGACACCTCGGGAGCAACGGATAACTAGAAAAAAGTGGAAAAAATATTCATCAAATTGTAGGCAAAAGCTTGCTTTGAACCGAAATACAAATAACTTTTTACGCCAGAATACACCTTCAACAAGTGACAAAGATGGCCCGCCAATCGCTGAATTTGATAATACCAGAAACGAAGTAGGGCCGGTTGAAGATAATAGACCAATCATCATGAACAAAGATCAAAGAATGAAAGAAGCAAAAAAAGGAAGCCAAAGACAGAGAAAAGATAGAAACAAGCAATTAAATGAAATGAATGCCGTTATTACAAAGCTGAAAACTAAATAAATACTCAGCGTCAAAAGTATAAACGAGTTAAAAAAAAAGTTACAGAAAGTAAAGAAATCTGTCGAAAAATCGCCGAAAACGAGAATCGAACAAATGAGTGAGAATGTGACTAAAAAGAATGAACTAGTAAAGAAAGCACTTTTCGGTGAAGTCATGAAAATTCAGCTAGAAGAAAACTACGCAAAAATTAAAAGTCATAAAGAAAAAATGAAGTTCAAACAAGCTTTATCTGGAAGTGTAGTAGAGAAATACAAATTATGGAGATTCAAAAACAAAAGGGTGACATATAAAATAATTCGAAAGAATCTTTCAAAATCAAACTCAAAGCATCGCAAAACTCAATTGCAACGATTAGTCCAAGATTTTTAAGAAGATGGTGCTAACAGTCGCCTAGCAGCCGGAAAGAAAGAATTTATATCTCGCCGACAGATTAAAAACAAAAGCGATATTTGCTTGATACCTTGAAAAATCTCCACAAGATGTTTTTGAAAATGGTGTCATTTGTATCGATTGCGGCCATTTTGGGGTTTACTACCTACTTTATCAAAGCGCGATACCTGTGCCTGCACATAGTGATGGTCGACTCGAGTAACTAACTCGAGATAGCTCGAGTTGGGCTTAACTCGAACCAACTCGAGTTGAATTCTCTCTGACTCGAGTTTGAAAACCGAATGAAGCCGACATGGAGTGAAGTTTGCTGATCATTTCAGACTATATTCATTCATAACAAACAAGTGTCACATTTATGTAGATTTGAGGTTAACTTTAAAGTGCCGGTTATTGTTGTAGTTTTTCGTGTTTTAAATTCTGTTTTTGAAAAATGCCGGGTCCTAAAAGAAAATCTTTGGTTTGGGATGTATTCGAATCGCCAGTGAGTGGACGTGTTACGTGTAAACAGTGTTCAGATTCTTTCAAATATAATGGAAATACGACCACATTATTAAACCACATTAAAAATAAGCACCCAAGTAGTGTTACCGTCGAAGAAAGAAACATAAGTCCGACTTCATCATCAACAAATGAAAGTAATACGAGTACTTTGGTCAATTCATCCCAGTCACTGGTATCCATATTAAAAGTTGAGCCTCCTCAAAAAAGGTTAAGGCACACCCAAACCCGTCTTACTGTGCCAAAAAAAATTACGCAAAATTCTGGTGATAACGCTTTAATTAATTTGATAGTGAAAGATTTACAGCCATTTCAAATAGTGGGAAATTCAGGTTTCCAAGAATACTCGAAAGCATTGAATGCTGATTATCAGCTACCGAACAGAAAACAATTAGCTTTGATGATCGATGGAAAATATAATTTGATGTCCGAATCTTTAAAAAAGGAGTTAGAAGATGTTTCTTATTTAGCGTTAACATCTGATGTTTGGACGTCAGACAGTAATAAAAGCTTTATAAGTTTGACTGCACATTACATATATCAATATAAATTGAAATCTGTAGTTATTTTGACTTCAGAAATACAAATACACCACACGGCTGAGAATATTGCATTGGCTATCCAAGAGGTAATGGACCAGTGGCAAATAAGCTCAAAAGTAGTAACTATTGTCACAGATAATGCTGCAGCTATGAAAAAAGCAGTAAGTGAATGTTTGAATAAACGAAATCATTTTTGTGTTACTCATACACTTAATCTCGCAGTTAAAGACTGTAGAGAGAAAGAAACATTTGATTTAGCAGGAAACACTTCTAACTGTCAGCTACAACAACTTTTAGCAAAATGTCGAGCAATTGTTTCGCATTTTAAATATAGCACAAAAGCTTCCTATACCTTACTCAAAATGCAAGAGCAACTAAATGTGAATAAATTAAAACTCAAGCAAGACGTTCGTACTCGGTGGAATAGTACTTTTTATATGCTCGAGCGTCTATTGGAGGTTAAAATATCGCTTTCTGCAACTTTACCACAACTGGATTCATCTCCGCCAAATCTAGATTCCAATGAATGGATAATAGTAGAAGACGTGGTGGCACTTTTACGCCCTTTCCAAAATGTTACTGTGATTTTATCAGGGGAAAAATATCCAAGTTTGTCTTCTGTTATTCCTCTTGTACTTGGACTACGAAATGCTATAGAAAGCAAGACGCCAGTAACGGAATTGGCCAAGAATTTAAAAGGAAGTCTTTCTGCAGTAATAGAAAAACGACTTGCAGTATATGAGACTAATAGAACAGCATCAAAAGCCACCTTTCTCGACCTACGCTTTAAAAAAAAAGGTTTCACGTTAGAAAGTAATGCCAATAATGCGCAAATGTGGGCAACAAATGAGTTATCAAACATGAGCACCGATCAAGTCCTACCTTCATGTAGCCCAAACAGCCCTAGTATTTCAATTGCTTTCGCTGCTACTACTTTGTGTAAAGACGACATTTGGGGAGTTGTAGATGAAAAAAACATGGAGACTAGTGCTCACCCAACTCCATACACTTTGGCAGCTATGATGGTTAAACAATATATTGAATTACCATATCTTGACAGAAAATGCGATCCACTTCTGTTTTGGAATGACAAGAAATGTTTATTTCCGGGATTATCCGAAATTGCTCATAAATATCTTTGTATACCAGCATCATCAGTCCCTTCAGAGCGTTTATTTTCAAAAGCTGGGATTTTGTGCAATGATAGAAGAAACCGTCTAGCACCAAAAAAGGTTGACCAAATTTTATTTCTCAATAGCATTCCATGAATGTTTATTTTTTTAATTTTTAAGAAGTACTTAACAATCGCTTGTGATTTTATATTTTATTTTACTTTAATTTAAAAAAGAAAAGAATATTGTTTTTGTTAAAACTTATTAGAAGTTTGTTTTAGTTATTTATTTACATAAATCAATGATTTGATTTCTAACAATAATTTTCTTTTTTACCTTAGTTAGTATAACTCTTCCAATACATTATAAACAAATAATATAAAAATGATAGAATTGAAACAGATAAAAATATCATTTGTCTGTTCTGATTTTTTTTACTATTAATGTAAAGGTAAGGAAATAAATTGGTAAAAATTTAAAAAAAAACATTAACTCTTTCATCTCATTAACTCGAGTTACATAACTCGAGTTCAACCCGAGTTACGTGAATTTTAATTCGGGTTAAATCGAGTTTTGTTTTTTCCGAGTTGGCACATCACTACCTGCACAATCCACGAAAAAATTGACCTCAAACTTGCAGCTTTAAAAAATGCAAATATTCTTACATCAGTAAGTAATCTTCAAAGTATGCTAGCAACGCTTTGCTGTGATCAATATGCTGAAAAATGTCTGGAGAGAACGTGTGATAATTGTTGCGTCAATACTTTAATATACAACGACTTTGACAATTCTAAGCCGATCGTATTGAAAAAGTGGGTAAATAAAAAGGAAGCCATAATTGATCTCAAGACAAAAAAGAACGATTTGCTACAAAGTATAAAAAAGAAACACGGAAAATCTTACCCCGAGAACTGATTTCAAAACTTGAATATGATATGAAGAATTTTTCCCGTCATGTTTTTTACATAGTTCACCAGTATAATGAAATTAAACACTTGAAGGAGTCTTTATCTGAAAATGATGCCGTGGTGCACATGGATTTTTCAGAAAATTTTTGTACTAAATACAACAAGGAAATACAATCCTTTCATTTCGGCGGTTCGCGTTCCCAACTTTCATTGCATACTGTTGTTGTATATCTAAAAGACTCCGTTACTTGATATTGCACTATGTCATCAAACTTGTCTCATAATGTGGGAGCAATTTGGGCCCATCTGCAGCCAGTGCTAAGTTCATTCCCTGGAAATATTGACAATATTCACTTTCTTAGCGATGGTCCTGTAACGCAATACAGGAACAAGTCTATGTTCTATGTAATGGGCTGTAAACTGTTAAAAATGTATCCTAACATTATGAGATACACGTGGAACTATCATGAAGCCGATCACGGGAAGGGGGCACCGGATGGTGTAGGCGCCACCTGTAAACGGACTGCCGATTATGTAATCGCAACGGGGGGTGACATAACAAATTTAGAAGAATTCGTTGCTGTTATTCGTGAGAGATGCCAAGGTAAACTTGCGTATGTGATTGAAGATCATGAAATCGAGCAAATGAACTCTACAATTAACGAGAAGTCCTCTGAATTTGTTGCTTTTAAAGGCACGCTGAAGGTGCATCAGGTGACCGGTTCTGTTTATTTTCCAAACCAATTTACAATGAAGTCACTCAGTTGTTTCTGTGATCCCGATGGATGCGACCATTTCAATATAGGATCTATCAAGTATGAAAGAGAAGATAAACATTTTAATGGTTCAACCGTATTCACTGACTCTGAAGAAGATACTCCGCCACTATCCACCTACGTAAGAAACAACATAAGTAACCCTAACTGCGAATGTAATCTATCTATGCCAGAAGCTAGCGCCTACAGAAAAACAAATCCAAAATCATTATAGTAGTGGTGATTATGTTTTGATTAAATATATAGTACGAAGAACGGAGTATCGTTATGCAGGAGTCTGTACTTATGTTGATAATGAAGATGGTGAATTGAGGATAACTTTTCTTAAAATTTGTAACGAGGATGGTACTCTGTTCAAACTTGACGAAAGCGATGTGTCAGATGTACCAGTGGATCAAGTAATCAAAAAACTGCCAGTACCAAATCGAGTTATAAGAGGGAAAAGGGTATTCTACCAATTTAAAGAGAAGATTGACGTTTTCGAAAAGTAATTTTTATTGATACTTTAATTAGTTTTAGCATGAAGAATCATTATTTTGCTTACTGCATAAAAGCTGATTTTTGTTTTATTTTATCTAATAGTCATTCCATTCTGAATTTCTGCGTAGCGATGGAAAATAGCAATATGTTTGTTCTAATTTTAAGTTTGTTAATTTTTCCAAATTTTATAATAGTAAGGGAAATACCCTCAAGAACTTCATTTGTTCCTCTCTGAAATAGTTCGCTGATGTTCACTTTCAATGCACGGGAAGTAGTTTCCATAGTAACCTGGTTATGTGGTATTTGTTCAACTGTTTCTGACCAACGCAGATTTTCAGTTTAATCATTATCGCTTGCGCTTCGTTACTGTAATTTTGACGTTATGGGAACCGATTTTTGAGATTTAAAAATGTATTCAACCGGGTCGAGAAAAATTATTACAACGTGCGCTAATAGGGATCAGATTCGGATGAAACTTATCACCCTGAAAATGAATCATCTGACAGTGACAGCAGCAGCTTGTTCCTTGGTACTCCATATTCAGTACTCCACAAAAGCCAACTTATAAGAGGTAATCTCAATAAAACGCTCTTTTCGTTCATTAATTTTTTTTTCTTTCGATTATTCTGAGGAGCTTTAGTGCGTAGTACATTGAAAAAAATTACGGACACGGGAATAGTGGAACCAGACATGAGAGGGCATCATACTCCATCCAACAAACTATCCTCTGAAGCTGAAAAGTACATTCGGGAATTCATTTGTTCTTTTCCAACAGTGTAGTCACGCTTTTGCCACAAATCTTCTAGTAGAATATATTTACGTGTAGATGCTACATTGAACAACTCTATTATGCTCTATTATGTACAGACTGTTTGTGGAACGCTGTGTACAGGATGGAAAGGCAAAAGTTTCGTTTGATAAATTTAGAAAAATGCTCCGAGAGTTTAATGTTGGATTTTTTCGTCCAAAGAAGGATCAGTGCAGTAAATATTTGGTGTATCGAGCGGCGTCTATAGGTGACAGAGAGGCATTAGAGGTTGAATATAATAAGCACATTGAGAGGAAGGATGCAGCTCGGGAGTCTAGAAATAACGACAGAAATTTATCAACAACAGCAAATAATCACAGCTTGTCATTTAACTTTGACTTAGAGGCCGTTTTTAATGTTCCCAAGCGCAGTGGTGGTCAAATATTTTATCACCGCAAGCTAGCCATGTATAATTTTACAATTTTCGATATCAATTCACATGACGGCAATTGTTTTATGTGGAATAAAACGAATGGTAAAAGAGGTGCTAATCAAATAGCCTCTTGTCTCAAGAAGTACGTTCAAATGAAATTGGGAGCTAATCTACTAAAAACTACCGCATAGCACCTAATTGAACATTCTTTCTTCAAGCCAGGACATTCTGAGATGGAATGTTATTCGATTCACTCGAAAGTGGAAAGGTAATCCAAAAACATCCCAGTTTATGTTCCAAAAGGTTTGTTTCAAATTGCTAGAAGTGCTCGTATCCATCCTAAACCATTCCATGTGACAACAATGAGTACACATCGTCAGCAGACGCATCGTCAGCAATTGTAAATTATTAAAAACCGGGAAAGACAAGCTTCTCACCGCCAGTTGCACGTATCTCTCACTTGAGTGATGTATTCCGTATTAATAAACTATTATATTCGTTATAAAATAAACTCGTCTTTCATTTTAACTGTTTTCCGTGGAATTTTTTGGAAACTTATTTTTTTAATTTTCACCGCTTGGTACTTCATAATCGGCGCAGTCGGTTAAAACGAAAAAGTAACGTGAAAATAAAATCGCAATACAAATACGGCCTACTAAAGTGTTCTTGATTAACGCCGATTCGTCTTTTGAAAATCATAAAGTGGTTTCATTTAAATAACCAAAATTTTTAATATTTCGTGACTGTTGGCAAAAAAAGCGTAAGTAAGGCCTTCAGCTGTTTGAAATCTCCGGTGAGGCTGCTGGATATCTTGCCTTTTTAATAAACATTCAGTGTTAACCGAATTAAATAATAATGGAGACCAGCCGAAAGGAGATAAGGTACATCCTGCACCAAACCTTAAGAGTTAAAAACGTGGAAGCCAAAATTAATGAGCTAGAGCAAAAGCTCTTAATGAAGGAAGCGGAATTTACGCAACTCGCCACAGCTGTCCAGCAACTGATAACAAATCAAAACAACAACGATCAGGTAAATCGGTTGGCAGAAATACTGAGCGGATTACGTTTGTCGCAAAACAACGCACTGGACCTAGCGCAGAACATAATAAAAGAAAATCGACACATGAGCGCTTTCGCAGGGGCGATCAAAAGAGCGCTTCAATTGAGATACAAGCCAGACATCGAACCATACGAGATATACCGGATGATCAGCAACTTAAGGACTAATACAGTAAGTGATTCAGCTTTGAATTTGCAAAAGATAAAGTGTAAAAAAGACAAATTAAGTGTCTACTATAAGGATTCCTTGCTCGTGAACCTCAGCAATGTTAACGCAATCTTGGTTAACACTGCGTAGGGAATGACTCAACGAATACTTCTAGATAAGATAATAGAGATGCATGATATTGATGACATTATAGACATAATGAATAGTAGAAGATTCGAAAATGCTTTTATTAGATATGAGTATAGATGCAAAAAAAGAAAAGTGAAAATGTAAAGAAAGTGTTCGGGAGTGACCATAAAAATTATAATTCTAATAATTCAAACAACGACCCAGTAAATGAAGATAATTCAGGGCAATTTAGACGCAAACCAAACGAAAACAGACAGCAAAACCGTGACATGAATGGAAACAACAACCAAAATAATACCCAGTGCATTAATCAATTAAATTATCAACAGAATAACGAATCATCTAATGTAAAATCCGGTCAATTTCGATTACGAAATAATAACTTCCGATACCCAAACCCTCAATTTAATAGAAACTCTGGTCAGCGTCGCCAATTGAGTCAAAATAGGTTTGAAAGAAGTGAAAACACCGTTTTGCATAGGACCGAACCGATGGAAATCCAAAACGTGTAATGAATCGGCCCTACGCCACTGCCGACTCGTGCACATGCCTATCGCTACCATATGGCTTTCTATTAAACGTCAGCTTTGGATGACATTCCCATCCTACGTTAGTTTGAGTCAAGGAATGTCATCCGGGCCAGACGGCAGGCAGTCCAACGATAGATAGTTTTCCGCGTAATCAGCGCTAGCGAAGTTAACCTTAAAATATTCATTATCAACAAAAGCTGAAGTTAATATAATACAATGTTGCTTGTTTTCCATTAATTTAATTCAAGATACAATACACGTGTATGTCTAGACATAAAGCAAAAATAATGGAAGTAAAATTTTACAAATATTTCTTTTATATTCATCCATTCAGCACATAGTGAGTAAGATTGACATACTCAAAATATAATGTATATCCATTGCATCGATATTATTGCCGATAGTTTTAATGCAATATATGTGCCACTATTGCTACTGCAGTTGATTCTAAGCTTTTATTGTTAATAGATTAAAGTAAATAAAAAAAATAATAACATAAATTGCTAAAATAAACAAGACTTTTCTTTCCAGCCCGCCCGTTTTTTTCAGCAGGAGGGAGAGTGAACGGTAGGTATGCCGTTAAGAGAGTAAGGTTTTCAGAAATCCGCGGATGTCCGGTGTCGTGTCGCGTACGGTACGCGGTATCTTTGTTGGCCTTGTTTTTTTCGTGTTGTAGCATTCGTCGGGTTCGAATTAACGTAGTATATTTTCGGTACCGCGTCGGTGAAATTCGGGAGTGCGAAATAGAATGTAGTTTTTTTTGATTGACTGGAGTAAGGAAGAAATACAGAATAAAGTAAAGTAGGTTTCTTTTCCGTATGTTTGTGTTTTCGACGCGTTTGGAACGGGCATTTAATGGTGGCTGAAAGACGTAATTGAGCGTAATCCATTTAAAGACCTGCGACCAAAATCCTCTCCGAACTAGCTGGCCGACAAGCAGCCACCGATTACGGGTACACGAACTGGTTGACTGATTGGTACCGTTCGTTGGCACGACTCAGACTGCACGTCTAGAAGCGAAGAGAGGTCGGTTCCGACTTCGTTCGTAAGAGTTTAGGCGGAAAATCATTACAAACGTTGAAAGGAGCCAATCTAGAAATTCATCACGTAATGGCTCCATAGACGATAATCACATTCCGTAACGGTGTGATGGTGATTCCGATCCCTTAGAAATGAATAATATTGACAAGACATTAACAATAAATAAAGTGAAATGTGTCGCTCTTATCGATACCGGATCGTCATTTTCAATAATCGACGAATCCATTAATTATTTTAAACAAGTGCCTATAGACCCTATCGTATTTAGCCTATAAACCCTATCGTACTCAGTACAATAACGAACAAAGACGTAATTAAATAAGAAAGATTGCAGAATTAACATTAAAGACCCTTATCATATCGACGCGTTCGAAAAACTGAAAAGTCTGATTAGTTGCCACCCCATATTACGTTTTCCAAATTTTACTAAACCGTTTCAACTCACCACAGATGCCTCAAATTATGCGATAGGAACCGTTCTTTCACAAAAAGGCCAGCCTGTCTGCTTTGCGTCCAGGGCACTGAAGAGCAATGAACGGAATTATTTTGCTATCGACAAAGTATTTTTAGCCATCAAGTGGTCCGTTGGATATTTTAGACCATATTTTTAAGGAAATAAATTTAAGATTCTCACAGATCATCAGCCCATCAAATATCTGCACGCAAAATACAGAGGCAAGGACCTCTCCCCAGCCATCAAAAATGGCTTTCAAAGTTAGGCAAGTACCAATTTCACATTGAGTACATTAAAGGGAAAGAGAACAAAATTGCAGACTTTCTAAGTAGACAGGAGCCTAATGAAGATACTAAATCAGAAACCCCAGATTCCAATAAAACAAATACATCTTCAGACCTTGGAATTCTATTAAACATGGAACAGGATAACGATAACGCCACCATGGCAACCATGCATTCAGCTGACGTAGAACTTCAGGACCCCATTCCGATTAAAGAAGAAATCGTGAATCAGTATAGCACGCAAATAATCCTCACCAATAACATAACGAACTCGAATTTGTTCATAAGAAACGTGTAATATACTCGTATATATAGCCGAATAAGATTTTGAGGTACATTAAAAAAGGTACCATTGGGATTTAATCAGAACTTTCCGATCACAAATATAACACTTTGCAGGAAAAATTTCGAGAATTATTCTCGAACGATCGACAAATCAAATTTACAAAATTTTCATTTAGGGCACAAGACGTAAAAACCGAAGTGGAAGCTATTAGACAGATTGCACTATACCATGTCCAAGAAAGCCTTCACTCGGGCATCCAAGAAACGTTTAACAAAATTAAATTAAAAATATACAACCCGAAACTGTTTGAATTATTTCACGTGGTGATAAACCAATGTCATGTATGTCAAGCAGTATAATGCGACCGAAAAACAATCAAAGCAAAATTTAACATGTCAGAAACAGCAACAGATATTAATCAAATAATTCAAGTGGACATCTTCACAATTATGAAGCAATTGTTTTTCACGATTATTGATAAATTTTCGAAATTCAGATCGGCATATTTTCTGACTGACAGGAATCACGTAACCCTGATTGAAATATTTGAAGAACATTTTGCAAGAGCAGGCGAACCCCAAAAAATCATAGCAGGTAACGAGTTTAACATTATTCTCATGAAAGAATTCTTCAACAACGAACGGGTAGAGTTGCATCTAACTAAATCTCACAATAGTACCGGGATAGCAGATGTTGAAAGGTTTCACGGCACGATCGTTGAAAAATTCAGGATTCTTACATATCAAAAACGGAAAATTTCGGTTAGGAGAATGATGCAGCAAGTCGTTCGAAACTATAACGAGAGGTACCATTCCACAATCAAATTTACACCAGAAGATGTTCAGCTTCTTAAAGTAAAATTCGATAAAACTGAACAAAATTTAAAGAACGACAGAATTTATCAAAAACTATCAGGCAAAAATACTTAAACAACAACCCAAATTCATTAAGAATAAACTAGAAAGTATACATCCAAGCAACATAAAAAGGCCTGTCAAGCATAATATTACGACGAGAATATAACCATAGACAAAATGGCAAAATTTCAAGAATTCATAGAAGAACAAAAGTTAATTATCAATACTTTAATAAATGAAGGATCCGATGATGATATTTTGACAACCGAATTTCTTGACGAGATATCAAAACTTTAAGAGCTGAAAAATGGTTAAATGATAAAATTATCGAGTTCTATCTAAAACTCATAGTGCAACGTAGCGAAAATGAAAATTCAGAAAATCTACCCAAAATATACGCAATAAATACATTCTTTACAACACGACTCCTAAATGCAAGATACCAGGCTATTGAAAGATAGACTCGAAACATCAATATTTTCGATCTAGACATTTTGCTAATACCAAATCACATCAACCAAACCACTGGACAATCAGTATAATTGATTTTAGACATAAAACGATTAAATATTTTGACTCATTAGGAGTGCCAAGTCTTCTGATTGTAATTAGTTTAGCTGACTTCTTATGTTAAAGCAAGAATTGATTGATAAGCGATTGGTCAAATGATGGTAGCTGTCAAGCTTTTCTCTTAAAAATTTTGAATTTATCCTGGTAAATCTTAGTTATCTATAGTAAAACAATATAAAATCTTCAATCGTAAAGTGCATCTTTCGTGTTTCATTGAAGTGCGCAATTAAAACTTAGTTTGTAAAGTTCATATTTTATGAAGTTTGAAAACAATAATATAACCCCGATACAGTGCCAATGTCTCTAATTAGTTTGAATGATTTCTCTTTCTGTGAATAAGAGTGCAAAACAGGCGATGATTTCTTTTATTGCGATTCGTGCAAAAGACCGCAACATGCTACATGCGCTGGACTAAATAGATCTTCTATATTAGCTCTCAAGTCCACCAACAAGAAAGTGCTATTTCTATGCACGCAATGTACGGAGAGGAATAAGCAGCACAAGGTATTGCTCAAACTTGTTACCAATTTGAAGGATGAAGTCGAAGAACTTAAAAGTGAAATAAAACAGTTGAAATCGTCGCAATCTCCACCTGTTGAAATGGTGAAGGTGATCACCTGAAAACATTGGAAATACTGAACAAAATATTACATCCAGTTATTTTACAACCAAAAGAGGTGAAAACCGCGCGAATCGGTAAGATAAATGCAGAAAAAGTCAGACCAATTAAAGTAATAACTTCAAACTCAACTATTCCAATTGACATCATACGGAAAAAGAAAGACAACAATGTTCGGAGTTATCTAAGATCAATAAATGTTAATGTCGTTTCTGATTTAACATTACGTCAACGGGAACATCTAACATCACTAAAGTCTGAACTTGAAGAGGTAAAGAAAAGCAGTCCGGATGCTACGATCAAGTATATACACAGCATTCCATGTCTTGTACGTAGGTAATCAAAAAACTAGATCTATCGATTTACTACCAGAACACTCGCGGAATTTGCTCAAAACTGCACGAACTTCGTATAAATATATCATCTGCTAATTATGATGTTATATTCACTGAATCATGGCTGAAACCGAATATTCTCACTACTGAATTAAAACTGGAAAATTTCAATGTATTCAGATGCGACCGCAATAATTTAACATCAATGAAACAGAAAGGCGGTGGTGTTATCATTGGTGTAAGGAAAAAAATAAAATCAAAGGCGTTGAAATGCGAACACAATGATGTCGAACAGCTCATCGTTTATATTGATCCGAAACCCATGAAAATAATCCTCTCTACCGTCTACCTGCCACCGGATGCATCCCCTGATCATTACAGTAAGCATGCGAATGATATAATGAATTGCTCGAAAATTTTTCCTAACGCCAACTTTATTGTCACCGGCGATTATAATCTGCCATAAATTAACTGGAATTTAGATTCATGGTATTTCAATAATTATAGTTTAAAAAGTAGGAATATAATGGACTCATTTTCCTTTTTAAATTTTAACCAATTAAGTAACATTAAAAACATAAATAACAATACATTGGACATCTTTTTCTCAAATTTAAATGAAATTGATGTCACCTCTTCTGATTCGCCATTATTACCTATTGATGTTCATCATCCTGCTTTGGATATATGTGTCAAGTTGCCATCACCTCGTTCTTGTAGAAATAATTCTAGTTATTACGTACTAAATTTCAAGAATGCTGATTATTCTAGCTTGAATGGTAAATTATCTTCCGTGAACTGGCTGGTAATGGAAAACATGCCTCTCGTGGACGCTTTGCATTATTTTTATAACATTATTAAGTGATAAAATTCCAAAATGGTTTTCACCTGATTTGAACCGCATCATTTTTCAAAAGAAATATGCTCATGCAAAATTTAATAGCACAGGCAGTTTAGATGACTATAAAATATTTTCCAATTAAAGATCAGAATGCAAAAGACGTTCAAAACTTGATTTTCAATGTTACATTAGGAAAGTAGAATCTCAAATTCCTAGCAACTTAAAATACTTTTGGAGGCACATTAACTCTCTCAAAAACGATTATATTTTGCCTGACTTTATGCATTTGAATGGTGTTTGGAGTTCAAGCGAAGTAGAAATAGCTGATATGTTTTCTGATAGTTTCTCGAGAGTTTATACAACTGATATTAATACGTTCATGCCACCAATACCAAATTATGCATTAAATATTTCTCATCACAAAATTAAATATCAGTCTCTAATAGATAAGATACTTTCGTTAGACACAACCAAAAGTGCTGGCCCTGCTGGCGTCCCAAACATTTTTCTAAAGTCGTGTGCTTATAGCTTAACTTTTCCACTACTTTTACTATTCAACAGTTCTCTATAATCAGGATGTTTTCCTGCTGTGTGGAAAGGTAACTATGTAATGCCTATTTTCAAATCTGGTGACAAAGCAGATGTCAGTAACTATCGTCCCATTTCAATACTGTCCGCTATTCCTAATGTATTTGAGTCTCTCGTCACAGATTTCTTAACTCCGTTACTAAGGCCTATTATAATTACTAATCATCATGGATTCGCTTCTGGTAAATCGACTGCAACTAATCTTATATCATACCATGATTACATATGTCAATCCCTAGATAATTATCTTCAAGTTCATTCGATATATACTGATTTCAGAAAAGCTTTTGACAAAATTAACTTTGATCTCCTGATCAGGAAACTTGCAAACATCGGTTTCAATGGAGCTATTTTGAATTGGTTGAATGATTATATTAGAAACAGATCTTCGATAGTTAAAGTAGGTGGCCAATACTCCCGACAGTTTTATCCTTCATCAGGTGTACCACAAGGATCTCACCTAGGGCCACTCCTATTTTTAATTTTCATAAATGATATCTGTCAAACTCTACATGATGTAGAATTCTTGATGTTTGCGGATGATTGCAAAATTTTTAAATCCGTATCTTGTTATAATGATATACTGACACTTCATTCAAATTTAGATCAATTTTGTTCTTCTGCTAAACAGAATAGTTTGTTTCTTAACACCAGCAAGTGCCAATATATTATTTTTAACAGATGTAAAACTACACTTAGCCATATTTATAGCATGGATAACATCCCTTTAAAGAGAGTTGATAATTTAATCAACTTAGGTATAATGTTTGATTCATCGTTGAACTTTAATGCACATATAAACAATATAATGGAGCAAGTACGCAGAATGTTCGGCTTTATCACAAGAAATACCTCAACTTTCAGCAATATTCATGCGCTTAAAGCGCTGTATTTCTCACTTGTGAGGAGTAAATTGGAATATTTATCAGTTTTATGGAATCCCCACTATAAATCTTTTTCTGATCGTATAGAGAAGGTGCAAAATAAATTTCTAAGATTTGTTGCCTACAAATTTTGCATCCCAGGTGAAAATTTAGATTATTGCCAAATTTTATCCTTGCTTAACATGAATACACTTCAAGCAAGAAGAATGTATTTTGATGCTCTGTTTTTATACAATTTACTTAACAACAATATTGATGTGCCTGAGCTTTTACAACATATTTCATTCAGAATTCCACCACGAAACACGAGATCAAATGATCTATTCAAGCTTCGAAAATGTAAAACGAACTACAGTCGGTACTCTCCTATTGAACGTTTGGAAAGCACCGGAAATCATCTTTGTCGACAAGTTGATTTCTTCAATACAAACCGGAGCAAAATAAAAAGTGGTATATTTGAATCCTGTTAGTTGAATGTAATTTTCACTTGACACATGTATCATTCTTTTCTTTAAATTATTAAGTTCTTTTTCTTCTTATTTTTAGAATTTAAATTAGTTTGTAAATTATTTATCTTAGGGCTAAGCTACCATATACTCAGTAATTGTAATTTATAAGGACAGTTGTCCGTTTATATTTCAATAAATAAATATCTATTGATTTAGCAGATTTCAGGAAAATAGAATTAGAAGACACACCGCAACAAGACAATGGCAGTGATTGCGGCATATTCCCAGGAGTAGATTGATTTCCTTCACGCAGGAAGATATTCCCTATATTAGAAACAAAATGATACTTGAAATTATTCAGGGCAAACTGTTACTTTAATCTAGCCCAGTCATATTAGGTAAAAAAAAGGGGTCAACCTCGGAATGAAAGATAATAAGCTGCAAATTGGTATGAACCTTTGTTTTGTCATTCTAAATGTTGTCTCAAAAGTCTAAATCGTTATCGTGTTCGCGTCTCAAGATATTCAAGGTCAAAGGTCACAAAAATCGGTTTTTCGCGAATATCTGGCTTCCTATCGGTTAAATGAGATTTGCATTTATTATAAAAGTTGTAGGCTATAAAATTCCCTACAACTTTTGTTTAAACTTTTTTTTCATACGACCAACCGTTTTGAAGGTAGAGCGCGAAGAGTGCACATCGTACAGTCATATACGGCCTAATGCAAGGTCAAGCGTGAGTTATGGTTATCAGTACGTTATAAAGTCAATTATTTACTTGGAAATTATAATTATTAAACAATGCCTATTATTTATGTACTAACTATTAATTATTTATATTTAATTAAAGTAAGTAACTTGATTATTTATATATAATTATTCATATTTAACTATTTAAGTATAAAATATTATTAATTCTGGATTATATATTTTAGTTTTATTTTAAGTTAACACGACATTATATATCTTTTCTTTAAAACGCGTAAATTTCTCAATACTTATATACCTGGAAATACTTGTCCCTACCCTATGCCCTTTTCTATTCATTGCCGGGACAGATGTTCTATAGTATTCAAGGCCACTCTCTCCACTTTGTATGAGTCAAGATTATTCGTTAGTTTGAAATTGTACCGTTGCAAATCAAGTTACTTACTTTAATTAAATATAAATAATTAATAGTTAGTACATAAATAATAGGCATTGTTTAATAATTATAATTTCCAAGTAAATAATTGACTTTATAACGTACTGATAACCATAACTCACGCTTGACCTTGCATTAGGCCGTATATGACTGTACGATGTGCACTCTTCGCGCTCTACCTTCAAAACGGTTGGTCGTATGAAAAAAAAGTTTAAACAAAAGTTGTAGGGAATTTTATAGCCTACAACTTTTATAATAAATGCAAATCTCATTTAACCGATAGGAAGCCAGATATTCGCGAAAAACCGATTTTTGTGACCTTTGACCTTGAATATCTTGAGACGCGAACACGATAACGATTTAGACTTTTGAGACAACATTTAGAATGACAAAACAAAGGTTCATACCAATTTGCAGCTTATTATCTTTCATTCCGAGGTGAAAGCCCTAATATGACTGGGCTAAATATAATTGATGAATTTAAAATAAATGTTGCACAGTTAAATGGACAACACAAAGACCTTGTTTCAACAGAACTCGACTATCTGACTTACAAAGTAAAAACCTGCACACCACTAGACAAAAGACATAAGAGGGCTTAAAATTTAAAAGGAAACACACATAGATGGCTCTTTGGAACAATGAACGACCAAGACAGAAAGAACATAGACAATCGCCTTAAAATAATTGATACCAATAATCATAATCTCATTTCAAACGTTAATCAAAAAATCTAAATATATAGAAATTTAAGCGAGACAATAAAAGGACTAGGAGACATCATAACCAAGGACCGACGAATAATGACGAACAACATAAACAGTATTCTCAACAACAGCTTTTCCAATAATCTTTACTCCGATCATATGTTCAAAATCCAAATTCTTAAAAGTCGAATTGATCACATTCCGGATAACATTGCATCCGCGAGATATGGCATGTTACACCCTAACATTCTAACTGACGAAGAAATTGAACAATTCAGTATTGATGTAAATAAACTATAATTTGTAAAAGTTGGATTTTGCAAATCAAAAGATGATTTAATTTTTGCTGTTAAAAATCCAGTAGAATCCAACTTCAAACGGTCCTATCAATGACAAACAAACAATTTAAACAAATCGATTTTCCAAATGGAATTATTGTCACTATAAAAAAACTCTGTGTATACTTGCGCAAATTTTAAATATTTTAATGAACTCAGAATAACAAAACATTGCATTTTTGAGAAAAATTGTAAATTAATTGAAAATGTGAACACCGAATTATTCCAAACCGATGAAGAGACTATTGTTGTCAAAAATGCCCATAACCTCACCCTTAATTAAACTTGTGATGCTAGAAATTTGACTCCAACAGGATTTTGATACAGTTTAATAATTTTACAATGTCAGTCATAAATCACTATTTTTCAAATATTCAGGAAAAAATTCACGAAAAATTTGCTTATCCAGATTCAGGGAATATAAATTTTCAAACAAAATTATCGTTTGGTAATAGAGTCATAAAAAATATTCAAAATTCAAACAAAATCGATGAAGTAAAGTTTCATCACACCAAAAATTTTGGCATTGACATAAATTTGACTATCATATTATTTGTAACAATTTTAGTATTCATATTTTACTTTCAAAATCAAAAAAAAATTGTAGATAAAGATTAAAAATCAAACTCAGGAGAATTCAACGTCAAAGGGGGTGAAGTTATGTATGCATCAGCACACGCGCGGGAAAATAAAATTAATTCACACGCGTCTGCATTTATTCCGTTAGATGCAGAAATTCTAGATTCACGGAAAACTGACACCGTCTGGTAAATATTGCAAGCATTTCTGTAAGGTAGCAAACAGTCTGACGCATCGTCAGCAATTGCAAATTATTAAAAACCGGGAAAGCCAAGCTTCTAACCGCCACGTTGTAATGAATCATGCGACGCCGTTGGT
The DNA here is from genome assembly GCA_963969285.1 of Odontomyia ornata. NCBI lineage: Eukaryota > Metazoa > Arthropoda > Insecta > Diptera > Stratiomyidae > Odontomyia > Odontomyia ornata. The sequence goes on from OZ017738.1 coordinate 322,025,342, forward strand.
GACCACTACCAACACACTTTGCTTCTAGGTGGCTTGTCATTTTACGTTGGTTGCGACCAGTGCACATCCCACGTCTATTTTATCGTGGGATGCCAACCGAATTTTGACAGCCACATGGTAGCAGGTGTGTGGGTAGCGAGTGCCATCGAGAGGAATTGCTTTTATCGCCGCGGGATTTTAGTGTGCAAATTCCATTGTGAGTTTTGTGGATAAAGTGAAGATTCTGTGTTACAACCTAAACCCAAACGTAAACATTTCAGGTAAATATGCTTTTGGACGAGGGTAACTGGTGATGTAACTTAGTTCTTAATTCTCGCTAGGCCGATAAAATCAGTGCGCCGCTAATGCTTAGCCATTTTGCAAGTGGTCGTGTATAAAAAGGCGATAAATGTCTGATGCTTTCCCCAATCTGTCATCTGAAATTCATACGCTCGACACATGTCTGCCACGATTGCAATGAGGATTCACCCCTAGAGTGTCTCAAGTCAGCATTGACGATTTGTTATGCAAGCACTGTCTTATCTATCCCAGGAATCGTGTTAAGGTTATGTGATTGAGAACAATCACGATGGAGCGAGCGTGAATGATTACTAGCTTCTGCATGATTGATCTTTGCCATGCTACCGGGGTAAGAGGACGAAATTTCGTAAAATGCGGGATTGCGCCTTGGATTAGCATTTTAATGGTCGTAAAAGCATTCTGATGAAAACCATAGCCAAATAGGTATATAAAGTAGTAAAAGAAACAATATTTGGGAGACGTAGATTAACAAACTACCTATATCTAAACTAATAAAACCCAATTCATTAAATTATAAAGTAGGATTAGATGAAAATGGAAGAAAACACATGCCCTAGGTGAAACTCCATGCGAGTAGAATGTAAAACTAATTTATGAGCGTAAACGTAAAATAGCTACCCCAAAAAGTAAAGTAATAACAAAAAGCAACACCCCATAGATCATGTCGTGTCTAACTTAATAAAAAAAGATAAAATCAAATGGAAACAAATTATACGGAAAATATAATAAGGTGTATGAAAAAATCTAGACGTGAATTCTAATTGAAGTAAAACAAACATAACCTACGAGAAAAAGTGAAGCGAAAAGCGAAAAAATTGCATAGCTGAATTGCTAACTCTTCAGCTATTGTCTGGAAACGTAACTAGAAAGTAAAATAGTAAAAAAATGCAGAGAATGAATGAGAGAGCGAGAATAGCAAAAATAGATTGTTAACCGTTATGAAAATCAGAGGTGTGAGATAGCATGAAAAAGAAAAAGAACTTGCAACAAGAAAAGTCTTTGATCAAACTTGTAAAAAAATAGTTGTGTAAAACTCTTCATTTCCATTTTGAATCGCTCATTCATTTTCCTCGCTAACATCTTGTTTTCCTCTTTTATGATTCGATTCTTTGTCGCCTCGGCAATCCGCTGGATGGAAAGGACACTAAACGTCCGGTTGTTGAAAAAGAAAAACTTTTATTCTAACCTGTTGACTGTTTTTAAAACGATTCTATTTTTTCTATTTTATTATTTTGAATAATATCTTTTCCCTTTGATTAGTTATGGTTAATTTGAATGTCCAAGACTTTATATTTACATATTCAGAGCAATTTATTTATTGGATCATTGTACATAGAATGCGTCAGAGTCTGCACTACGAAGGTTATATTATATATTGCTTTTGATTTTTCCAAAGTAATACAAAAAAAAAATAATTCACTCACGCGTTAAGTAGCCAATACCTTAGTTTAATTATATAAATAAAATAATTTTTTTTTTTCACTTGTAAGTTGAAAACGATGCATGATATGAAAAAAAAATCGAAAACGATAAAAATCTACATCAAATTTAGCCACACATTTTCAATTTCCATATACAAGTGGCAACGTAGTAATTGTAATTGAGGAAATTAAAAATAAGTAAAACAAACAAAAAAATAAGAATTAACGTAAACAATGAAAATGAAACAAATAATTTAAAATATTGGTAGATGCGAATAAGAAAAAGAAAAACAATGAAAAATTGATATCAATAAAAAAAATATTTACATGATAAGTGAAAAGGATTAAATGATAATGATAAAATATGAAATATTTCTGTGACGAGAATATTCGCTATGTAAATGTGCAATATGTGATTTTTGCTAACTTTAATAATTATACATTACATACAATATTATACATAATTATATACACATCTTAAATATATACATATATTTACAAAACATCGATAAGGAAAAAAAGGGAAACTGTATGGCATAAGAAATCAAAATAGAAAACAACATGAATTGCTAACAAAAAAATAGACTTTCCTTTCCAGTGGTTCTGCTTTTCAGCGGGAAACGAGGTGTAGGGTAAGTATGCCGTCACGAGGGTAGGGTTTGAGAAAATCCGCTGAAGTCGGTTTCGCGTTGCGCGTGTTACGATCAGCAACTCACCTACACGTGACCCATCTATCACGTTGCATCAACCGTAAGCTTGACCTCGAAGCCATCGGAACATCCGCCACGAGCTGATGACATATCAGATTCTAGTCTGCAACCTAAAACTTTTCCAAAATTATGAAATGCTAACCATGTAAATTTGTTTCGGCTAGAACGTTTTGAAATTAATTAACTCAGTCCAGTTGTAATTAAACTTTAGAAGTGAACAATACAGAATTTACCATAAGCTAAAACTTTGTTTTTTTTTTCCAAACGTGGAACCAACAAATGTAATTGGCGCAGTCTTGTAGGCGGCGGGTGAGAAAGTTTTTCGCTAAAGTTGTGTTAATTCCGTAAAGCGCCAACGGTTTATTGTCGCGGCGGAACTAAAAGTGCCGAAGGAACATCTAAAGCAGTTAAATTTCATCGGATTAATGAAAATTGAAGCTTTATCGCCGGATTAGCGAATAATTGTTCCCGAAAGTGCGAATTGTGGAAAGGAAACTTCAGCCGAAAAACGAAGCACCAGCCATGAACCAAGTAGTGATAACTTGCATGTAAGTCAATTTGGGTAAAATATATTGAGTATTATTTCCTTTTAAATTTTCCAAATCAGATGCCCCCCATAAAAAAGTCTCCCAAAAAACCTTACCCCGAAGTCAACAGTTTTAGGAGAAAATTAAGTGAGCGGTTTTTCGTGTTCAGTGAAAGTTTAGTGAGTGGTTCAAGTGCGTTAAACACTATAAACGAGGAAAATCCTTTAAGTATTATTAACGAAGTGAATCCTTGTCCAAAAGAAATGGCGACTAAAGAAGTGACGACATTAGACATTTTTAATTCACTCCGCATTCCGGATGCAATAAAGGATCTCCCGAAATTCGAAGGGAATCCTCGACTACTTTACGACTTTATTGACAATGTGGACGAAATTTTAGGATTGATCGCGGTTACGAGTGGTTCTGGTTACGGTCAATTGTTGCTACGTGCAATAAGAAACAAGATCGTTGGGCCGGCCAACGAGGTCTTAAATATGTACGGGACACCCCTTAAATGGGATACAATAAAGGAGCATCTTATACTCCATTATGCGGACAAACGTAACGAGACCTCACTAATACGGGACTTACACAAAATGAGACAGACGACTGAAACAATAGGAACGTTTTATAGTGAAATCGTAGAAATATTTGCCAGTCTTACAAACCATGTGAGCATTCACGAAAAGGATGCCACTGTGGTCAACGCAAAAAAGGTTTTATTCTCTGAAATGTGCTTGAATACCTTCCTATCAGGCATCAAAGAACCTTTAGGTTCAACAATTCGAGCTATGAAACCTACATCATTAGCCGAAGCATTCGCATTTTGCATAAAGGAGCAAAACATATTCTATTCAAAGAATGAAAATAATAAACCTTTCCCGCAGTTGTTAAGTGTAAAGCAAATGAATCCTCCACAAACTAACTTAAATATACGTTTTCCCCCACAAAACGGTTTTAACTCACCAAAACTTTTGCCTTACCCCCAAAGAAATAGTTTAAGCCTTACTCAACCAAATTTCTACAGGCCTTTTAATTTCCCACAGCAACCCTTAGGGATGTCTTACAATCCACCACGACAACAATTTAATTTTCAGATAAATCCTTTTCAGCAAAATTTCAGACCTTTAAGTTTTCAGCGTCAACAATATAATGTACCTTTTGGAAATCACCAATTTAAAAATAATTTTCAGCAGACTCCATACAATAACGCAAGTCAACAGCCGAACAGGTCTAAACCCGAACCAATGGATACCTCATCTGGTTATCAAAAACCAAATTCTCAAATCCGCACTAATTCTAACAATTTTTTCAGGTCAACTGGTCCACCAAATTTCGTAAGTAAAGAATTATTCCATCTAAGCGAAAATAATAGTTGTAATAATGACCAAATGAACCCCTATGAAAATATTCACGAAGATTCCACATTCAACTCATATCCAGATCCACCACACATATTGAATCTCGACAACTATTATAATTACCAAGAGGAACCTGAAAACTTTCAAACAGGTGAATGTGAAATAGACGAAAATTTTTCACAGTCTGCCTCGAAAAGTCAACCGGATACCTAGATGTTAACAAACATGGATTTATCCTTCCTTACATAAACATTTCTTCCCCTTTTGGCAGACCTTTAAAATTCCTCGTAGATACAGGGTCTTCTTCATCATTCCTAAATCCAGAATTTATTCACCCCGACGATATTAAAGAAATTAAACCAATCAACATTACCACCATTTTAAATAAATATACAGTCAATAAAGAAGTAATCCTCCCTAATTTCAGTGAATTTAAAACACCAGGGTTCACACGATTTCTCGCTTTCAAATTTCACGGTTACTTTGACGGACTATTAGGGCTCGACGCGATGACGTCTATCGGAATTAAAGTAGACCTGGTAGAAAAAGTACTTGCTACAAGGAACTCAATAATTCCCTTATATTTTAAACCAAACTTTACTTCTGGTAAATACGTTATTCCTCCACGTTCCAAATTTATAGCCAAACTCCCTGTCGATATCCAAAGCGGGGATATCTACATAACCACCACGAAAATTGAACCAGAACTTATTATCCCCGAAGGAGTATATCTTGCTGAAGATTGGTATAGTTGGGTTGAAATAATTAATAACTCTAATGTCGAAAAAATTCTTTATCTGGACCAACCGCTAAAAGTTGAAAATTTTACAAAAGAAAATTTCTCCGAAATCAATAACTTTAATATTGTATGCCCAGAGTCAGGAAATATAGAAGTTAATAACGTGATAAAATCCCTGCGAGTCGACCATCTAAATTCTGAAGAAAAAAGAACTCTTCTCCAGACCTGCAAAGAATATGAAGATATATTTTTTAAGGAAGGAGACAAGCTTTCTTTTACCAACGAGGTAAAACACCAAATTAAAACGATAGACGACTTACCCATCTACACAAAGTCGTATCGCTACCCCTACATCCACAAAGACGAAGTACGGAAACAGATAACAACCATGCTGGAGCAAGGAATAATTCGTCCTAGTTACTCCCCTTGGAGCTCTCCAGTCTGGATAGTTCCCAAGAAACTTGACGCTAGTGGTAAACAAAAGTGGCGACTGGTAATTGATTACCGGAAGCTGAATGAAAAAACTATTAGCGACAAATACCCACTTCCGAATATCAATGAAATACTTGATAAATTAGGTAAGTGCATGTACTTCTCCACATTAGACCTTGCAAATGGCTTCCACCAAATAGAAATGGATCCAAAAGATATTCAAAAAACAGCGTTCACCGTAGATGGAGGGCACTATGAATACATCCGTATGCCTTTTGGGCTCAAAAACGCCCCAGCAACCTTTCAAAGGGTCATGGACAACGTCCTGAAAGAACTCCAAGGTACCGTCTGTCTAGTCTACCTAGATGACATCATTGTCTTCTCAACTTCGCTCCAAGAGCACAAAGAGAATCTCCGCAAAGTTTTTGCTAAATTACGTGAAGCTAACTTAAAGGTCCAGCTCGACAAATCAGAGTTCTTACATAAAGAGGTCGCATTCTTAGGACATGTAGTTACTACAAAGGGAGTTAAGCCAAATCCAGAAAAAACAAAAGCTATTAGAAATTTTCCCATTCCCAGATCACAAAAAGAAATAAAATCATTCCTAGGGCTTTTGGGGTACTATCGCAAGTTTATCAAAGACTTTGCGAAACTAACCAAACCCCTTACATCATGTCTAAAGAAGGGAAAACAAATAATACTAGACGACACATACATTAAAACATTCAACATGTGTAAGGATTTGCTAACGAATGATCCAATCCTACAATATCCAGACTTTTCCAAACCGTTCGTACTTACAGCGGACGCAAGCAACTACGCCATTGGCGCAGTATTGTCCCAAGGACCCATTGGCAGCGACAAACCTATATGCTATGCAAGCCGAACCCTTACCAACAGCGAGATTAATTACTCTACAATAGAAAAGGAACTTTTGGCTATTGTCTGGGCAACTAAGTACTTTCGCCCTTATCTTTTTGGAAGGAAATTCAAAATTGTCACGGATCATAAACCGTTAACCTGGATCATGAGTTTAAAGGACCCAAATTCTAAACTAATCAGATGGAGACTAAAGTTGGAGGAGTTCGATTATGAAATTATTTACAAAAAAGGCGTTCTGAATAATAACGCCGATGCTCTAAGCCGTATAAAACTTAAAAACGCAAACAAAATAGAAGTAAATGCCGCAGAAGAAGTTGGTCAATCCCACAACGACCCTATTCCATCTTCAACTAGAGCAACTATCCACTCCGCTGAAGAAGATTTAAACGATGGGATACACATCTCCGAAAGACCCCTAAACGAATTTTCCTTACAGCTGATCTTAGAGCAAAGCAATAGAGCTCCCTCAGCTTCACTTAAAATGCTTTTCAGGAATAAACAAAGGAGAACCATCCAAGTAGCAACTAACTCAGAAAGTGAAATTATTGACAGTCTGAAAAAATGTCTGGCACCTAATCGGCTCAATGCAATCTATTGCAACGATGATCTATTTAGAACCGTTCAAAATATATATTCGAAATTCTTTTCCCAATCAAAATTATTTAAACTCATCAGGTGTACTCGAATTCTCAAGGATATCACGGACAACGACGAACAGGACAAAATCATAAATGACTACCATACGAACAGTAACCACAGAGGCATAAATGAAACGACTTCACACCTTCAGCGAGAATTCTATTTCCCCTTCATGAAACAAAAAATTACAAAATTCATAAATAACTGCGAAACCTGTCAAACACTGAAGTATGATCGTAATCCCCCAAAAGTAAAATTCATGGCACCAAGTACACCAAATAAACCACTTGATATATTGCACACAGATATTTATGCAATCAATAATCTAAAAATCCTAACTATTGCAGACAAATTTTCTAAATTCCTCGCAGCATATACTCTCCCAGTCACCAACAGCCTTACTATTATTAAATCCTTAAAACATTACATCAGCCTACACGGCATCCCTAAACAGTTAGTATCTGATTCTGGCCCCGAATTTACCGCCATGATTTTCAAAGATTTTTGTAGGCAATACGGAATTAATCACCACATAACATCATACCAACAGAGCACCAGTAATGCTACAGTAGAAAGACTACACTCGACTCTCACCGAAATATATAGAATAATTCATAATAAACAAAAAGAGAAAGACCATGACGATATCCTAAATGAAGCTGTTATAACTTACAACAATTCTATTCATTCTGCAACAAAATATACCCCTTATGAGATCGGACGTACCTATAAATTCAATAACGAACTCCAACAAAATAATATTCATGAATATCTTAAAAAACTTAACGAATTTCAATTACAAATATTTCCTTTAATAAAAGAACGTCTTGAACAAAATACTGATAAGAATATAAATAAATTAAACGCTAATCGAGAAGAAGCCGAACAACACGAAGAAGGATCAATTATTTTTAGGAAAGAATGCAGACGAAATAAGCTTACACCTAGATTTAGTAAACATAAAGTTAGCAAAAATAAAAACGTTACACTAATTACAACTAAGAACAGAAAACTTCATAAATCTAAAGTAAAAAGAAAACGTAAATTTCAGACTTTTACATCTGGCAATGACGACAGGACAGAAAATGGAGATTCACGACCTCACGAACAACAACGGGATACTTCCGCTGCAACTGGGACAAGCCAGGACCATTCAGGGATACAGCAACCTTCTACATATAATTCGTCTTGAACAGTATCGAACGAACATAAACAAAATTGAAGACTCTCTACTCACTCTCGACGCAATCGACACTCTGAAGGACTCTATAAAAATAACGAACTTAAAATTAAATGAGCTAAAATATAAACTCGACTCACTTATACCAAATTACAGGACGAAAAGAGGACTTATCAACGGACTTGGAACACTTATCAAAGGAATAACCGGAAACATGGACGCAAACGATGCACTTCAGTTGAACAAGGAAATAGAAACAATAATGGCCAATGAAAATAATCTTAAAACAAATCTAAATCAACAAATTGCTATAAACAATAAAATGGTACAACGGTTCGATAATATAACAAACCACATAAATTCTCAACAGGATACAATTAAGCACTACCTGAACCACACTCTAAATCGAATTCGAAACGAAATAAGAGCTGACAATAACCAAATCCAATTTTTACAGTTCCTGACACAAATAAATTATAACCTCGACTTGCTAAATACTCACTTGACAAACATTGCAGAAGCTATTATCCTTGCAAAACTAAATATTATTTCAAAACAGATTTTAAGCCGGGCAGAGCTCAATGAAATTCATTCTATTTTCGAAAAACAAAATATAAATTTAATATCAGGCGAACACATTTACGAACTATTAGAATTACAAGCCTATTATAATGACACTAATGTAATTTTTAATGTTCAAATACCAAGACTGTTGAATTTCAACTACTCCATTTTCCATATTGTTCCTATTCCCATCAATCAAACAAAAATCATAAATACTCCTCCCTTCCTAATCATATCCCAAGATAATATTCAGTATATCGACGCAAAGTGCCCAAAAATCGAGACTACCTACTACTGCAAGGAGTCGAATCTACATCGAAAACCGAAACTCGATGAATGCATCGGAAACTTGCTAAGGAATAAACCCGCTAACTGCGAACTCCAAGCACTCGACACACTTGACGAAATCGCACAACCCGAACCTGGTTACATCCTGATTAACAGCGAAACAGAAGTCAACATCACCTCATCCTGCGGACCCAGCAACCAGAAACTCAAAGGAACAAAGCTTATCCACGTTAAAAATTGTAACATCAAAATTAATGATTTGGAATATGTAACCCTGGAAAACAAACATTGGGATGAAATAAATATTTACCCGGCAACGATGAAAAGCCAAGAAAATAAATACACTGCCGAGATCTCCTTCAAGAACCTGGAAAAATATCAATTCCCGGAGGATCATATAATTGAAGAGCTACAGAAAAATATCAATTCCCGGAGGATCATATAATTGAAGAGCTACAGATTATCAAACCTAAACAATTTTATATTACCTTGAGCCTATTAACCATCGTACTAGTCATAACTCTATCCCTGGTTTTGTCAACGATCTTCAAGTATTCAAGGATAAGGCGATTCGACATCCCAACCACCTTACAAGCTCCTGCCATCGAACCTGAAGGACTTCGGTTCATCTGGCCATCGCTCTCATCTCAGGGGGGAGGTGTTACGATCAGCAACTCACCTACACGTGACCCATCTATCACGTTGCATCAACCGTAAGCTTGACCTCGAAGCCATGGGAACATCCGCCACGAGCTGATGACATATCAGATTCTAGTCTGCAACCTAAAACTTTTCCAAAATTATGAAATGCTAACCATATAAATTTGTTTCGGCTAGAACGTTTTGAAATTAATTAACTCAGTCCAGTTGTAATTAAACTTTAGAAGTGAACAATACAGAATTTACCATAAGCTAAAACTTTGTTTTTTTTCCCAAACGTGGAACCAACAAATGTAATTCGCGCGGTACGCGGTACCTTTGTTGTTTTGCCGTTTTATTAGAGTAGCTTTCGTCGGGATGAGTTAACGTAGTATACTTTTCGGTACCGCGTCGGAATTTCGGGAACGCGAAGTAAAAATTAGATTTTGTTCTTTGACTGATAAATGAAGAAATACGGAGTAACGTAGAATAGGTTTCCTCTCCGTATGGTTTTGTTTTGTAACGCGTTTGAAAACGGGCGTGTATAGGTGGCTGAAATATGTGAATGAGCGTAACCCATTCGGAGACCCGCGACCGAAATCCTCTCCGATCTAGCTGGCCGACAAGCAGCCACCGCGTGAATGGGTTACGGTGCACGGATTGGTTGACCGGTTGGTACCATCCGTTGGCACTACTCAGACTTAACGTCTAGAACCGATGAGAGGTCGGTTCCGCGTTCGCACGTAGACGTAAAATCATTACAACGTATCTCTCACTTGAGTGAAGTATTCCGTATTAATAAACTATTATATTCGTTACTAAATAAACTCGTCTTTCATTTTAACTAGTTTCCCGTGGACTTTTTTGGAAACTTATTTTTTTAATTTTCTCCGCTTGATACGACATAATTCGCTAGCAAAACTAATGAAGAAGTTGCCAGTGATACTCCAAAAATAGTTGGATTGTTGATTTCCAATACTCCTTTGAGCAAATCAAAGAGATTTTCCACCACTCTCTACGATTTGGATGCTCATTTTCATTTATGAATATAGTATCTGAATTTAGAAACGATCTGGAATCCAGATTCAAATAAAATTGCGACAACCGTTTCTCATATTTTGATTTCAAGACAATAAAGCCCAATGATGATAACGACGTCGACATAAATTCTTCCACAGAGGCAGCTGTACAATCTATAGGAATAGGTTATAATTGCTTTGATGAGCTATTTTCAACAATGGAAATGGTTGGATATAGTATCCGAAAAATCAAAGGTAATGGCTGCCAAACAAGAAGCGGATCATGCAAGAGCAGAAGAAATGTCGATTAACTGGCGCACCGCTAATAACAGTGGTGGCGGATGGATGCTGATCAAAAAGATCGTACGGGACAAATTACTCGACACTTTCTGGCGCAGCGGCGATCATTGGACATTTTTCCAAAAAGGTTCTTTACATGAAAACCAAAAACGCATTTTGTTTGATTTGTAAAAGAGCTAAAAATAGATGCGAACACCCTCTGAACTATATATGCTTCAAGAATCATCATAGAAGCTCCACGAGAATAGAATCTGATATTCTTTTAGAAGGTTTTGAAACTTCAATAGATCAGCGTGGATTAATTTATTCCCGAATGATTGCCGATAGAGATTTATCTACTTATAATAAAATCCTTCAAGCTCGGCCTTATTAGCGACTTACAGTGGAAAAAATTGAGTGCAAGAATCATTTACTTCGGTACGATTGCCGAAATTTAAAGGGTATATCTTGCAACACGGTGTTCCGTCTACATCTTAGGAGAATCGTTAAAAGTAATTAAGGTTGTCTTAGATCAGCGGCGAGTGCAGCAATAAGACATTGTAAAACCGAACATTGTGACTTTGTACGGAAAGCCGATTTTTGAACGATGATATAATAAATGGTCCATATCATGTGTTTGGTGATCACTGAAAATGTAGATCATACTTTTGCAAACGAGCAACAAGCGAGCAGAACTTTCTTCCAGACTTAGAAAAATTTGGATTGTTATTGTACCACAAATTTTGAAGGCTATTTATTACTTAGCACAGCATAACGGAGCCGAATTCATGATGTCCAAAGCAATTTAGTTGAATCATTCAACAGCGTTGTCGCAAAAGCTGTGGGAGGAAAGCGTATTAATTTTTCTGCCAAACGTGATTACCAAAGTCACTGTTGCGCCGCAGAGTTATATTTTCATTCATAACAATGTGTACAACTTGTTTTCTTGCAACTAATAATTAGATCCATCTCTATTGCGCTCATCAATAGTTTCATATAATACTATGTTGTACCTACAAAAGGCTCGATAAATTTTGCAGAAATTTTTAAAAGGCAAATTATTCATCTTGAACTATCAAATGAACACTGCTTTCATACATACATACATATATTGTATATATAAATTTTGATTTTGGTCCTATCATATTGAAATGAACATATATCATTTTTCGAAAACGAAATTTTTGTAAAACAATTGTTAAGGACAACGAGCCTGCCCAGCGCCGAAGGAATCGTTAGTTCTTAGTCAAAAGATTTCAAATAATATCAGTGCCGTTCTTTTCGCTTCTCATATGTTAATATACCAATTACGTGTTTTGATCTTGTCAATGGAGTAAAGTTGTTATAGATATTTGAATGAAGTAAAGTTGTTATAGATATTTATATGAAGTAAAGTTGAAATAGATATTGTGAGCTAAATACAAATACAGCTTTTGAGTTCGTGTAATATAAATACAGTCCACCCGCAACATAAACTGGTCCGTCGAGCCGGATCCGAAAGAACCTGCAGACCATATTGAGCGCTTATCCAGAACCACAACCAGCAGCCGTCAACCGATCACGATGGTCATCACCCGGAGCCAAGGCGATGCAGTAGAGCTGGAGGAGCAGAACCGCCGAGAAAAGCAGGGGATCGAACAGCAAAGATTTTCTTTGGAGTTAGCGGCCTCGCCTTCATTGGTATCGACCGCTACAAACGAGAGCGCCGCGAGTAAGAGAACGATTGTGGCAGCGGTTGCAGGTACATCCTCACAGTATGCGAACGATATGAACGAACCTCGAGCCAAATCGCCAACACGATCAGTATACTCGCAGCGATCTACCAACAGTGTTGAAGTGCAGTTGCAGTTAGCGGGGTTAGCTGCCGCAAAAAAATTAACCGCAATAAAGAAAAAAGAGCTGGGATTGGAGGCTGACTTAATTAAGAAGCGACAGGCAGCCGAAGTATCGGTTCTAAACGAGGAGAAAAATTTTCAAGACGAAAAACTATCTCAAGATGGAAAAGTAGATAGCTGGCTACATACGAGCCCGTTGGTCTCACGTAAACACGAACACAGCGCTGAGCAGCGAACACAGCAAAGATACGAGCAATTTTAGAGCGAGAGGGATAGACCTTCAAAAAGTGATATCGAGCAACTGGCGGAAACGTTGAAAAAGATAGCAAGACCGCATGTTCGCCACATCGTACTGCCAACATTTTCCGGATCGCCGAGCGAATGATTGCCATTTAAAGCGTCTATGCGTGACTCCACAACCATGTACCACATCACAGCCGCTGAAAACATACAACGACTAAGAACTTGTCATAAAGGAGAAGCCCGCGAGGTCGTTGCTTCATTACTTCACACAGCCACAAATCCAGACGTCATTATGAGGGCGTTAGAGCAGTGTTTTGGGCGACGAGAAGTCATCCTCGACCGAGCATTTGAAGAGCTGAGGAAATTACCAAGGCTTGGATCATCAGCAATCGAGGTAAATGGTTTTGCTGTCAAGCTTCAGAACGTGACCTGCGTTCTCGAGACGATCGACCGGCGTGCGTACTTGTACAACCCTATCCAGGCACGAGAAGTATTGAGCAAACTAAGCCCGCATCTCCGGTCACATTGGTGTGATTACGCTAGTGACAATGAAGACACAACGGACCCAGAGATTATCGTCCTGTCTCGCTTTCTCATACGCGAGGCAGACCGGGCGTTGAAATATACATCCGCCCCCTTGACAAGCACAGTTTCGCCAGCAACAGGAAAGGAAATGAAGCCCGTGAAGAAGAAAACAGGCAATATATACGCTGTCGCCGAAGTGTCCGAAGAGCGAAGCAATCAATGCCCGAGCTGTGAACAAACCCACGTGCTTAAATGTCGGCGCCCGCATCATCCAACGCTTCATCAGGATCAAGACAAGACACATTCTGAGCAATTGATCCTATCGGAACCAGCCGCACAAATAACGCAGAGCAGCACCGAAGTAGTTTTGTCGATGGCAACCCCAGCTGCTACCACCCCACGAGCTGTTTTGTTGAAGATGTGTCCGGTTGTTGTCATCGGACCACGGGGGGAGGTCAGCACGTAAGCGCTGCTTGATGAAGGTGCTACTATCACTCTCATCGATGAACAGCTGGCACAAAGCATCGGTGCCGAGGGGCCAAAGCAACCTCTGCACTTGAACGGCGTCAACATGTCTCAGCAGGTAAGAGACAGCAAACTCGTTACCGTGCAACTGAGGGGAAAGAAAGAGAAAACGTCGTATAAACTGCGAGCAAAACCATCAAGGACTTGAAACTGCACCAGCAGTCCATTTCGGCTACGCTATTGCAGCACAATCACCTTAAAGACCTGCGATAGGAAGCAGTGTGCTACGAGTTTGCGCGCCCTGGTATTCTGGTGGGGACAGACCACTGGGAGTACATTGTATCTCGAGAGCTGCGAGTAGGTGAACCCGATCAACCAGCCTACCGCCGACTGAGAAAAATTGAGCAGAAGATGGACGATGACCCCGAGTACGCCATCCAATATGCAGCCCAAATAGAGAACCTGGTCAAGAAAGGCTACGCCGTACCATGCAACCGATCGGAGCAGAAGAGTGCAATCTGCTGGTATCTGCCACACTTCACCGTACGGAATCCGAACAAGCCCGGTAAGCAACGCTTGGTATTCGACGCAGCAGCAAAGAGTAGCGGTTCGAGCCTCAACGATCAATTGCTAGAAGGGCCGGACTTTCTGTTATCACTGCAAGGCGTTTTGTTCCGGTTCAGAGAGAAACCCATTGCAATCACCGCAGATATTCAGGAAATGTTTCTGCGGGTGAAAATCTGCAAGGAGGATCAGCCAGCACAGCAATTTCTATGGAGACATGACAACAGGATGGAACCTCCTCGTCGCTATAAGATGACAAGTATGATCTTCGGCGCAAAGAGCTCACCCTTTTTGGCACATTGTGTACGCGACCACAATGCGAAGATACATGCGCAGATTTACCCACACGCCTTTAGAGCCATCACACAAAACCACTACATGGATGATTTTACGACAAGTTACAATGATGAAGAAGAAGCCCGGCGTACCATTAGGGAAATAAGGACGGTGCACGCAGATGCTGGATTCACACTACGTGAATGGAACGCTAATAGCAAAAGCGTGTTGTACGAAGTGCCAAAGGAACTACAAACAACTAAATTGGCGCGACTAAGTAGAGTTCCTGAGAACAAAATTCTTGGACTTTATTGGAATGCTGAACAAGATGAGCTAGGTTTCAACACATCAATGAATCGAGTTCCAGCCGTGGTGCGTACACAGACCCGGAGGTCCCGAGGTCCGCAATGAACAGCATCCAATTATCCTCAGACCAAATCTACTTCAAGGAAGCATCTACAACATCCCATTTTTCTAAGTTGAACGAGGACGTTCAACCTAAGAGGGGAAGAGTTAACATGAAACCTGAAAAGCTGCAAATTCCACAAATCCATTCCCACGTACGAATTCAACATTGTTCTCAAATGCCACCTGACACCTGCTACCATCGACAACTTCTTCCCATGGTTCAACGCGATACTCGAAACCAACATCCAGGAATTCGTCTAGACGCTGACAATAGATCACGCAGCAGAGCCACGTGAGGAAAGGTGTAATAATTAAATCTATTGTGAGGAAACGTGAGGAAAGGTGTAATAATTAAATGTATTATATATATATATATATATATATATATATATATATATATATATATATATATATATATATATATATATATATATATATATATATATATATATATATATATATATATATATATATATATATATATATATATATATATATATATATATATATATATATATATATATATATATATATATATATATATATATATATATATATATATATATATATATATATATATATATATATATATATATATATATATATATATATATATATATATATATATATATATATATATATATATATATATATATATATATATATATATATATATATATATATATATATATATATATATATATATATATATATATATATATATATATATATATATATATATATATATATATATATATATATATATATATATATATATATATATATATATATATATATATATATATATATATATATATATATATATATATATATATATATATATATATATATATATATATATATATATATATATATATATATATATATATATATATATATATATATATATATATATATATATATATATATATATATATATATATATAATACATTTAATTATTACACCTTTCCTCACGTTTCCTCACAATAGATTTAATTATTACACCTTTCCTCACGTGGCTCTGCTGCGTGATCTATTGTCAGCGTCTAGACGAATTCCTGGATGTTGGTTTCGAGTATCGCGTTGAACCATGGGAAGAAGTTGTCGATGGTAGCAGGTGTCAGGTGGCATTTGAGAACAATGTTGAATTCGTACGTGGGAATGGATTTGTGGAATTTGCAGCTTTTCAGGTTTCATGTTAACTCTTCCCCTCTTAGGTTGAACGTCCTCGTTCAACTTAGAAAAATGGGATGTTGTAGATGCTTCCTTGAAGTAGATTTGGTCTGAGGATAATTGGATGCTGTTCATTGCGGACCTCGGGACCTCCGGGTCTGTGTACGCACCACGGCTGGAACTCGATTCATTGATGTGTTGAAACCTAGCTCATCTTGTTCAGCATTCCAATAAAGTCCAAGAATTTTGTTCTCAGGAACTCTACTTAGTCGCGCCAATTTAGTTGTTTGTAGTTCCTTTGGCACTTCGTACAACACGCTTTTGCTATTAGCGTTCCATTCACGTAGTGTGAATCCAGCATCTGCGTGCACCGTCCTTATTTCCCTAATGGTACGCCGGGCTTCTTCTTCATCATTGTAACTTGTCGTAAAATCATCCATGTAGTGGTTTTGTGTGATGGCTCTAAAGGCGTGTGGGTAAATCTGCGCATGTATCTTCGCATTGTGGTCGCGTACACAATGTGCCAAAAAGGGTGAGCTCTTTGCGCCGAAGATCATACTTGTCATCTTATAGCGACGAGGAGGTTCCATCCTGTTGTCATGTCTCCATAGAAATTGCTGTGCTGGCTGATCCTCCTTGCAGATTTTCACCCGCAGAAACATTTCCTGAATATCTGCGGTGATTGCAATGGGTTTCTCTCTGAACCGGAACAAAACGCCTTGCAGTGATAACAGAAAGTCCGGCCCTTCTAGCAATTGATCGTTGAGGCTCGAACCGCTACTCTTTGCTGCTGCGTCGAATACCAAGCGTTGCTTACCGGGCTTGTTCGGATTCCGTACGGTGAAGTGTGGCAGATACCAGCAGATTGCACTCTTCTGCTCCGATCGGTTGCATGGTACGGCGTAGCCTTTCTTGACCAGGTTCTCTATTTGGGCTGCATATTGGATGGCGTACTCGGGGTCATCGTCCATCTTCTGCTCAATTTTTCTCAGTCGGCGGTAGGCTGGTTGATCGGGTTCACCTACTCGCAGCTCTCGAGATACAATGTACTCCCAGTGGTCTGTCCCCACCAGAATACCAGGGCGCGCAAACTCGTAGCACACTGCTTCCTATCGCAGGTCTTTAAGGTGATTGTGCTGCAATAGCGTAGCCGAAATGGACTGCTGGTGCAGTTTCAAGTCCTTGATGGTTTTGCTCGCAGTTTATACGACGTTTTCTCTTTCTTTCCCCTCAGTTGCACGGTAACGAGTTTGCTGTCTCTTACCTGCTGAGACATGTTGACGCCGTTCAAGTGCAGAGGTTGCTTTGGCCCCTCGGCACCGATGCTTTGTGCCAGCTGTTCATCGATGAGAGTGATAGTAGCACCTTCATCAAGCAGCGCTTACGTGCTGACCTCCCCCCGTGGTCCGATGACAACAACCGGACACATCTTCAACAAAACAGCTCGTGGGGTGGTAGCAGCTGGGGTTGCCATCGACAAAACTACTTCGGTGCTGCTCTGCGTTATTTGTGCGGCTGGTTCCGATAGGATCAATTGCTCAGAATGTGTCTTGTCTTGATCCTGATGAAGCGTTGGATGATGCGGGCGCCGACATTTAAGCACGTGGGTTTGTTCACAGCTCGGGCATTGATTGCTTCGCTCTTCGGACACTTCGGCGACAGCGTATATATTGCCTGTTTTCTTCTTCACGGGCTTCATTTCCTTTCCTGTTGCTGGCGAAACTGTGCTTGTCAAGGGGGCGGATGTATATTTCAACGCCCGGTCTGCCTCGCGTATGAGAAAGCGAGACAGGACGATAATCTCTGGGTCCGTTGTGTCTTCATTGTCACTAGCGTAATCACACCAATGTGACCGGAGATGCGGGCTTAGTTTGCTCAATACTTCTCGTGCCTGGATAGGGTTGTACAAGTACGCACGCCGGTCGATCGTCTCGAGAACGCAGGTCACGTTCTGAAGCTTGACAGCAAAACCATTTACCTCGATTGCTGATGATCCAAGCCTTGGTAATTTCCTCAGCTCTTCAAATGCTCGGTCGAGGGATGACTTCTCGTCGCCCAAAACACTGCTCTAACGCCCTCATAATGACGTCTGGATTTGTGGCTGTGTGAAGGTAATGAAGCAACGACCTCGCGGGCTTCTCCTTTATGACAAGTTCTTAGTCGTTGTATGTTTTCAGCGGCTGTGATGTGGTACATGGTTGTGGAGTCACGCATAGACGCTTTAAATGGCAATCATTCGCTCGGCGATCCGGAAAATGTTGGCAGTACGATGTGGCGAACATGCGGTCTTGCTATCTTTTTCAACGTTTCCGCCAGTTGCTCGATATCACTTTTTGAAGGTCTATCCCTCTCGCTCTAAAATTGCTCGTATCTTTGCTGTGTTCGCTGCTCAGCGCTGTGTTCGTGTTTACGTGAGACCAACGGGCTCGTATGTAGCCAGCTATCTACTTTTCCATCTTGAGATAGTTTTTCGTCTTGAAAATTTTTCTCCTCGTTTAGAACCGATACTTCGGCTGCCTGTCGCTTCTTAATTAAGTCAGCCTCCAATCCCAGCTCTTTTTTCTTTATTGCGGTTAATTTTTTTGCGGCAGCTAACCCCGCTAACTGCAACTGCACTTCAACACTGTTGGTAGATCGCTGCGAGTATACTGATCGTGTTGGCGATTTGGCTCGAGGTTCGTTCATATCGTTCGCATACTGTGAGGATGTACCTGCAACCGCTGCCACAATCGTTCTCTTACTCGCGGCGCTCTCGTTTGTAGCGGTCGATACCAATGAAGGCGAGGCCGCTAACTCCAAAGAAAATCTTTGCTGTTCGATCCCCTGCTTTTCTCGGCGGTTCTGCTCCTCCAGCTCTACTGCATCGCCTTGGCTCCGGGTGATGACCATCGTGATCGGTTGACGGCTGCTGGTTGTGGTTCTGGATAAGCGCTCAATATGGTCTGCAGGTTCTTTCGGATCCGGCTCGACGGACCAGTTTATGTTGCGGGTGGACTGTATTTATATTACACGAACTCAAAAGCTGTATTTGTATTTAGCTCACAATATCTATTTCAACTTTACTTCATATAAATATCTATAACAACTTTACTTCATTCAAATATCTATAACAACTTTACTCCATTGACAAGATCAAAACACGTAATTGGTATATTAACATATGAGAAGCGAAAAGAACGGCACTGATATTATTGAAATCTTTTGACTAAGAACTAACGATTCCTTCGGCGCTGGGCAGGCTCGTTGTCCTTAACAATTGTTTTACAAAAAATTTCGTTTTCGAAAAATGATATATGTTCATTTCAATATGATAGGACCAAAATCAAAATTTATATATACAATATATGTATGTATGTATGAAAGCAGTGTTCATTTGATAGTTCAAGATGAATAATTGCCTTTAAAAATTTCTGCAAAATTTATCGAGCCTTTTGTAGGTACAACATAGTATTATATGAAACTATTGATGAGCGCAATAGAGATGGATCTAATTATTAGTTGCAAGAAAACAAGTTGTACACATTGTTATGAATGAAAATATAACTCTGCGGCGCAACAGTGACTTTGGTAATCACGTTTGGCAGAAAAATTAATACGCTTTCCTCCCACAGCTTTTGCGACAACGCTGTTGAATGATTCAACTAAATTGCTTTGGACATCATGAATTCGGCTCCGTTATGCTGTGCTAAGTAATAAATAGCCTTCAAAATTTGTGGTACAATAACAATCCAAATTTTTCTAAGTCTGGAAGAAAGTTCTGCTCGCTTGTTGCTCGTTTGCAAAAGTATGATCTACATTTTCAGTGATCACCAAACACATGATATGGACCATTTATTATATCATCGTTCAAAAATCGGCTTTCCGTACAAAGTCACAATGTTCGGTTTTACAATGTCTTATTGCTGCACTCGCCGCTGATCTAAGACAACCTTAATTACTTTTAACGATTCTCCTAAGATGTAGACGGAACACCGTGTTGCAAGATATACCTTTAAATTTCGGCAATCGTACCGAAGTAAATGATTCTTGCACTCAATTTTTTCCACTGTAAGTCGCTAATAAGGCCGAGCTTGAAGGATTTTATTATAAGTAGATAAATCTCTATCGGCAATCATTCGGGAATAAAATTAATCCACGCTGATCTATTGAAGTTTCTAAACCTTCTAAAAGAATATCAGATTCTATTCTCGTGGAGCTTCTATGATGATTCTTGAAGCATATATAGTTCAGAGGGTGTTCGCATCTATTTTTAGCTCTTTTACAAATCAAACAAAATGCGTTTTTGGTTTTCATGTAAAGAACCTTTTTGGAAAAATGTCCAATGATCGCCGCTGCGCCAGAAAGTGTCGAGTAATTTGTCCCGTACGATCTTTTTGATCAGCATCCATCCGCCACCACTGTTATTAGCGGTGCGCCAGTTAATCGACATTTCTTCTGCTCTTGCATGATCCGCTTCTTGTTTGGCAGCCATTACCTTTGATTTTTCGGATACTATATCCAACCATTTCCATTGTTGAAAATAGCTCATCAAAGCAATTATAACCTATTCCTATAGATTGTACAGCTGCCTCTGTGGAAGAATTTATGTCGACGTCGTTATCATCATTGGGCTTTATTGTCTTGAAATCAAAATATGAGAAACGGTTGTCGCAATTTTATTTGAATCTGGATTCCAGATCGTTTCTAAATTCAGATACTATATTCATAAATGAAAATGAGCATCCAAATCGTAGAGAGTGTGGAAAATCTCTTTGATTTGCTCAAAGGAGTATTGGAAATCAACAATCCAACTATTTTTGGAGTATCACTGGCAACTTCTTCATTAGTTTTGCTAGCGAATTATGTCGTATCAAGCGGAGAAAATTAAAAAAATAA
The DNA here is from genome assembly GCA_963969285.1 of Odontomyia ornata. Classification (NCBI taxonomy): domain Eukaryota; kingdom Metazoa; phylum Arthropoda; class Insecta; order Diptera; family Stratiomyidae; genus Odontomyia; species Odontomyia ornata. The sequence continues at coordinate 322,046,687 of OZ017738.1, forward strand.
GTTTCCAAAAAAGTCCACGGGAAACTAGTTAAAATGAAAGACGAGTTTATTTAGTAACGAATATAATAGTTTATTAATACGGAATACTTCACTCAAGTGAGAGATACGTTGTAATGATTTTACGTCTACGTGCGAACGCGGAACCGACCTCTCATCGGTTCTAGACGTTAAGTCTGAGTAGTGCCAACGGATGGTACCAACCGGTCAACCAATCCGTGCACCGTAACCCATTCACGCGGTGGCTGCTTGTCGGCCAGCTAGATCGGAGAGGATTTCGGTCGCGGGTCTCCGAATGGGTTACGCTCATTCACATATTTCAGCCACCTATACACGCCCGTTTTCAAACGCGTTACAAAACAAAACCATACGGAGAGGAAAACCTATTCTACGTTACTCCGTATTTCTTCATTTATCAGTCAAAGAACAAAATCTAATTTTTACTTCGCGTTCCCGAAATTCCGACGCGGTACCGAAAAGTATACTACGTTAACTCATCCCGACGAAAGCTAGCTCTAATAAAACGGCAAAACAACAAAGGTACCGCGTACCGCGCGAATTACATTTGTTGGTTCCACGTTTGGGAAAAAAAACAAAGTTTTAGCTTATGGTAAATTCTGTATTGTTCACTTCTAAAGTTTAATTACAACTGGACTGAGTTAATTAATTTCAAAACGTTCTAGCCGAAACAAATTTATATGGTTAGCATTTCATAATTTTGGAAAAGTTTTAGGTTGCAGACTAGAATCTGATATGTCATCAGCTCGTGGCGGATGTTCCCATGGCTTCGAGGTCAAGCTTACGGTTGATGCAACGTGATAGATGGGTCACGTGTAGGTGAGTTGCTGATCGTAACACCTCCCCCCTGAGATGAGAGCGATGGCCAGATGAACCGAAGTCCTTCAGGTTCGATGGCAGGAGCTTGTAAGGTGGTTGGGATGTCGAATCGCCTTATCCTTGAATACTTGAAGATCGTTGACAAAACCAGGGATAGAGTTATGACTAGTACGATGGTTAATAGGCTCAAGGTAATATAAAATTGTTTAGGTTTGATAATCTGTAGCTCTTCAATTATATGATCCTCCGGGAATTGATATTTTTCCAGGTTCTTGAAGGAGATCTCGGCAGTGTATTTATTTTCTTGGCTTTTCATCGTTGCCGGGTAAATATTTATTTCATCC